>CM033039.1:5990000-6390000 GCA_019207045.1 Branchiostoma floridae x Branchiostoma belcheri | reverse complement strand
CTTTTCTACCAAATCTTATTAGTTTGTTTTTAATAGTACAATTATTACTTACTTCCACAGTCGAAGACCAGAATCTGTTGAATGGGCGAAGAGAGCTGCCCGAACGGGTAGTGCTCGTCATAGTGTGTCTGCGCCCCCACAAGGGCGATCGTGGAGAGGAGTAGTATCAGCATGGTGTCCTGACGGTGCCCTGGCTGCATAACACTGCTGTTCACGTACAACATCGGGTATATATACCACTTGTGTTTGATCAGGCAAGGACACTCTTCTGCCTGGGCTTTGCAATATTGACCAAAGGATGTGAACTAAGTTAAAATTGTATATTAAAGCAAACAGATACATTTGTAGGAACGGAAGGTTCCGAAGGTACTTAACTTAGTGCATGTCCACATGTCCGTTAGTTTCTCCTAACGGTACCTTTGAAATTTTGTACAGTGCGAACACATTAACCGAAGGCAGCCATACAATTTTGATGTCGACGTAGCATTTACAAGTAGCCTGTGATAAAACCAACCGTAGACAAAGATCTAACGCAGCCTTTTCTGTAACAAGACAGATGAATTTTAATTGATATATACCTACAACTGTCTAACGAATGCTGTCGATTTGTTATCGGACCCATACGAGAACTACTAAAATCGATTATCATCAACTCAAATATTTTTGGGGAGCATCGACACTGTCTTCATATGGTCTATGGTTGAAATTTTAGAGAAGGTGTCGTGGTGCCTCAGAAGACGTACTAACTTATTTCTTTAAACTTTCAATATTTCTACCAGCTAATTTTTTATGCATAAATATGTCATTTTTGCATATTGTAGTTTAAATATGCAAACAGGTACCGGTGTACGTGTTCAATCTATATAAGATAAACTTTGCTAACAGTATCTTAAATACACAAATATGAACTTTACAGACGGTTGCCCCAGGGACACATAGAAGTATGTAAAATAACTGGCATGAATTTTCAATTCAATTTAATTTTATGGATTTTCTCATAGATTGTTATGAAAATAAGCTCATCAGTTTTGAACAGCAATATTTGTGACTTTTACCTTGTTATGTGAATGTTCTCATACACTATAGTCATTCAACATATTGAGGGTACATATGTCTTATTGAATACATATAAAATGCTTGATATGAAATCCTAACGATTTCAGCTCTTTTTTTCTGTGCCCAAACTGCAAATAATTATAAATAAGCCACTACAATTAAGTAAGTTATCCTTCGAATACCCTTTTTTTCAATGGCGTCATAGATTTGCAGATATTTGCATAAGTCTACAGTATGAAATGGTTTGTGACAAAAGATTTAGCTTGCAAGTGTGTTCACCTTTATTTGAGAGGTAACCTGTATCCGTTGTTCTTGAAAAAAAGGGTATACAGCGATATCAGTGATATCTTTTAATATAAATTGCAATTTGAAACCACTGTCCGTAGACTTGATATCCCAAAATACGGATTTTAAAAACAACGGATATAGGTTACCCCGCGGATAAAGGTGAACTACCTTATTTGACATTTATTCCAAAAGGCTGTTATTTACTTCAATATCAAACCTTGGCAAGACGTGAAAACTATGAATTGTCTTTTTTATATCCAAGAGCTCAAGTCCTAAATTTCATAAAGGAAATACTATAGACATGTGATTTTCCACGTGGGACCGCGTGGCACGATTGGGAGCGCATTGGTCTCAGGCCCGAGAGGTCCCGGGTTCAAATCCGCTTGCCGTGTCACCGATCTTGTGCCCTTGGGAAAGGCACTTTACACGACTTTCCTCACCTAACTCAGGTGTAAATGAGTACATAGCTGCGGCTAGTGGCAGTGACAAGCCTTTGTGGTGGTGAAAGGCCATAGGGGCATGTTCGGGCATGACGCACCCGCCATGACACATGAGTCAGGGGTAGGAGGAACCCCTTGCATCCTTGGTCGGAAGTCCTCCTAGGAGACGGAAACTCCAAACAACAAACCTCTGTGGATCTGCCGCTACCAGCCCAAAGCTGCCTAGGCAGATCCGTGTAATGAGTTGTATCATTGGCAAATAAATAAAGACATGTGATTCACAATCCTAGTTTTATTGGTAACTGATCAGCGTTGTTTTACGTCATTGAATCCTGTGCTGACGTCATTGTACAAAGTGATGACGTCAGTGCCTGAGTTAGCGCCGCCTGCCGAAGAGCCAGCCGCCACCGGCGTCGGGATCCACATACTCCTTAATAGGAACCCTGATGCCGATACAGGCCTCCTCGTTTCCGTTAGCGTCTTCAGCGATCAACTTGAACTCGTAGTCACCCTAAAGTGCAGAACAAATTTACGACAAAATTTTAGCAACACTTCATTATTAGGCTCGCAATCTCCAAGCCATTTTGCAGTATGCTTTTTAGGTATTGATCTTTCAAACGGATCTCCGGTCTTCCTAGAGGTGCCTGATACATTTGTTTTGGACTAGTGATACATATTGCGTTTGGCAACAGGTGGTTGTAAATAAGCGTCGCACTCCGCGTTTTGTTTCAATTCTGCTACATTGGCTACTAGTTTGTCAGCTTGTGGTGGTATATTGATAAGGAATGGCCTATACTATGGAACTATATAACTATACCTGGAACTATGAAGTCGGACGTCTTGACCATCGTATCACGGGGGCAGGCATGTCCTCTATAACTGTTGTAAGTGAGCAGTCATTGTCTTCATGCGTACCGCAAAAGTCCCCTTTCCTTGAAGTTTGATAGCCATCACCAAGAAGGCTTCTTATTGCACTTCAACTGAACTTTTGAAGCATGTACATGGAACCATTATCTCACCTCGGCCAGGAACGTCAGCAGCCCTGACTCCAAGTCGCTGAAGTCAATGAGCCTGTTGTAGTTCGGGGCTGAGTAGACCTTGGGGGCGATGATACCTGGTCATGGTGGAAAGGTAGTCCTTTGATTATGGCAGTTTAGAATCTGTAGGTCTTGAGGTTGAATCAAAGTTGTGCTATTTGAGAAAGCACTTAAAACCTATATATATTTCCTCAATCGGAGCATCAAGTTTGCGCTATGGGCGTCCCCTCCTATGAGACATACTTGATTTCATTCAGATTGCAACAGAGACAATCTAAGCAATGATCGTGAATTCAGTGTCATTGAGCAAAGCCACACCTGGCCGACTGACTTTCCTTTGGCCAACTATACTCCTTGGCCAGCTTTGATACTGTCTTATGCCATCTCAACAGCAAGATGAGTCGGCCGGCTAGAGGAGTCACGGACTGACTATTTGTCCAATTTCTACTATTTGACCAGCGATCCGCGGAGCCTGGTAGAGGGTAGATCTCAGACTAGCTTTATTGGACAGAGCTGTTGCATTACGCCCAAAAGTACCGGTAATGCGTAACAAACCAACAAACCTTCGCAATTGCACTGGTCCTCCGGGATGCCCTGAGCTATCGCCTCAGGGAAACACGTCAGCTGACCAGTGACGTCATCGACAGGCGTGTTTAGGTCCAGGATTGAACACAGCTCGCCGTAGTCACTGTAGGAAAATGATACATTTTTGAAATACTGAAGATAGCAAGTAATATTCTTTCATCCCTCAATAAGTGCCAATGTACCAATTCCAATTTGTGTTTGTGTGTGTTTCACAAATTACCTCTTTTCTGGTGTTTTATTTTCAACGTTTCGACGTAAGCTTATCCTAGCTAGAGGATCCTAGAAGTGTACTATAGCCGTATAGGGAATGTTGTAAAAACAGGCGTAAAACACGGAGAATGCGTCGATGTCACGGCAAAATTACGGGGTAGTGGGAGCGGAAACGCTGGGACACTGGATCTTTATGAACTTCTCGGAAACTAAACCACATTCCTAGACTTACCAAGTTCCCAGGCCGTCTATTCCCACGACATTGTCGGTGGTAAGTGGGAAGCACCCCAGCTGGACGGTACTAGGAGTTCCGCCGAACAGCCAGATGGTTCTCCAGGCCTCCACTCTCCCGTTAAAGGGCCTGGCGATCGGCTTCGTCACTTCGATCTAGAAAAGTAGAAGAAGAAACAACAGTATCTGTGATATGTAACATGAAACTGCTTACTATTTAGCCTGATTAAATCTTGCTTATAGCAGCCCGCTCAGTATCTGCCCGGCCTCCTCTGTTGGGAAGAGCCAGTTACACTTTGATTAACATCCTTGCTTTGATACATCCATTCAAGCTTCCCCTGTCGTAACTTAAGGTGCTATCTCATTGCACCTGCGTCACGCTTGCGTCACTAACGGGTTCGAAAGATACGAATTTCAGAGATATAGAACGAATTTCTTACGTTTTTTGTATTTTGTTGTCTTCTAAGTCATACTTTTTCGTATTACGCAATATCTAAAGTATTAAAAAAAGTCGGAAAAAGTAACACAACAGTGCTGCAGTTAACGAACCCCGCAGTGACGCAAACGTGACGCAAGTGCAGTGAGATACAACTTTAAGGGGTGTTGGAACATGATCGTATCGAGAGTGTTGAAACAGGGGTGTAATAATGATCGATAACCCTAGTTAGATGTCCACAAATATATAAAACCCCAAGTCTTCATCACCTACCTCGAAGTCCTGGAGGATGAAGGAGCCAGGAAGCGTCAGACTTTGTTGGTTAGGGTCCGCGTTTGGGTCAGTACTCTGGAAAGTAAACTTCGGGTTCTTGATCGCACGGTTCGGGTTGCCTGAAAATTTACGTTTTCATTTTAATCACGATACACACTGAGAATGACAGAGAATGGGTATGGTTGTAGCCGTGTTCCTATGGCACAAGCATTTACCAACCTATCTGCTTCCCCATATCTATAGAAAGCAAGTTTGTTAATAGGGTTTGCTAATAGGCTTGTATTCTTTATTTCGGGTCGTAACGTTAAGTCGGGGACCCTTAGTCCAGGCGTGAAACATCTCAACACAAAGAATCCAACACAAGCACGAGTCCCGCAGTGGAAGGGAAGGGTTGGGTCCCACCTCCCGATACCATGTCCTAGACACAGTGGATAACATATACATCCACTACCCCTACGGCCTCAAAAAGGCTAAGGACTACCTTATTACCAAGTATATGAATCATTATCACGTTCGGATAACTTACTTCCACAGTCGAAAACCAACGCCGTGTCTATGGGCTGTTGCAGCTGCCCAAACGGGTAGTGCTCGTCGAAGTGCTGCGCCCCTACAAGGGCGAGCGTGGACAGGAGTAGTATCAGCATGGTGCCCCAAACCTTGGCGGTGTTTTAACCGTGAAACACTGACGGCTGCAGTCACAATGCCCCGGAGGTATACGTATTTATACTCTTTCTGTTGAAATGTAAGGCTACACCGACTTAATTTTATGGATGACATCCTCTGGGCACCCAGAATCTAATGCGCGCAGGAGAAAAAAGAAAACTCCAGCAATAAAATGCTGCTTAACCATAAGACTAAACATACAGACCATTATTTCCCAAGCTAGGTTTGTCTTATGCTCACCTTTCGTAAGACTGTAAGAAATAATCGTCGCCTTTTCTACTATGTTGCCATTCTTGTTTAAAGATGGAAAAGGGGGGCTGTGGCCCCATGTGCCCCTTTACCCCGCAGAGCATACCGTCTGCCAAACATGCATTATGATTGGCCATGGATGCTATTTTGTAACATGTGGCCATAGTTTTTTTTAGAGAACAGGCGAAAATCAATGCGCGCGCGGATGTCATCCATAAAATTAAGACGGTGCGGCCTAACTTGGGGTAATGCAATATTGCATCATCATGTTTTTAAAGTGTGGATAAGATAGAACGGAAGTGGTTCACTGTCCTCTAGTTCGAACCGTTGAGAATGACAATAACAAGAAGATAAGACCATGGACAATAAGCTGACATGGGGTCGCGTGGCATAACTGCAGGGTATACGTTTTTTGGCCCTGAACCCAGAGGTTCTGGGTTCAAATCTTGTCATGCTACCGACCTTGGACCCTTAGGAAAGGCACTAAACACGAATTTTCTCACGTCAACCAAGTGTAGAATGGTAAACTTTGCGTTATTTATCTTATTCTTCTCTGTTTTTGAGTGGAGTGCCATATTGTCCTTATTCATCCAAAAACAATTAAAAGACTATAAGTGATATTAGCGAAAGGCTATGATGAGAGTCATTGCAGGTTTCATGGTAACTGAAATTGTTCTTTAAACTCATAAAAGCTTCACATTTTATAAGAAAGAAAGGCGATTTTAACTTGTAAGGTACCATATATTGAAAAAATGAAGTACAGATCAAACCGGACATAGTATGACATTTGCACAGTTCGATCGCTCTTAGCCTGTGCGACGTCAACTGTGTACACTGCTGCTAGATAAGTAAGTCGACATTTCACAATATGGTGTCTTTAACTTCGGATTACGACACCTATGACACCAAAATACAACATTTTAACAATATTAGTATGCAGTGTACATTAGAGCCTATCGGCCCACACTCAACAGAGACGGGGGGCGACATAGACTTTCTGATACTTATGATCCCCTCCTGCAAAAGTGGCGTGCTGGAGATAGAGAGGGTCATTCTGTGAACAAGGTCGACGGAGATTGACCGAAAATTTAGGGTAAGTCCCTATATTAATTCAGTGTTGGAAATAAAGTTTAGCAATTAGTATTGCCTAACCAACACACACGTTTGTACCTGCTAATTCTGAGCTGTTTTAAATTCATTATTCCAGCTCCCAAGATATAAAACGGTTTAGAATGAAATGCATTTAAACGTTACTTCTATTCATGTACCATGTGATACTAGCACTCGTATTTGCACCGATATAACTCTTTTCATGGAAAGTTAGCAGCTCAATCAATTATTGCACTCCATTCTGTCCATTTTCTTTGGTTGCCTGATTGTCTCTGATTTCTCTATGCGTTTACTGTTGGCAACAAAGCAGTATGTGGAAAAGTAAAGCAAAACACAGACATGTTCCTTACGACTCTTTTATTTCAACCGCTTAAACCTTCGTACATATATTTCCTTCAATGAAGTAGTGAATACTGTGCCGACGTCATTACTTTGTGTGTACACGTCAGAGTTAGTTGGATCGCTTCTTCTTGCCGAAAAGCCAGCCGCCGCCGGCATTTGGATCCACATATTCCTTGACCGGGACCCTGATGCCGATACAGGCCTGCTCCACACCGCTAGCGTCTGTCGCCGTGGCCCTGAGCTCATAGTCTCCCTGTAAACAAAAAATAACACAACAAACACAAAATAAACATTGCAATTTGATAAAGAATTTACTCTCTCTGTTCGATAGATACTCAACGACATTCTTGGAGGCGATAATCCCCATCGTGTACAAGTAGGCAAATATATCCACGATTCTTTATACCGTAGAACCAATAGTGTAAATGACATGCTAGACCCTATTTGTTGATGTATTCATACCTATAGATATCCATATATATGTGTTTAGTTGTACTTTAAGTAGTTTTTATACATACAGACCTTACGAAAGTCGCTGTACTTTTGTCGTGTCAATAAAGATTAAGTAATTACCTTCTTAGATGTGTACGATTTAAACTTTGCCAATTGCTATTCTCCAAGCACAGGTTATGCTCTCTTTGTAATGCAATTGTAACTCGTGGCGCGTTGGACTGGCTTTTGGACACTAGCTGAACCAAACTTCCAACCTTCCAAGTATTCTACCACACAACTTCAGTCTTACATATTGCCACTCTGAAATATTCAAATAATTGCGGGCGCACACCAAAGCAAACAAATAGATACACAAACTGACTACAAAAAGACGACCGAAGCAAGGAAGAGAAGAATGCTTGGCTCCAGTAGGAAATTAAACAATCAGTTTTTTCCACCCGATTGGATACAAGCCAGACCACTTCCATCTTGCCACTCTACAATATTCATGATCAAATAAACACGAACACACACCAAGACAAACAAACAAACAAACTGAATACAATATTCATGGTATTAAAGAAAACAAGTTACCGAGGCGAGGAAGGTGAGAATGCCTGACTCCAGCCCTGACAAGTCGATGAGTTTGTTCCACCCCTTGATGCCGTAGTGTTTGGGTGCCATGCCCTCACAGCCACACTGGTCCGGATTGATGCCCAGGAGAAGTCCGTCCTCGTAACAAACCGTGCTGTTCGACATGGCGTCGAAGGGCTTCCCGTCTGTCAGAATCTGACAAAGGTCTCCGTACTCACTGGCGAGAGATTTATTTATGATTTATGATGATTCATTGCGCAACACTTTAATCGGTGATAATGTATAACAATTATAGATAACAAAAGTTACAGACTGATACTACACATATACATTAAATTACAACAATTTCAGTAACTGCAATACTAGTGGACTATATCAATTGGAATCTACGGTAGGTAATAAAGAGAACTATTACATAAACGATAGCATGTCTTTCATTTTTTAAAGAGAAGAGATCTAGAGATAGGTTTTTACACAAATATTCAACAGTGTAGTAGTCTGGCTTTAGCGTGATTCTTTTGACATACAACGATCGAGTCCGAGAAGCCGAATGAAAGAAATCTTAAGAATCAAAGATAATCTGTCATATTTGTTAGAATAATCATGTTACTATCCAGCCATTGGTGTTCTTGTATAGGGTTACCTTGAACTTAACGTTAAACTTGAGTTTCAAAACATCTGAAGGCCGGGGAAGTTCAAAGTCAAAGTTCAAAGTCAAGGACATCACATATTTGCATTTGTATGATACTTTTCGCTTCCGAAAGCTGCCCGACCGGGCCCCGGTTTGGAAATGTGACCTTAGCCTTACCATGTCCCGACGCCGTATACAGGGTCCACAGGCAGGCAGGGCACCTGAATGGTGGTGCCGATCCCGCCGAACAGCCAGATGGCCCGCCAGGCTTCGATCCGGGCGTACAGAGGTCCTACAACCTGCTTCGTCACATCAACCTACACGAGAGGAGAAAAACAACCTGATTAAAGCCTACGTCACATTTACAAACCAGGCCCGGCCGGGCAGCTTTCGGGAGCGAAAAGATTGATATAAAAGACATCAAAATACAAAAATCAATGTCAAAATAAGATTTATGGGCATGATATGTGTATATTTCAAGGTATACGTTTTAATTTTTTGTTTCTTAAAACATCCCGACTGGGCCTAGGTTTGGAAATGGTACCTAGGCCTGGTGAGATTTATTTCCAGTCCAGATATGGACAACAATTCTCAATTAAAATTTTGATGTTTCATGAAGGTTCAACAACAAGCTCTGTACGATTTTAAAAAAAATCATGACAGAAGGAAAATTCATTCATCCCTTTTGACTAATCCTGTTTCAAGATGTCAAGAGAAACTGCTAGAAGGCCCAACCTAATGCCACTCCTTTCCAACCCGAACCTTGGAAGTTGGAAATCACCTTGGAAGCCGCAACAATAAAAACGCTACCAAAATATATCCTTTTTGATCAAGGTAAAAAGGCAATACATGAATGAAATTTATGTTGTTTCACTTGCAGGCAATAGCGTTGTGGTTACCATACTCACATCTATAGATATTTTATCTTATCTATTTCTAGTAAGAAAAGTTGTGATGACTCACATCAAAGTCGATGATGGTGAAAATGCCCGGCAACTCCAGATCAATTCTGTCAAACACGAACTGCCAGTTTTTGAAGGCGCGGTCAGGATTGGCTGAAATATGTAAACACAAAATTATTAACAAGATGATATAGTACGAGCATAACATAGTACATAATGGTTTCCATGTGATTTGCTGACTCAGAAATTTACCACTTGTCAAATTGTACAATTTGATCCTTAATTTACAGCTGTTCTGGAAATTATATTACTCGTGGTTATTAAAGTTTCATCTATACGCTGTGAAAAAATGTTTCCTCTAAAACGCTAGTTCACCATTATCCACAGGGCAACTTATATCCGTTGTATTTAAAAGCAGAGTATTTAGGGATACCAATACTTTGAAAATAATTACAATTTTAAACTAGTGCAGCGGCCATAGACTTTGCTTGTAAATACAACGGATATAGGTTGCCCCAAGGATAAAGGTGAATTAACGTTAGCAGGTAGCGTACTAAAAAGAATAATCTATGAATTTTTTGACGATTTTAGAAATGTCCTAGATACTGAGTGTCATCTATATCTATATCAACGCAATATGTATCTTAAACCTAATTTTTAATTTTGACAAAAAGAAGAAAGATATGATATGTTGACATTTTTACCACAAGTGTTTGAAAATAAAACTTACAGCCACAGTCGAAGACTACGACATTGTCGATGGGACTGGCTAGCGATCCAAACTGGTAGGTAGAATCATAAACTGTCTGTGCCGACACTGCGGCAATGGTAGCCAGGAAAAACACCAACATGTTGTCAGCGACTTGTCTGCTCTACGTCGACTGTATTTTTCTGTTCTACTGTGACCATGTTATTTGTACCGAAGACCTTTGCTTATCCGGACTTGTGTATACGCAG
This sequence comes from Branchiostoma floridae x Branchiostoma belcheri, assembly GCA_019207045.1. NCBI lineage: Eukaryota > Metazoa > Chordata > Leptocardii > Amphioxiformes > Branchiostomatidae > Branchiostoma > Branchiostoma floridae x Branchiostoma belcheri. The sequence continues at coordinate 6,379,564 of CM033039.1, read as the reverse complement.
CTGGGCAGAGCTCATCTTTCTCCCACAGTTTGAAAACTTCCGAGTTATTTTTACACGAAAAATTAGTTTGCGCCGGTATGTACACACAATTATTGGGCGATATGGATGCAGTGTAATTAGGGCTTAGTATAATGATATCTAATTGTCATATATTTACTTTGTAAAATAAGAAGTAGTCAAATAGTCAAAATTGTCAAATATGTAGACCATCTGTGCCCATACGTACGACATTTCGTATCTTCGTACCAATCAGCGTTCATAACTCGTACGATATCGTGTTAAGTCGCTGATTCATAGAAAATATATGGCATTTTCGGAATTTATTTTAGATTTTGTCTAATGGTTTTTTTCAGGTAGCAAAAACAAGACGTCCTTCACCTGACCAACATCACATTTGTCTGACTGGATCTATCATTAAATGTGTTTATTAACTTGTGTGTGACGTATGCCGTGCGTAAAAATATCACTCACAAAAGATAGGACTTCCGAATACACATTTGCACGGAGCACTTACAAGCGGCACTTTGTCCCCAGTGACTGTACTTTATATAGCTCAACAAAGTACGTGATTGAAGGAAGCTATTGTGTTAGGGTTAGAGTTAGCATGCACTCTCACTGCACTTGCGTCAAGTTTGCGTCACTGCGCGGTTCGTTCACTGCGTCATTGTTTTGTTATTTTCTTGCGTAATACGTTTAAGTATGACTTGGAAGATGACGAAATACACAAAAAGTACGCAATAAAATTCGTTCTTAATCTTTAAGATTCGTTGAGTATCTTTCGAACCCCGCAGTGACGCAAGCATGACGCAATTGCAGTGAGAGTGCTTAAGGGTTATGAATTATAAGAGTTATTGGATAGATGAACAAGGTCCCCTTCCGCCCCCTAGCTCCACATTGGTCTACTTACCATTTGCAGGCCAGACGATTTCTCAGTACAACATATAGTATGAACCTCAACGTGCTTGTTTGTCCAAAATACTTTTTTTTCAAGTGAACTATATTACTTCCTGGGGCAAGGAAACCCACAGTAGTTTTTATCAGTGACATGATGTACCAAGGTAGATTAATGTCATGTTAAAACCACCTCACAACAAAAATAAAGACCATCGCATTTATCGCTTGACGTTTAATTGATTTTTTATTAAAAAAAAGAACAACAATTGCATGTTCTTCACAATCAGTTTATTCCCACAAAATTGCATCAACTACTGTTCTATTCTGAAGATGTCCAAACTTTCTGCGATGACGTCAACATTCATGCAATTATGTCGATGTTTTCTGTGATGACGTCAGTGACGTCACAGTTTTGTGTGCTGAAGTTACAGCAACTTTGCTGAGCGCTTCTTCCTGCCGAAGAGCCAGCCGCCGGTGTCGTTGGGATCTTCGTACTCCTTAACCGGCACCCTGATGCCGATACAGGCCTGCTCCATACCGTTAGCGTCTGTGGCCGTCAACTTGAGCTCATAGTCTCCCTACGATTCATGCAAGACAGCAGTTCAGTTCAAATGATGCACAGAATGTAGTTCTAAAGTCATGGTTCACATTCAACAACAGTTTAAGCCAGTTTGTCATGTTTACTTGTCCATAGCATCTTTCTCTCATCCTAAGGTCCCATTTGCCTGTATACGTAGCTAGGGGGTGTAGCCCCGTCGGGTTCTGATTCGTACCGGTGAATTGCAAGATACCACGGGGGTACCTGTCAATATTTCCATGATTAGGTGACAATATCTATTTGCTGCCGGGCCCCATGTTGATTTTAATAATACTCACATTTAACACAGTTTATTGCCGGCGAGAGTAATGCCTACGTCACATTTCAAAACCGGGGCCCGGCCGGGCAGCTTTCGGGAACGAAAAGGATGATATAAGAGACACCAAACTACGTAAGACGTAAAGAGAGTCTTGGGTTTGTTTGTGTATATTCCTACGTATACATTTCTATTTCTCGTTTCCACAAACATCCCGGCCGAGCCCCGGGTTAGAAGTCTGACGTTAGCCTAAGACTTAGGTCACATTTCTAAACCGGGTCCCGGCCGGGATATGCTTAATGAAACGAAAAATTAACATATATACCTAGAAATATACACAGATCATGCGCGCGATTCTTATGTTAACATTCTGTGTATTCTTATGTCTTTTATATCATTATTTTCTCTCCCAACAGTTGCCCGGCCGGGCCCTGGTTTTGAAATGTGACCCAAGCCTAACACAGGTCATCGAAGACCTACCTGGGCCAGGAAGGTGAGAACACCGCTCTCCAAGTCGGTCAGGTCGACCTCATTGTTCCAGTTTCTCAGGCTGTAGACCTTTGGTGCGATCCCCTCGCACGTGCACTGGTCCTCCGGGATACCCAGGTTAATCGCCTCCTCGTAACACGTCAGTTCACCGGTTGTGTCGTTAACTGGGGTGTTCAGGTCCAAAAGCCCACACAGTTCCCCGTAGTCACTGTAGGGGAAAAAGCAAACATAAATGAATAGCCGTAAATAATTTCATCAGGTTGGTAGAATCTAGGATAGGAGTATTCTTTTACACAACCAGTATGTACTTACTGTACTTACGTTTCCATGTCCCTCAGACACTTTCCTCATAGCTTCTAACTGGAGTTCTGTTTCTCACCGCTATATGTAGCCGATGTAGGTGGCGCTTGCTGTGCGGCGAGAACACAATCCCAAACGTGGCTAAGCTTTACCCCCCCCCCCCTCGTAAGTACATACTGGTTGAAACAAATTTGAGGGTTTGTCAAAGATATGTTGAAGCACTTCATGGTTGTATCTCAATGTAATGCTTGGTCCCAAAACCCTGCATATTGTTACTTCTACTCTAAAGTATCAAATAAGGCTTAACTTGCTCCGCAACAACACGCAAGACGGATTTCCCTTGTTCCGGCCTTTCGTTACCATTCAAGAGCTTAAAGGACGAAAAGGAAAACATGCCTAATACAATTCAAAGAAAACGGAAGAAAGAAGGGCGTAAACGTCAAACAAAAAGCTCACCAACTTCCGATGCCAAAATCCTTGCCTGACAGATAGAAACAGCCCAGCTGGATAGTTGAAGACGTCCCACCGAACAGGTAGATGGTTCTCCAGGCGTCTATCTTGCCGTACAGGGGTCTATTGATGGGCTTGGCTACCTCAATCTACATACGGTAGAAATTTAAGGTATACATATGAGAACAATTAGAAAATTTCTACCGTTACATCACCGTAGTAGAAATGCGTTTGTTTGTACCACGTCATTTTCGTTCATTTAATCATAATTCAAATGGGCGCCACAGAAAAGAAATGTTATAGAGTCCGTCTTAAACGCCTAATTATCTGATGAAGTGTATATACGGTAATACCTTAGGATTACTGATGCTACATCGGTACATCTCTTAAGCTAACTTTAATTTCAAGTATTGTTTTTAATGCGAAGGCGTCAACGTATCCAGTGGAATTACGAGAGTTGATATTCCTTTTGAGTAAAGATAGGCGTCTGAAACCAGAAGACCCTGTGGTAACTGTGATACCCCGATGAACGTCACTAGGTGCATATTAGACCATGGTATTATACAAGGGATATTACTGTACAGACCCTGGGTCATTATCATAATCCTTTCTATTTTGTCGCACATCTGACGGGCAATTTTTACCCCTTTTCAATGTCTGCTAAGTATGCTAGATGAAACTGTCCTACCTCAGCGTCTATGATAGTGAAGCTACCAGGCAACTCCAAGTCGTCCCTGCTGAAAACGAACTTGGGGTTTCTCAAAGCCCGGTCTGGATTGCCTGTAACGGAAATATAATGAAAAGTTACAGAACATTTATAGACAAATAACTCTCAACTACAAAGCGTTTTTTAACGTACAACTATAAGTGTTTCCTTTTTTTATCGAGAAAAAGACAATTTAATCAATGTATATTGAAATGAAAATCAAAGTATAAACAACCACCTGAAGTAGTTATTTTACTTTCATCACTTGCAACTACTTGGATTTCTAGGCTACTAAAAATACAAAGTATGGAATAAGTAAACTCCATATCCATATGGTGGACTATATAACGTCTATGGAAGTTAACAGTGCAGTGCCTCAAACTACTAGTTATAGTCTCAGGTCTTTACTTTTTTATGTCTTTGGGACAAACGAGGGCAATGTGCCACTGCACTCAAGTCAGTAACTTATTTCAATAGTGCCACATAGACAAGTACAGAGTACAAGAACAAACAGACGGACGATAAGAGTATTCTTTTACCTCCCCGACCGAAGTCAGGTACCCATTTTCACACCTGGGTGAAGTGAGAAAGGTCGTGCAAAGTGCCTTTCCCAAGGGCACAATGTCGGGGGTATGGCGGGTATCGGACCCGGGACCTCTACGTTCCGAGTCCAATATTACACTACACACGACGCCACAAATATCTTACTTACTTCCACAGTCGAAGATGAGAGCCTGGTTAATGGGTGTTTGTAGGTTCCCGAACTGGTAGTTTTCGTCAAACTGTGCCGCCGCAAGGGCGATGGTAGCGAAGAAAAAGGCCAACATTTTGTCTTTAGAGGATGTGCTGTCTTTAGCTATTAGACAGAATCAGTTCTAGGAGGCTTCGTTTTTATACCGTAGATCTTTAGCTTATCAGGATGTCCTGTGTAATAGGACATGTTCGTATTTGCTGAAAGATAAAGCGCCAGGCGGATCTGATAACTGTATCTTCTTTGAGTGTTATGTAAGCTTAGAACAAGCATGGCATAACTGATGACCTTAAGAAGAGTGATGTGTCGATAACACTTGTAATTAACAGACAATAAAGATTATACGCAATCATGTATGGTGTGAAGTTTACGATCCCAGTGTGCGGGACAAATATATGACATTCGTATGGTAAGTTCCTCTACAGTTTGACTGCTCTTGAATACTGCTCGACAGTTTGAAATTCCCGCGCTGGGTCAAAATTGCATGCACAGTCACGTAGCCGTCATGTGTACCCCCTACCACCTTCAATGTACATACCAGAGCGTGGGGCTGTCAATCATCAGCCATTAAGAGTACCGGCTACTTTACTATTTTGAACAGTTACAACAAGCGCAGTCTTGAATGTTGTTTGGGCCAAACAATTGAAGCCTGAATGCAGTGGCGTTGCATGTCAAAATTATTTGACGTCTTCACTCACATTACGTTACATCTCTATGTTTTGTGCCGTCATAGCCTCTTTTAAGTACCCTTTGTCAACATGCCAACATAGAAGACAAGTCATTTTAGTGAAGACAAGTAGTTCTTTTATGATTCGCGGCGAGTATTGGGAGCTCTGGTAAACTAGAAACACAATGGCATTGCGGCTTTCATAATGGTGGTCTATTCTAAAATGGGTCCGGATATTTAAAGGTTTTCTATAATGTCATTAAAAACTGAATCTATTGACATTTTGCATCTTCGTGCGTCATGTATGTATATATGGGCAAGATAAGAATGAGAACGGCCTTACTTACGCCACCTGGTGTCGATGTCCGGCCGGGTGACCACACGCAGCGTCTCTTCTGTCCTTCCGTCCGTAAACACTGTGTTTAACCTGCATATCAAGGTATCGGAAAAGTAGGAATGAATTAATGAGAAACGTAGATCATCAAAGTAACACTTACACAGTTGAGAGGAAAACCTATGACGATGAATGGATACAATAATACATTGCCGTTACCAACCCACATATCCATTTTCCCGTGGTTCATTTCTGGTCTGCCCCCTCCGGACTTGAGTCAAAGCTCTGGGAAAAAAACAGTTACTCAAGCAATTGGATAATATGGTTTTGGAAACGCTCAGATGTTTTAGACAGCCAACCGATGTATTTCGCCAGGACACTAAAGAAATCTTGTTATAGAGAGTTTTTATATCCTGTCTCTAGGAGCTGTCACAGTCCTTCTATAGCTGGTTTTGGAAACTAATGTTTCACAGGCTCAGTACAGATAGAAGGGTTGGGTATTTTTAACAACCATTCAGTTGTCTTGAAAGCTCCCTCTCTTTCCGCCATTAACCTGTATATCACTGACCACAAGTAGAGTCTCTGACGGGTCCAAAAGTTTTAGAAAAGGTAACTATCAAAAAGAAATGAGGTTGAAGGGAAAGATAAATGCGAAACTAAGGTTAGAAATAAGTTTACCACTAAAGAACATAGATGCCCCTTTCCAACCTCTACCAAAAATCGGTGCATGTCCGTGGTGCTGAGTTTACAGTCCTGTAGTTTTACGTGTATCCGCTTGGTGGCGTTCCTGTCTTATGAGAGCAGGCTTACTTTCCCTGAATTTTGAATGAAAATCGATAGGGAGCGTTTTCAAACCGTACGTATTGGTAGCAGCTGCACCACAACTTGCTCTTGAAAAGATCGTTGGATCTTTACCATTTGTAAAGCTCTTGCAGGTCGTTCCTTGAATTTCCGATGAACAGTTTATGCAAGGTCTGTGCTATGTCACTTCTTTACGTCAGAATTTGACCAACTTGTGTTAAATATCTTCACCGTGAAAGGTATTTCCTCTTTTCGACTGTCTTGCCCGAGGTCATATTCAAAAAGCGAAGAAACCTGCTTGACTTCCAAATTTACTTCAAGTACCGGTGGTCTAGAGTTCTCCAAGTGAGTGTGAAAGTTGGACAAGAGGCTTGAAGTAGTGTGTCTTGGGCAAGAGAGCTTTCAGGAACGGAAGTCTTCGTTTTTGATGAATAAAGATGTGTGGTAAGAAGATATTTGATTAACGTTGAGGGTTCGGAACCACAGACGTTTGTAGTCTGCGGACATTTTTGTGGTCAAGCTGGTAATGTTCAAAGAGCTACGACTCACTGTCGGCCTTTTAAATGTACATTTATTATTATACTATAGAACTAAGAGCTTTGTCGAACGACTTTGGAACGTTTTAGAAATTTTTGTCGTACCATTGTTGTGAATAGTGAAGTCTGCGGACATTTTTGTGGTCAAGCTGGTAATTTTCAAACAGCTACAACTCACTGTCGGCTTTTGAAATATGTACATGTTCTTACCGAACTATGGCAAGAGACTAGAACTTTGTCGGACGACTTGGGAAAGTTTAAGAAATTTTTGTCGCACCATTGTTTTGAATAGTGGGGTGTGTGGACATTTTTGTGGTCAAGCTGGTAATGTCCAAAGAGCTACAACTCACTGTCGTTTCAAATGTGTATGTGTTTTTTCCGAATCATGGGTAAGAGAGAAGAACTTTGTCGGATGACTTAAGAAAGTTTTAGGAAGTTTTGTCGTATTATTGTTGTGAAAAGTGTTAGAAACGTACACTTCTTCCTTGACACAAATTTCACCTTTAGTAGCTAGCAGCATTGCAACGGGACTGAGTGAGTAAGTGAGTGAGTGAGTGAGTGCGTGCGTGCGTGCGTGAGTGAGTGAGTGAGTGAGTGAGTGAGTGAGTGAGTGAGTGAGTGAGTGAGTGAGTGAGTGAGTGAGTGAGTGAGTGAGTGAGTGAGTGAGCATTGCAAGATGAAAACAGTAATCTCTGGTATAAATCTATAAGTTCTTCAAACTTCATACGCTGAAAAATGTGAAACAGCAAGACACATATCAAATATCCGTGTGTATCTTGTGTCTATAGTATACCCATCGGAAGTGCCGGCATGGAAGTGTTTTATCTACATCAAATTTCCGCCTCGGAGAATCGCTTGATGCGCTTTCACTGGTTTCTTCTCTGTGACCGACGGCGGAAATTTACCGGTCTAAGACAAAGACTTTCATACAGTTGAGGCGAAGAGAGTCTTTTAAGTGGTCCCTTAAGAGAGGCACCCGTGCCCTTAAGGGGTCGCGAAGGGTACTTTGATGTGGAAGAGTTGAGTGCGCACACCTGGCGTAGGCACCGGAAGGGAGTCGTTAGCTGTGCACGTGTGTTAAGTACGGACACAGGCGCGCCTTTGTGTAAACCAACGCACCAGCGGCAGGCACTTTGTTCACGCGAGACAGAGCGGGGATTGGGCTGACAGTTTCAGTAAGATGGATGGTTGGAGGGGATCAAATCTTGTCTTTGTCTTCTGTTTTCTCAAAACCCAGCATTTGTTGGAAGTTGTCGTTTAGCGAAAGGTCAAGCTGGAATTGTATTCACCAACTTCCCATGTAGGGTTATTAAAAGAAAGAATGAATGAAAACCCTTTATTGTACATTTATGCTCAAACTTTAATGGGGCAAACTTCAAATCGTGAATTGCATTGGTTTATGTTTTGTAACTTTTGTTATCTATCCTAGCTTCTTAGCTGGACGAGTCGGGCTTTTTTTCTTATGGCATATCAGGTCCATTGCATTACAGCCTTCTAATCAGGTTATATCCATAGATACAATGCAAGTGAGTTCTAAAAGAAACACCTACGTAAGGAGCTCGAGAGAAATGAGCAACAAGTGTCAGCTTTTTGCAGAAATTGAATCATCCGTACATGAAATCGACAATAAAAATGTTCACGCGTTGCGAATGATAGAAATAAAACGGTTGTCTCTAAAATTGCAAACTTTAAGGTTTGATCGTCTTCACTGGTCTCTACGAGAACCCATACGCTTATAGCAGAAACTGGGCAAATGTCTGCTATTCCAGAAACCACATCTTCACAAATGATCTAGAAGTACATGTATAACAATACTATGACACTATTATATACAAGGTGTGTCATTTCAAAGAGAGACACCTGTCTCACCTAAACCATGGTTAGAAAACATCTGAGCAGAACGCAAACGTATGAGTCATGCTTGTGACAGGTAACATGTCAACTAAAGTGACACTACAGATAATACGTCTCTGTCTGTCTGTCTGTCTGCCTGCATGTCCGTCTGTTCATCGGCCTGTGTCTCTATCTGTCATGACTGTTTGTCTGTCTGTCTGTCTGTCCTTCAGTCTCCATCAGTCGACCTAAAATCATTTTCAAGCAACTTTGAGACATGGACAAAAAGTTGGATTCTTATCACCCCTTAACAACTGCAATGGGACCATCCAATGGTCCTGTAAAAAAGCATCACTATCATCATCATCATGGCGGTAAGTTGAAATCTCAGGTTGAATTCACAGGGTTGATATTTTACCCTGAGCGTATGAGGTATGACACTCTATGCGAGCGTAAGCGATCATCTACCGATGCAGTAATGATGCATGTCCCTTGTAGTGCGTTCAAATGATGAGGATCGGTTGGGGAGGGTAGGCATTGTGACGGGGAGGGAACATACGATGATTAACTGCTGTGTACTTGTGTAGAGCTTGACATCTGATTCAAACTCTCACGCTCTCTCCCTTTCTCTCTCCATGTCCCACCCTCTCTCTCTCTCTATCTCTCTCTCTCTCTCTCTCTAACGATCTCTCTCTCTCTCTCTCTCTCTGTCTCTTTCTCCTTACCTCCCTCCCCTGTCTCTCTCTCTCTCTTTCTCCTTACCTCCCTCCCCCTGTCTCTCTCTCTCTCTCCTTATCTCCCCCCTGTCTCTCTCTCTCTCTCTTTCTCCTTACCTCCCTCCCACTGTCTCGCTCTCTCTCTTTCTCCTTACCTCCCTCCCCCTGTCTCTCTCTTTCTCCTTACCTCCCTCCCCCTGTCTAGCTCTCTCTCTCGCGCGCTCTCTCTTTCTCCTTACCTCCCTCCCCCTGTCTAGCTCTCTCTCTCTCGCGCTCTCTCTTTCTCCTTACCTCCCTCCCCCCGTCTCTCTCTCTCTCTTTCTCCTTACCTCCCTCCCCCTGTCTCACTCTCTCTCTCTCTCTCTCTCTCTCTCTCTCTTTCACAAACACACACTTTTGCACATACACAATGAACAATAAAAATCCTACCTATTGACCCTATTTCATCATTACCAAATCGAAAACACAGCATCGAATTTTCTAACGACTAAGGCCATCGCTTACCCTTACCCATCTACACTGTACACCTTTATTTACTTTTCCCGTGACGTCAATCCCAGGGGATTACCACGTCCGTGACTGTGACAAGGGATTACCTTTTGCTTACCCTTTCTTTACCCTTTCTTTACCCGGTGACATGAACTTCAACACAACACGTACGGCCATGTTGACATTGTGGCGCGGCGAAAACACTTCAGACGAATAGAGAGCAATTTACTGAATGAATTGCAAAACATTGGCACATAAAATGAGTGACATGATATTGGTTTTAAGTACTTCAACTACTTCTAGGCTGTGTAAGCAAAGGCCAAGTGAAGTTCGTATTCGTGTACCCACTTCAAGAAAGCCATTTTGTATCGTAACACTACTGTATCCCTTTACTTTGAATATATGTTGATACATAGAGGAAATGTACGTTGACTTTTCTAGATCTTAATTTGATTCAGAAATTTTTTGTTACCCTCTTCATGGAGGTTATGTTTTCGCGCGCGCGCGTTTGTGTGTATGTGTGTTTGTGTGTGTATGTGTGTGTGTGTGTGTGTGTGTGTGTGTGTGTGTGTGTGTGTGTGTGTGTGTGTGTGTATGTAACGTTATGTGTCTGTCTGTCTGTCTGTCTGTCTGTCTGTCTCCCTCTTTCTCTCTACCTCTCTCTCTTTTTCTGTGTAACAGCATAACTCGAGATCTCATGGATGGAACTTTGGCGAAGTGAAATGACTGAAGTCAAGATTGTATCCCCTGGCGACTCTCCATGTCAGTGCCGCAGGACTTTCGCGTTTATATCTCGTGTTCGAACGTTCTAGACATTCTATTGTCATATTCTTTCAAAGATAGCAGTTGGGCTCGTAAAAGTGAAGTAGGTTTGACCTCCCCTAGCACCTTTTTTTTCGTGGGAACTGCAGGGTGAGAGACAAAATGTATAGCTTCTGTATGCTCTAGCAATAAGCTCATAAAACAAAACGGTACCGACTGTACAAAATATTTGCTCGGCGTTTTATGAAGTGCGTCCAGCTGTAACGGGTTGCAAATACACCGGGCAACTTTACACAAACAACCCTCTCATGTGGCTCTGGTTGTTTTGTTAGAAATTCTATGACAGTTAAGCTTTTGTTCAGTCGTGGTCTTCTGTTTACCTAACTTCATCTTCCTATTTTACCGTCTTTTCAACCTAGATTTATTTTTCATAGACTATTTTTATAAATGGTCATGAAAAACATTACACTCCCAACATCATTATCAAACTGCACTATTCTCGTATCATAATTTTGAACAAAACGCATGCATCTCCCATATTGATATTACATTCGTGTTACCTTAATTCGTTGTTGTTGCACACTAATTTCCATTCAGTGCATATATATGTTAACCAACACAAGGATCATATTCTACTAGTATACTAAGTGAATTCAACTTCTTCTTGCTTCTTTGTGATACTGATGAAAATGTAGGAACATATGTTTTGCAATCAAAGGTCTATCCAAATTCATAAGGAATATGAATTTGTCTGTACATAACGAAGTCAGTTTCTGAAGACTCCATTTTCCATGGTCTACTTAGCTCTTAGTGGTGTTTTTCTTTCCTTCGGCGTCGCCATATCCATAATATGGTTAATAAGAAAGGCCTTTCTGTCAAAAGAACAAGCTTATCTAGTTAAAGCGAACAAAGAGGACGTTAAGTCCCGCGCTGTTCTAAACAAGTGTAGGCGCCCACTGTGTTAGCTTACCTGTCAAAGCATGTCTAAACTTCTGACGGTGTAAAACAAAGAACACAGTGACAGGGAAACAAAGGCAAGTCTACACGCTAACAAAGCACCATTCTTCACTGTTTGTAACGTCCATGAGAAAAAAAGAAGACATCTAAAACGGTGTTTTGTGTGGTAATGTAATTTGGTTGTTCTTCTAAATTGCCACTTCTGTAAACCTACGTTAAAAGATATGGTCTTACCACCACTGTATCGGTACTAATGTACTTACCAATACATCATACCAACGTAATACAGTATATGCTTTTGTCGTTTTACATACAGCGTACACAATATAGATCTGTTTAAGAAGAGTTACTTGCCAACTTTTATTATATTTCATGTATCTATCTACTGCAAAATATATTTTACTTATTAAACAGTTGCACACAAAAGAGTTACTGCAAAAGCACCTTTGTCTTTATTCATTTTCATATCTTTTGAATCTTTTGGTTGAACTCATAATGATATTTATGTTAATATCGTCTAGCGTCAGAGACTTGTCTATGTTTGGTCTGAGGTCGGTCTAGAGGCGCAGCGTTGGAGCCGGTTCTTTCACTGGATAATCCGTGAATTATAATCATATTAGTAATATATGTAAAGAGAGCGTAGTACTGGATTTAGCATCTATTCCATATAAACGTTAAAATACCGAGCGTCATTCCATGTGTGCATCTCTGAGTGGTGGTAAACTTGTTTCTTTTACGTTTGTTTGCGGTGTTTTGTGCCGATGACGTGTCGTTCGGTAATCAGCAACTTTCGTGACGTTTTCACGTTTTGTTTTTCCACAAAGAAAGATGTACTTAAAACAGCGGGTTGATCCGAGAAAATAAATACCAAAGGTCATTTATTGTGAACAGGGGCGTTAATTGCACAAAAAGCAAACGTTAAGAAGTGTAAATTGGCTGTCAATTTGTAGGAGGTAGACACAATATTTGATGTAACACTTCTGTGTAGACACTTTTTTTATGGGCAGCATTCTCTTCTCCTTTTCAAAATCCAAGACTGGCAATGGCGTCATACTTCTTTGACATGTGTTGTTAAAAGGGGGCATAAGAATAAAGAAAAGGTGGCCCAACTAGATCTACGACATACTAAGTGCTTTATTGTGGTGACTTGTATATTTGTTGTATGATCACTTCACCTTTTTTATTTACCACAAGGACGCGGTATTTGTACACGTCTAACATCACCTGACGTAAATTTACTCCGTACCAGCGTTTTCTATCCCCATCATAGCGGTAGAAATAGACAACAGTCATGAGATGGCAAATTGTATAGGGTTCTTGACTTTGAATCCTAAGGTTTGGGGTTCCTGTCCCAAGCAAGGCTCAGTGTTAGGAAATGCACTGTACTTCACACCTATTCCCTAACTCAGCTACTCAGGTGAGGATGAGTACCTAGCTTCGGTCAGAAAACATCCTCTCGGGAGTAACTCAGGAGGTTCTGTGTTTGAGGAGAGCAACATATTGAGCACGTTGAAGAACCCAACACACTTATTGTATTACAGGAAAAACAGTGCCTTCCCGATATGAGTAAAGCAAATCCCACGGTAAGGTCTTACGTAGCTTGTATGTACGGTACAAAGCTGGTGTGTTACACCTACTGGAGGCGATTTAACGGTCGTGAAACAAACAAAGAAAGACCCCAATGTCTGTCCAGATCAGTTGCAGCAGGAAACAAGACCGTGTACATCTCTCCTTTGTTTCCACAAAAGTAGGATTTCTGCACTACACTTTTCCACCCATACATGTGTTTTGTACAGACGTCACATCATGTATGTTGTCCTCCCTGACGAGTTTACAGTCGCGCCCCTTGCGGAGATAGAGACAATGAGGATTGTGTACCTGTATCCTTTGTAATGACACAATGAGGACACCTTGTGTCATTTAGTGCACCGGGACTGTCGCATCTTCGCGTTAAGTAGTTTGCCATCGTTCTATATATAGTTTAGTGTACACCAAGTTGCGCCAGATAATTCAAACAGCTTGTGCCGTTGTGGTTGTTGTTCCAGAGTTTTCCTCTGTGCAAAGCAGTTCACAGAGTGTGTATCCTTTTTAGTCCAGTGTGGAACAGCATACAGTTGTCATTGTCATTGTCATTTATTATGTGCGTTATATTTATTTTGCTCGTCATTAAATGGTCATCGTTTGATTACTTTCTTTGGAATAAGATTCTGGATATACGTATAATAATTGAATATGCTTAGACGACAATATTTAGGCTTATTATAGTCTTGTTTTCTCAACAATGCTACGGGTCAAGTGTTTTGGCAGCGGAACAAATGTCGAATACGGCTGTTATATAACCATTTGACATGCTACACTCTTGCTAAACCATGGGTAATGAATTAGTCAGACACCTTCTTGATATTTTGCCCAGTTTTTTTCAGATGAAAATGGGTCTATGAATGAGGAAATATTGTAATTTTCGAAAATTGGTATTTGTCCCCGTTGTTATTTGTGCATTCATGCTAAATTATCCCACAAACTGTGAATAACCGTGACTCATGATCAATTAGAACATAAGAAATTGCGAACCCGTTGCTATTTCCTTATGCATCAGTCTTGCTTTTCTTATGTCCTCAAGTTCCCTTCCTTATACAAGCACGCTTTCTTTGTTTGGCCTTAAACTTCTTGGTATTAAGTTACAAATTGAGTTGACTGCTCCTTCTTTGACTGTGTTTAAAATATTGACCTGTTGGAACAAATTTTGCACTCGGCGTATCTAAAGTGCTCTTACGAACACGTAAGCAACCCTATATCCCAGAGATATATAGCCTTTTATAGTCTTGTTTTGTACCGCCATTGAGTGTTTTGTTCGCAGACAAGCTGTTAAACTTGTTATTATGCATGCACTGCACTTTGAACAGCATAATAAACAGATCATATATCTTCTGAATTTTTTTTCACACAGTTTGGCCACAAAAAACCTAATAGAAGCACAGTCTGGAAATGTTTTGGTCGAATTTCTGATCTGATTTTTTGCACATATTCCGTTGTACATATTTTTAATATCTCTGACAAGAAAATTGATAAACCGCAGCTTATAATCAAAGAAACCAACGTTCTTGAGGAAACCGATCTATAAAAATGTGAAATCCTTGCTATTTCCTTATTTTCTTATAACCTCAAAGTCGAAGTGTTTGGAAAATATATACCTATTGAACCAAATAATGCACTTGATGTGTTTCAAGTGCGGTTACTTACACGTAAGCAACTCACCAAGATATACAGCCTTTTTATAGTCTTGTTTGGTACCGACTTGGAGTGTTTTGGTGGCAGAGCTGTTAAAGTTGTTGTTATGTAACCATACATGCCATACGGCAAGTTAGACTCTAAACCGCGCAACAAATCAATTATAAACCTTTTGAAAGTTTTTTCCACATTTTTTGTCTTATCTAAAAGGTGATATAAACTCACAGTTGGTAAATGTTGTCAAACGTTTGGTCTGAGCTTTTGTCCCTCTTGCACACATGTTGGAAATCTCTGTCCAGAAAAGTGCTCTACCGTAGTGCAGCTCATCGCCAATGAAACAGATCAACGTATCATCGTATGAAAATGCGGAGTCCTCGCTGTTTCTTTATTCCTTGGCTTCAAGTATCTTGTAACTCAAGATACCTTTGATGGATGAGTATGGATTTTGGTATGAGGGTAGTTATTAGGGTCCCAAAGAAACAAGCCAATTTTGGGCCTCCTAGCAGTATTTCTAGATACTGTAGCATTACCTATTGAAAGAAGTGTTGCATAGTCCATGGACAGCTGGTCTACCCTGCGCACGAGGCCAATGACCTCAATTCGGCACACCGATGCTTGAGATTTGTTATGAATCAACTGTTATAGCGCGTGGTAAGGTTGGGCTATGTAATTAAGAAATTCACAGAAACTCTTGAATATTTCACGGAAGCATGAGATCTTAGATTTCCTGTTTCCTCTAATTTTACCTCCTTGTGATTTCCCCCTCATTAGCATACACGTGACGTAGTCCTGACGTCATACACCAAACAGCACCTTATCGTCCCGTCAACCCCCCACAGCGACATAAATGGTTCAAAATGACAAATAACTTCTAAATTAACGACTTAATCCCTCCTTCAACACGCCACTAAATACATTAACTACGCCTTTAAGGACTCTTATCTCAATTCATTGTCAGTCACGTCTTCTCAGTACTATTCCACACTTTGTTTGAGATAGTTTGGAGAGTAACTACGGCAATAGAGTACGTTTTAAGAGGTATTTTACGTGATTGATTAGGAAGTTATAATCTTTTGATTTGTTTGAGTTCCCCCTCTGTGAGAGAGTTCGTGCTTACATGGCACCACCTGAGTCACGGAACTCTTCACAAAATTACCACGAACCGTTTTAACGAGAGAGTAATTTTCTATAGCTGCATTTCGTACTCATTGGACGTGTGTGAGAACACGTAACTGGAAACATGTTTTCATCGTTTGAGTAAAACAAAAATCTAGCCTTTTGACCTTGCATTTGCACACTCACTGCTTCTTGTTGTTGTCACATTTTGTAAAGGTTGTTGTAACAAAGTTACATAACTCAGGTAACAAAGTTACATAACTCATAACATATGTCGGCGTCCCACCTACAACAGATTATAACGCCAGCTTTTCCAAACTGCCGGTATAATTTTACTTTGACCGATTTTTACATGGCCATGTGGTACTTTAGACATTCGTGCATCACTATGGAAGTCAACAAGTTAAAGTGAAACTCTGTAGAAATCTTCAAACTAAGAAATAGAAATACTAATATAAAAGGCCGAGCGGATAATAAAAACTATCCCTTCTCATAAAATCTATATATCTTTAGTCAAATTCAGAACAAACTTTACATTTCTGTAACTCTACTGTTGTTCGAAACTTATTTGATTTGTGATACATGCAGAGTCCTTTCAGTCAGTCTTATGCTACATGTGATGTAACGTTAACATTTCTTCAGCACTAGTCTTCCCTGTAGCAATTAGTTCTGTTATCTAAATTCTATTGTCCTCATAACTCACAACAAGTTACCTAACGTTTTCATTTCCTTTTCTTACAAAATACTCATTTATAAGGGCAGAATTACTGCACGTAAAGCCCTTTTGACGTCTTTCTTTCTTGTACTTTATTTACAGTAGAACAAACGCTGTCTGGTAGCCGAGACTCGGGGCTATGTGTGAAGGGGTGAAAGAACTCTAACAATAACGGTTACCTAGTCAGTAACATAACACTCGGTACACACAGACAGGTTTAATCTTATTGGGGAAGCCTTTAGAATAGATGCTCAGTTTGCCGAGTAGTTGTCGTGTGGGTATGCACGTGAATACTGGATTGTGTGCAATTTGTGGCTCAAGTTATATAAATCGAACTAGATATAGGCATTTAAAAAACACGAAACTACTAGCTAGTGCTAGTCGAATGCTGTGATTACTTATGTTTTTAAATAATACTACTGTATGTGTATTTTATTAACATACACAAATTGACCACTATATTCCAAACTTAGAATATTAGTGTATACAGTAAGGACGAAAACGACGGCTAATCAAATTGTTTATTCATTAATGACTTTATATATTCATTAGTGACTTTATATATCAGCCACTATTCCAAGATAATATCATCAATGTTTTGGGTTTTCTATTGTATGTCTATTTCATAATAGATAATGTAATTATACAGAGCTGCACACAAGGCCACAGCTTACAACCTATCACTACACCATTGTCTTGTCCCAAAGCCATGTCTATCCCCTCCCAAACCCACCCTGCCCGCCCGATGTTTCACAACACGAACTCTCCCTGATACTCACGTAATGCCGGGAAGTATAAAAGCACTTGATCCTAAACCAAACACCAGGCACCAGTCACTAAGGCTGACTGTACCATTCATTGTGTTCTTAACGTTGTTATAGAGAACAAGTCTAAAACTTGACAACCTTCTGTGATGACCACGTATTACTAGAATAGTAGAAAGTACTGTATTTGATCCTAAAACAAATAGTATCATTTGAGACATGTAGTAGGCTAAGTAACTAACGCTGACTTTACCACTGTTGTGTACTTCACGTTGTTATAGAGAACAAGTCTAAAACTTGACAACCTTCTGTGATGACCACGTATTACTTGATTAACAAAGAGCATTTGATCCTAAATCAAATAGTACCATTCGAGACATGTAAGCTAAGTAACTAAGGCTAACTGTACCGTGTGTTCTTTACGTTGTTATAGAGAACAAGTCTGAAACTTGACAACCTTCTGTGACGACCACGTATTACTTGATTAACAGAAAGCATTTGATCCTATATCAAATAGTACCTTACGAGACATGTAAGCTAAGACTGGCACCATTGTAGACTTAAGTGTGAACTTGATTGATAGCCGTCTGTGATATCCACGTAATACCAGATAATAGAAAGTACTTGATCCTAAAACAAATAATGCCATTGGAGACATGTACGCTAAGACTTTGTGCTGACTGCACCTTTGTAGGCTTAAAGTACATGTCTAAATTGAATCAATACATTCCTGTGATAGCCATGGTCACCACAAAAGAGTATTACCGGTGTCCAACAATGAAATCTGAATATATACAGAGGATGACAGTGGAGCTAGACTAACTCCTACCATTATGAGGGCAATAACTTAAATCTACCATTTGCAAAATATTGCAAATATTTACAAATATTTCTCAAAACAAAGAATCACAAAATTGTTCTAAACAAAGAGATCCTTGTTTAACTGTTTCCAAAATATGTTAACAAATTCGAACATATCGAAGCTTTCATTTTTTGTTACATTTAGATGCATTGTGACTTAAATGTTCTATTTTAATTCAAGATTAACTTATCATGAATACTATCTTAAACCCTTGCGGTGACTTCTATTTTGCCTGTAGTAGAAACCTTTCCCCAAAGCAAATCTACATAAGGTCTTGAACACGTACTCTTTGTATCGACGTCTCCTTTGTGTTGAAAAAAGTACATGTCTAAACTTAATCAATAACCTTCTGTGCGTAACGACAAGACGTGTCCGGTGTCTGGTAGTCGAAGGATTTGATCCGAGCTGACCAATCAGTCCACACTAGGCCAGGTACACTAGGACCTTGTACTGGCTGCTCCCTTGTGGACTTAGCGTTGATATCTTTGTATAAAGTACACGTCTAAAACTTCATTACATTTTGTGATAGGAGCTGCTCCCTTGTGGGCTTAGCGTTGATATCTTTGTATAAAGTACGCGTCTAAAACTTCATTACATTTTGTGATAGGAGCTGCTCCCTTGTGGGCTTAGCGTTGATATCTTTGTATAAAGTACACGTCTAAAACTTCATTACATTTTGTGATAGGAGCTGCTCCCTTGTGGGCTTAGCGTTGATATCTTTGTATAAAGTACGCGTCTAAAACTTCATTACATTTTGTGATAGGAGCTGCTCCCTTGTGGGCTTAGCGTTGATATCTTTGTATAAAGTACGCGTCTAAAACTTCATTACATTTTGTGATAGGAGCTGCTCCCTTGTGGGCTTAGCGTTGATATCTTTGTATAAAGTACACGTCTAAAACTTCATTACATTTTGTGATAGGAGCTGCTCCCTTGTGGGCTTAGCGTTGATATCTTTGTATAAAGTACGCGTCTAAAACTTCATTACATTTTGTGATATTGAATGCTCCCTTGTGGACTAAGCGTTGATGTCTTTGTATAAAGTACACGTCTAAAACTTCATTACATTTTGTGATACTGAATGCTCCCTTGTGGACTTAGCGTTGATGTCTTTGTATACAAAAGTGCACGTCTAAAACTTCATTACATTTTGCGATACTGGCTGCTCCCTTGTGGACTTAGCGTTAATATCTTTAATTTGTATTACGTACACGTCCAAAACTTCATTACATTTTGCGATATCCAGGTAATGCCAGGCAGTGAAGAACACTTCATCCCAAACCAAACAGTCTACATCCAAACACGCACGTACGCAAGTCTTGTTGCTGACTGCTCTTTTGTGTATTTGAAGCTTGTATTAATGCCATGTCCAAACGTTCAATCAGGATGTTGTACATGTGTAATGTTCACCAATTATAGGTGTATATATACAGAATGACTCATGTTCCTTTTTTAAGTAATAGGCTCTTTAAGAGAAGGTTCTAAAGAGCGTGACCTCGAGTAACCTGTGACGTCATGAGCTCAAGAACAAAGTCAACCCTCAGGACGAGACGTGTTCTCATGTTTCTGAAGCTGATTAGTCCCTGGGCCATACCATTTTGAGAAGGGGGAGTTTTCAAACACTTTTAACTTTATGTTTATACATGATGTAGCATCCTTGAGCATTCTTGATGGAACGCATATAACTACAACATGGTGAAACCTACATTTTCAATTTTAGTAGACTGCATTTTCTTGGCAAAAAATGATCCTATGAAATTAAAACTGCCTGCTAGGTAACAAGCAAAATTCCCTGGCCTGAAATGATTGAAACCCTAAGTCAACAATCACTCCAGCCACCAAATGAAAACATGGAAAGGAAATAATTACAACACAAGTGTAATCTCTTGTACTTGATGTGTTTACATTGTATTAGTGTGAACCAAAAGGTAAACAGACTAAAGGTTCTTTCTACAAAAAGGGATTTTGGTAAACCGTAGTCATGGCACCAGTAAAGTCTCTAGAAAACAAATAGGTTTACTGTAAGGTAGCCATAGCGTTTCTGTCTCGGCAGGCATTTCCTGAGGTCTATGTTTGACTCTTTTAGCGGTCTCAGTCGGTGATATCACTGCCCCATTCCAAAATCATCATGAAAGTGAGGTAACTTATAAAATAAAAAAGGTAAGATTAAATACAAATTGTAGCTTCGTGTTTTTTTTCTTTTCCATGCATTTCGTGTAATTAGGATTTAGGTTCATTTCTTCATTGAACTATGAACACAACTTCACTCATTTTGGAAAAAGCGTTGAAACGCAGACTACCATTTCTTTTCACTGAATGACGCTGTCACACTTGTCGTAGGCCATCTTACGATTTTTACAGTGAATATTTTTTTTCAAACAGTTTGTGACCGAACCAAGTGCCGACAATGAAGACGACCTTTCCTAGAATGCTTTCAGTTTGTGATCGTACGAAAGTAGAAATCCCGACCACTGCTATCTCCTCGACCCGACCTCTGCTTGAAGAACAGCCAAAACACTCCTGGACACTTCTACGTCTCCCAGTGATTTTGATCAGTCCATCACAGGTTGACGGTTTTATGGCTTATTTAGCTAGCGGTGTTATGTGAAGGTGTGACCGGTCATGATATCCACAGATCCTCTCAGCTTACTCAGAAACTGGGTAGCGTATCTTATCTGGAAACTCCCTATATATGAGTGGCTTGTTTTGTTGAATATACAAGTTTATGGTGTTTTTGCTAATAGTTCTCTGATTGGTAAGTTGTAGCCTCTTCCAGGCTCCACGGGTCGCTGGAAAATAGTAGAAATTGGCCAAATAAGACAGAAAATACGCCAGAGGTGTTAGATGGCCGAGGGGTACAGTTTGTGACCTGCCAACACTCCTAGGTCAATAAACTCCTACTAGGCTTTTTTTATTCCCAACTTGGCCATAGTCTCTTTATTCGGCCAGTCGGGAGTCTGGTAGAGACTAGATAAATTGGGGGATTGCGAGGGGCTAACGTTAACGCGGTATACTTTATTCTACAGGACTGAATTGTCGCAGTTTGTACAGTTTGAAAACAGTTGTAATTTCAAAAGCAGCTGCTAGGGGGTCGCGAATCCAGTTAACTCTATCATACACCGAAGCAGATCTAGACCCACAACGAAAACAAAAATTGACATTATGTGCAGTAATTTTGTGCTACCCTTTTAACGTAAAAGGAGTGTGTGAGGACAGAAATGTTATTATTGTCCACAGCATCCATAATCTTCAAGAACTTGAAGGAGGGAATTATTTCCTTCTTATTGGTACTGGTACCTGACCTTCAGGAAACGGGTATTAGTCAGAAAAGGGTAACGACCTCCTCGTTCACTGTCTCTGTACCATGATCTAGTTCAAAGAGACTTTATCTGTGATAACAGAAATGATTTGACCGCCCCCGTGTGTTTGTTTTGACGGTTGCCCTCCCGACAGTAGACCTTACTACGTCAACGCACCCGTCCGCTGTCACTCACACACCCTGCCTCTGTGGACATATCCGATGTAATCTAACACATCCTTTCAACATCTTCGCTCCAGAACACCTCACAAAGAACCACGTCTTCACGGGGTCTTAACAAGAACACTAAGATCATAGAAGAGTCTCCTTTCCTCCTTAAGTCCGCAAGCAGGTCCTTAACGAAGCGTGGAAGATGTTAAAGAAGATAGAGCAAGGTCTTAAGAGCTTTGGTGGCTGTCTTTCTCGTGGTTAAACAAGGCTGAATTAGAACGACTTAATCTTCAACAAAAGGTGTTTGAGGGCTTTTATGAGAGGATATCATGAGGCAATATTGGGTGAAATCTACATATCATGTTCTGTTTGACTTGGATTTATTTGATTCTGACGTGGATTATGTTGCCGGTTTGGTTTGTTAAGGATTAGTGGATTACTGTAATGGAGTACGGATTAGGATATTTCGTTTTACATTCTACGCTTTTTTTAAATGTAGAAAGTTCCCAATATATTTTAGCGTTATTAATTCTTCATAAATCACCACTAGACTAAATACACTCGATATAGCGAGAGTAATATGTCAGGAGAGTTTTGCCGCCATGAACATTTGCCCAGACAGTTAGGGGTATAGTGTTACCCCTCCTGCCGAACCTCTGCTTGGAGAATACCGCCATAAGTGTGCCTTCTTTCTCGCGTTTTTTCTTACTCTTTCATGACAAGCTACCAGCAACATGGGCTTCAAACTTCAAAATCTTAAGAGCGTTGAACCACTAATTTTGAATTTACAGAACTCTGCGAATAACTCAGAATGTACTTAGAACTCTGTGAAGCATCTATGAGAATGTACATAGATAGACTTGAAACATTCTTAACTGGCAGCTTAACAAGTAAGGCAGAAAGTGCACGGAAGAAGCCTTAAACTAGTCTCTACCAAACTGACATTTGCCAGGGGAGTTTTGCTGCCAGAGGAGTTGGGGGGAACATGAACCTAGTGTGGGCTGACCAATTTCCCTGGCCAATTTCAAGATTTTTTTTGTCCCGTAGGAAGGCATGGTGGAGGCTACCCTAAAGTCAATGTAGTAAACAATGACTTGTGTCTTAGCCACAAGCCTCCTATATCTATTGACAAGGCTATCTAATACCGCAGCTTCCGACAAACGGTTATACACCAAATCGTATTAAGCCGGAAACGGTGAAATGGCACTTACCTAAATACAATCAGACACTTCAATATCACTTCAAACTGGGTACCTATAGACAGAACGTCTATTACAAAGGATTATGTGTATGATACGTCTATATAGCATTTCACTTTGGAAAGCATGCAAAAACGGCTGCTATGTTTTGCTGCGTTTTGAGAAATAAAAGCATTTTGCTATTTTACTAAACGCAAATACACCAATCCATTTTTTGGCTATAGAATATCATACAAATGTCATATACACAAACATATGTTTTTCTTCTCTGGAATTAGTAATACTAACATCCTGATTTTTGTTGTTGTTGCTGTTGTTGTTGTTGTCATGACGTATGTTTTCTATAGCTAGTTCCTACCTGCCTTCGTAGGTTGCAGGAAATAGTGGAAATTTGGCCTAATACATTGAATACAGCCATGCTATTATTATTAGTTCAGTTAGTAAAGTTACTAATTTCTAGCAAGCTATGTTGTCTGGTACTGGTAGAAACTAATCATTTTCGTCGAATATAGATGAAGATTATCCTAGAAGCTCATCTGTTTGGTACGTTTGAGTAATTGATGACGACACGCGAGTATACGTTCTTAAGTGATTGTTCATCAGTAGTACGATCCTGAAGAAGGCGACAGTGGTCGTTGAAAATTTGATCCGTGTGTACCTTTGTGTTGGAAGAAAGTTTAGCATTGTACTATAGATGAAGATGTTTGTCATCAGAAACAAGGCCACACGACAGAAGACGTGTATGTGTGTGTGTGTTTGTTTGTTTGTTTGTTTGTTTGTAAGACCGTGTCAGAGTTTGCGTTTACTCACATTTCCTATCTCAACACAAACAGCCTCAGAGACATGGAGCCTTCACGGGGATTGGCGGGAAACAAGGGCGGATTGATATTCCAAAAGGGTGGAAAATTTCCAGATTAATGTCCATAAAGAGGATTTGTTTATGTTTTCAAACGATATGGCAAACTTTTCGTCTAGTAGCAAGATAAATAACTTTGACCATCAACAACAGGTTGGAGCTCCGCTGTTGAATGGACTCGTCCATTTCGAACACGAAGTTCCAGAGACATGTCATGTGGTTTTCATCGCTATCATTTTCTTCAAAATAAAAAGTCCGAATCGTCTGTTTACAGAGGACGGACACTGCTATCGCGGTCTCACAGCACAGAAATGAAGTACATGTCGTGAGCAACATGAACTCTTTTCTCTGAGGCAAAAAAAAGGCTACCAGGAAGAGGCTGCCAAGAATAAAAGCTACACCCTCAACATTTAACTCACGCCCATAACAACAAAGACTTTCTCTCTCTATCCGGAAACTACAGATAAGGATGTCTTAGTAAATGTGTACAACTCTGTATGTTGTTGACAGCAATGCTTGTCGTTCCCATGACAATTGTGAAGGGTTCTATTGTACAATTTTCATCCTCCTTCGGTTTAATTCAATGGTTGTTTATTTTGACGTATCCTGTTTGTTTTCAATAATAAAGGGCACACTGTTGCTACGAAGTCCATTCAATGGCTTGTGTGTTTTTAAAGGTTTTCTATGGTGTGGAAGTCCGTGTATTGGAAGTTAATCCCTGAAACGGGCTGCGCGCAATCCGAACAGGGTAACAAGTCTCTTCTCTGTAACAGACGCGGTTGTCAGCTGCGCACTTTTGTGCGACCGGTCACGGACTAGGTACCACGTTAAGGTAGACGTCAATTAAAAGTCTGACGGAACCAGATACCGTATTCAAACTGTCAACTAGAATGTCTGTGTGTCTCCCCAAATGAAATATGACTTCAGGAGTTGCTGTGGCGACTGGAGTCAAACAACAAGCGATGAAGGAACAACAACAATGAATGGAGTTTTTTTACCGTCTTGGTTTCGACCTAGCCTTCTCAGAAGGAAGTTGTATTAGTCATGCTTGTTTTTTGTATCAAAGAGTTTAGTGGTTGACGGAAACTGATTTGTTTTCATTGCATCTTAATCCTAAGAGTGGTTACGCAGAAACAGGCCTAAACAACGAAGTGTCGTCTGCAACTGATGGTCCATTCAAAATTCACTTTTACATCCAGCGACCACGCCCAAGTAGTGGCCACCCTACCTTAAGTAAGGCTCTGGTCTGTACTTGTTTTGAATGTATTTCAGGCGTTTTGCCAGCCTTGCTATTATGTAATTTTTCTTTTCTTATAAAGTAAACATGACAAAATATGAAAGCTGGCTAAACCTAAAAAAAAACTTCTGAAATAAGAACAAGCCTGACCTAACCTCTGCTTGGAGAGAAACGGCAGTCGTGTCCTGATTCTGTCCACAGTAACCGTCATCAGTAAACAGACCCGTCCACATGTCAGCTGTAAGGAGGGGCCAGTCTTTGTGCTCGTGTCCGGTTGAGTAAGAAAGTACTATACACTCGCCCTCAATTACCCACCAACATGAGGGGCGTTTTGACGTTCATAAACATCGAAACAAATAAAGCATTTTGAAGTATTGGTACGTCCTATCGGATGAAACTGTTGCGCGTTCCGCAAAGTTTGTTTTGCGTTTTTACTTTATTTGACTTGTTCCCACCTTTTCCTCTCTCCTTAACTTTCCTTTGTTTCTTTCTTTCAATTTCCTGTTATTGACCCCCTTTCTTTCTGAACGCCCATTTTAACATTTTTTCTTTATCGATTTATTGCATTCTTTACGCAAAACAGTAGATCTATCTATTCCATATTATATATATCATTGTGTTCATAGTTCGTCAAGAAGGACGGAGGCCAATGACAGTTTGTCTATCCATTTTATGACGACGTTGCTGACACGTTTTTACCTCTCAGTATGACCTTCGCAAAGAATGTTACGTTTTATGGGCATTTTACCTGCGTATGTGGACAGTATTACTCGAGAACCTGTGGATATTTAATATTTGGTAGGTGGATAGGTGTGGGGCAAATGAATACCAAGTTTGATAAAGCCTTCTAGCGGATTTCTGCAGTACTGCAGTGGAACTTACGGTTTTTAAGTCTTGCGCTCTGAAAATGATATGGTCAAGATTTGTGAGTAGTAGATAGCTATTGTCTTTCATTTATTTCCGCTTTTTATTTACTTTCCTCCTTGTTCTGTCTTGGTTGTGTTCTTTCTCTCTAATGTACAAGCTTTACTACCATATACCATGATTGTCCGTGTATCCAGACAATGTTACCAACACCGTTTCTGCACGTGCAAGGTTCTCCTATTTCTTTATATATTACCTCACAGTGGAGGTCTTTTCCCTTAAAACATCCCCCGCCCCAAGGTGGTCCACTCCGACAAGAAACAACAGGTTCGACCGGTAGATCTAAACCAGGAGCAGACGTCAGATCACAGGCCCACACCGCCGGCCTGGAGGTTTTTAATGTCTGGAATATCAGAACGGGATAGGTTCAAGGTTTCCATTTTTCCCGTGGGAAGAACGAGATTGATATATCTGTCTGGAAATGGTATATTTATCAAAGTGGCATTGACTGTATAAACGTATTTTTCTCAAGATTGTTTCTTTTAATACCTGTGGTTGCCGACAAATCAGTAGACAATTCACTAGGACGATTTTGGCAGAAATGTGAAGAAAATGAAAATAGATTATAAGATTATAGGTTCAGGATATTGTAATATTTGCGAAAAAGGACAGAAATATTCATAATCATACTTTTATATATAAGTCATCATTTTAAGGATATGTAGGTATGTGTGTCCCTTGGTGTTGTGTGCTCTATGGGTTTTCATACCCGAAATGAAGAAAGAAATGAAAGATACCAATTTAGAGGCTAGACATCCATATGGCTTCAAGCTGAAAATGTCGCACTTCTTAATTCTCAGACTATCGTGGGCCGGTTGTGTCCGGTACCGCCGTGCCCTTGACACTGTCCAAACGCTGCACCTGTCCACCCCTGTACTGGTCCGTCTCAAATCCTGATGCCCAATTACAAGCCCAGCTGTGGTGGTTACTGTAGCCTAGATAGTTACATTGCTGGTCTTTCAATAGTGTCATTCTAGCAGATTATGAAATGTTGTCTTCATTATCATATCGTTCCGTGCCATTCCTGCAGCCAGGCCACGGCCTTCTCATTAGTAGGCCGCTTCTAGATGTTGGGGTCTAATACGCAGTCCTTTGTAATGTGTCCCATAGTTTGGGTTGGGTGGCCACAACGACACTCAGCTGAGTTCACCCGTCCCCATTTCAGTAGGTTGTCTCTGGTCCTACCTACTCCGCACCTGGCTCGTCTTAATGATGCCACATTCGCCCTGGACGCTATGATATATGTAGCACTACACTGTAATAAGTTATCAACTGTGCCATATACAAAGGACAGACAGAAGGCAAAGGTACATGTATTATTCCCAAAAGCCTATTTTGAGGCCATGAGGCAGTGGGTTGCTATCCACAGCTGTGTTTAGACCTTGGATGATATTGGAAGGCGGAGCCCAACCCTCTCCCCCACTGCCTTTACCTCCCAAATAGAAGAAGTCAGGTAGCCATTTTTGTACCTGGTTGGAGTGGAGAAATAACGCTAGTTCACCTTTATCCGTTGGGTTACCTATATCCGTTGCTTTTAAAAACAGGGTGTTTCTGGATATGACGTTGACGGACGTTAGTTTCAAATTGCAATATTTTAAGGATATTGTAGTTTCAAACTATCGCCCTTCGACTTGGTGTGCCTAAATAACCCTGTATTTAAAAAGCAACGGATATAGGTTACCCCGCGGATAAAGGTGAATAGTCGTTACTAGTACCGTGCACTAACCAGCTACACCACATGACCCCAAAAAGCAGAGTTTAGACTCTGACTTGTTCTCTACGTCTTAGCTTTTGATCTAGCTGCCTATTTCGTCAGGTTTCCCGTTTGGCTGGAAGAAAGGAAAAGAAAGCCTATCATTGTTAATACTATTATCATTTGTAAAATAAATGATTTTCTTAGATTTTTAAATACTAGCTACTCATGTAGTTATACTGTTCTGTATGTATTGTATGTACAAGTTGCCATACATTGTATTCTTTACAGTTGTCGTGCAAATAAAGATAAAGTTCTATATATCAAAACTGAGAGGCCGATGGAAATCGCCAACAAGACGCCCAAAACAAGCCAGAGTCTGACCTCTGCTTGGAGAGTAAGCGGATGGTTCCCTGGCCTATCTCACCCCGGTGTCACCTGTCCGTACGCCAGGTGGTAGCGGACAGGTTATTGACATACAGGAACAAACCTGTACATCAGACACGTGTTGCTTCTACACGTGCGTCCGGACCACACAGTCGGGGACCAAGTTGGGGCACGTCGGAGTGGGATAGGCCAGGACCCGTTCATCTACTTAAGTTCTGACTGTTCGTGGTGGCTTTAAGTTGCTTCTACACCTGTGTCCCGACCACACAGTCGGGGACCAACTTGGGTCACGTCGGCTTGCCATGTCCAATAATGAGATGTGCTGTTTGAACTAGTTTTGAACGTAATTATTTGTACGTCTGTTTGGATGTGCTTTTTGCTCTCCAAGCGAAGGTTAGGCTTCGACTTGATTTGACGTCTGTTAGACTGGGGTTCATAAGCATAAGATACCAGTAGTGTCATTAGCTGACAAAGAAGTTTAGCCGGCCTAGCCAAAGGGGTGGAGATTAATAAAGGACTAATTGATTTGATGTCAACTAACTTATGATAATACTTAGATGTGTCGCTGAGTCATTGAGTCAGACAAAACATACTACCCTGACTTTTTTTCACACAGTCATCAACGAAGGATCAGCCATTGTTGACCACGTCCTTTGCCGGCGTGCAAAGACGTGAAGTTTGTCCCGAAGACGTATTATTTGATACATCCTGACCAGGGATGACGTTTTGACACAGAGACAACGTATAACGTCTGAAGTAAGAGACATGTTTGTAAATCATGACTCACGGTTTGTACAAGACAGACAGCTCAGACAGGACCGGGCCAAGGACAGGTTCTACATCTTGTGACCTAGCGAAGATTTCGTTGTTGATGCCCTTTCCAACCTTAAAATTTAGTTCTAGACTAATTGCACTCGTTTTTAACGTTGCAATTGCATCTCCCGTGATTAAAACCGGGTTGCCCCAACGTTGGAAATCAACTGTCCTTGGAGAGAATGGATAGCTTTTGCCGTACCCTACGCCGTATCAGAATATGCACTTTGCAGTAACGCTTGCTTCCTGTGCCTTGGTTTAACACACAGAACTTGGATTAAGCCTAAGATAATTTTCATTTACAGTTATCGAAATTCATTCCTCTCGCTACTTAACGCATTTGTTTTAGAGTTGTATCAAGAGAGTATATGGCTATGTAATGATTCTTTTCTTTCCTTGCATACTTGTATGTGCTTTCAAATCGGATCGGTCGAAATCTTGGAGCTCTCCAACCCTTCAAACTCTCCAACCATACAAACTCCCCAACCATACAAACTCTCCAACCCCCTGAACTCTCCCCCCCAAACTCTCCAATCCTACAAACTCTCCAACCCTAAAAACTCTCCAACCCTAAAAACTCTCCAACCCTCCAAAGTCTCGAGACCTCAAAACTCTCCAACCCTACAAACTCTTCAACCCTACAAAATCTCCAACCCTAAAAACTCTCCAACCCTAAAAACTCTCCAACCCTAAAAACTCTCCAACCCTAAAAACTCTCCAACCCTCCAAATCGCGGCTTCTATTTATAGTTTGTGACGTCACACTCACAGGTACCCTACCTTGATCAACAGAACCGTTATTCATCTGACTTCACCCATTAAGGTCGCTACACCGCTTATCACTGGTCAAGCTATTCACAGGTAAACCCCGTACACTGTCGCTATTCAGGTGTGCTGATAGTATCGGCACCGTGTTTAGGAACCGGAAGGCCCACCTTGTTACACCTGTACGGACACCTGCTGGCCCGTGAAAGGTGCTTGATACACCGCCGGTGGGGCGTCACTGATGGGTCCTGTAGATTAGATGTGTAAAATGATTCATCGACGGTTGGATGTTCTGTCGTGGGATAGGTCGCATGGATGACCTAGAAATCACAGCATTCGGGGGCCTCAGTTCATATTCTCCTGCCCTTATTATAGGGCCAAAAGAAGCTAGCCACTATGTAGAAGCCTACGAAAGATATTGTAAAGAGATCTAAAGGTGGTAGAAAAAAAAACGAAAAAGAAAGATGCTTAAAATATTTTGGGAAGTAATGACGCGAAGCTTTTTGCCCACGCCAAAAAACTGTACCAACTTTTCTACACCTCTATTCCCCTCTCAACCCCTGAGCTTCCCATCCCATCCCATCCCATTCCTAGCTTCTCCTCCCCTTTCCCTCCCCTCCCCTTCTCCACCGCTCTCCTTTACGGTCTATCCTTTAGACGAATGAACTTCAGTGAACGTTCAACTTCTTTTTATGATATGAAATCACAGAGACCAACCGTCAAAGGGGAAAAGAAAGGACCTGCGGCATGATGAAAGCGGTTTGCAGTGTGAGCATTGCACGGGATGCTTAAATTATACCAACGCTCGAAGGGTGCTTCATTCATAGGAGCTCCGAGCCAAGCGAAGAATCGGCAAGTTACATGAGGCGTGTACCTCCTGATCTATTTGTATAGCTGCTTGTAGCGAAGGTTCCTGTGGTCACCAGAGGTCGTACATCCGGGAAATTGATAGAATGCTGCCATGATGATGATGATGATGGCAATTGATGACTATGCACACAACTTTTAGTACGAACTCAGGAAATAGATGTTTCTTACTTGATTTTCGACCAATGAAAACATATCTGGTTTGTGAAGACCCCTAAACCCAAAATGGCACGAAAAACATGATATTCCTTACATAGCAACAAGTCTAAATTTAGATGAACTTGAGAGGCCCTTAAGTAACTAGATTTATTACCATTATGCCTTTCTCCCCTTTACGCTTAAACCAAGGACTCGTCTTTTCTCCCATTCACGGTAAGTCAAACAATGATACAGTCTTTCCTGAGTCTTGTCACAATCGCTTCTTACAAAAACCAGCACCGCAGCCTGGAGCCTGAACCAACACGTCCTTTCCGGCGAGAGATGTAACGAGTTCTTTCATTGGCCACCACGCGTGGCCGGCTGAGCACACGTACCTGAATAGTCTTTCTTTAACGTATAGAAAACTGCCATTGAACTTTAACAATTGGGAGTCACTTACCAGAACTCCCTCTTGTTCCGTTTCTGGTCTTTCTTGCTTTTTTGTTTAAAAGCTTTCACATAAGATGGTTCACACTGTTTGGTCACTACTCGGCCATTGAAATTTTATAAAGTGCCCATCAAGTAGTTCTGCTTTGGAGGTTGATTTATGAGTTACGTAACAGTGTGCAAAAAGGTTGAATGTTCTGCAAAATCTCACTATGCGTAGCATTACTTCTTACACTCGCTACCCTGTAAGGAGCCCCGGTAGACATAGGATGGTACCCAGGCTAGGGAAAATCACCCGCATGTGACCGTTACATCCGTGTACTCTGCCCTCTACGTCTGTAACATACACACGTAACTGTTAAACTGACACATTCACTCTTTCTGTGTGAAAGACTAGAGTAGGAAAGTACTGTCTACAGAAAATATTGGATTTGTGCCATGCGTGCATCGTACACTTCTCTCCAAGCTGAGGTTGGACTCCGACTGGCTTTTGACGTACTTGTATTTTGAGGCGTTGCATGTTGACGAAAACGACACGCAAGCTAGTAGATGTGCCAGCTAGTGAGTACCTAAAAAGTGAGCACAAAAGAGAACACAATCTTCATACGTAATCTTTAGGTGTGTATGTCATATATTGTTTCAGGCAGAATTTTGAATTGTATTTCTATTTCATTTGTTGTTAAATACACGAAAGTCTCTACTTTTTGTTCTGTCAAGAAAGCTTTCTCTTATATCTCAAAGTCTAGCACTGTTCAACGAAAGCGTGTATAACGACTGAACTTAGATAACATTAACCCACAACATAGTCCAATTCTCCATCCATACAGCTGTATATATACACATTGCAATGTACGCACTTAGAATGCTTGA
Source organism: Branchiostoma floridae x Branchiostoma belcheri (assembly GCA_019207045.1). Lineage (NCBI taxonomy): Eukaryota > Metazoa > Chordata > Leptocardii > Amphioxiformes > Branchiostomatidae > Branchiostoma > Branchiostoma floridae x Branchiostoma belcheri. The sequence continues at coordinate 6,347,679 of CM033039.1, read as the reverse complement.
TGTGCTGTTAGTTAGAAACAACTATGCTTATACAGGTGCGTACCGGTACTTTGATTTGACATTTCCGTCTCGCTATTGACCTAAATATGGACCCAATCCTGGTCCACTCTTGTCTAACTTGGTGTTTATGTCACTCCTAGATATCAACCCCCTACAGCTCCAGTTATCACTTCTGAGTTAGAACATACATTCCGACAATGCTATCAGTATTGGCATGTTTGTGGGCAAAGAGCATAAATACCTCTTAACATACCTCGAACGGGTCAAAGTTTAAATCGATATTCGCTTCGTTAGTTTTTAAACTCATGATCACATGTGTCTGTTACCATGTACATGTGTTTTTTTGGCAAGGTCACTGTGAAAGAGTATTGACCTCGACTTTACTTTGATCACCACGATTTTGAAACCCTCTGGCTGTTATAACGAACATTTCTGTCTAAAGTAAGTCGCTTTTATGGATATCTCTAGTCAACGAGGCTAAATTTCTAAAGATGTTCAAAATACATCAGCGAAAATGCCCGTGAATGATTAAATTCACGGCCTACAGGTAATTTCAACATAATAAAGTTCGTTCCCATAGCATGTGACTCAATGTATAACGTCATATTTTACCTGCATCGTTTTGAATTTTTAAATCATACCATGTGAAATATCATGCTATATGTACTACAAAAACTGTAACTTCGAATATTCACTGTCTTTAGTTCTTTTTAACCTACAAAACTACTCGTGAACTTTTACCTGCATAAAAGTATCAGTGGCACACTAAAGACAGAGCGTAACCTAGAAACAGAGTCACAACAAAGTACGTTAAAATGTGAAGGCAATACTACCCAACTCAACACGAGAAGGCTGACACACACAAAACACAACACAGCTAGCAAATAGCAAACACTCTCCCGTGGAAGGGCAAAGGCTACGTTTTATCTCCTATCGTCTCCGAAGGGCCATTAAGAATGCATGCTATGTTGTGATAAGCCTGCCAATCAAATAAACCACATTCTTGTGGTGGTATATGTCTGAGTATCGATCAAAGATATGCCTCACAAATCCTAGTGGATGGAACATTATTTTTCAGATCTTTTATCTGATATGTTCTTATTTATCTGTTTGTTTATCGATTCATTGCGATTTACCACATTTGTAAAGGATTGACATAAAAGGTGAATTTTACCTTTTCAATGAGTCAACCCGGAAACTAGACTGTTAAGGTTTGATCCACTCACACCGGGAAAGACTCAACAAGTTTTAATGGTGACTAATTTTCAACAAGTATGGTGGATTCTTTTGCATGCTCGAGTTGAAGATCACCTCGAAAATGTCACCAGTTTTACGTCTGATCCGAGAGGACGTCTCTAACCTAAGCCACGCACTCATTTTCTACCTAACCCGGGTGATGAAATTGAAGGCATTTCCATAGGTACAACATTGGAGCCTAATAGGGCTTCGAACCCAGAAACTTTAGATTCTGGCTCAACAACCCAAACCAGAAAACACCTTGCCAAGGCATTGTATTGTAGTTTTGATGAATAAAGACCTCAGGTCGCGACAAAAGAATAGTTGATAGATACATGAAATATATACAATGTCAATCAACAAAAGAGTCATATTCTAAGTGAATCTGACAGAGAATTTGACTCTAAGTCATATTCGCTTCTTTGTGATACTTAAAATGTAGGAACAGATAATGTTTTACCATCAAAATCTTTCATACATTTCTGGCTACTACTTTGCTCTAACCAGCTTTGTGTCGAAGGCTACTGTGACTTTTTGATGACCCCATGCGTCTTACTTATATTGTTGTTTAACCACAATCGGTTCTTTAAAGCCCCGATCTATTAAACACAGACTTTTATTGGTCTGTACCGGTCTGTACCTCAATGTAAACACACCTGTTCTCTATGGCATGCAATAATCTTGCGCTCGCTTCAATCTAACTGGTGCTTAATTGTCTGGAACGTGATTTTCGGACGGTTATCAACGAGTCATTCAAATCGTAATACACTTTGTGGTTAAAATATGCCGCGAAAGTGCCTGTGTGAATTAGTTTCCCATTGTGTTTGAATGAAGTGTAAAGCTAGGCAGATTCTTTTGGCACTAAAGCAATAACTCTTTTTCTGACGTCCTCTCTTTCCAGTCGGTCTTTCTGATAACTACCGAATTTTAGATTGAACCAAACCTCGTACTGAAAGTTCCTCAGCTTGCGCTAAGGATCTAAAGCTTGTGGGCAACGCGCCCAATAAGTATGTGGTCTGCATGACGTGAGCGGTTGCATGCATCGTTCGTTGCGCAAGTACTAGGGGCAAGTAAGTTGTACGTGCTTACAACGTACGATCTCCGTGCGATTGCCACGTTACCGTATGCAGGCCGTACTTACACGTGCTGCGTACGTACGGTTTCCTTACTCTACTCGCTGTACGGGCCACGAGCACGTACGGCGGGTTGTGCCCTTAGCTTAACAGATACTGGAGAGCTCACGATGGTATGGTCACCAGCGTTCTAAGCAGATGGGGGAATCCTGCGTTATGTCTGACACAGGTCCAGCACAAATACATGAAAGGGAAGCTGAACAGGTCACACGCAACCTGCGCAATCGGTGCTACAACTTCTAAGTATTACATCTATGATATGGGCAGTTACGTGGATACGGGTCATTTTGTTTGTATGTGTTTATTTTGTACGTCTCTGTTAGATGCAGAGTTGTGCATTCCCGTCTGTTTAGCTTCGTCTCTACCAGACCTCTTCACGGGTTGAAAAATATGTGGAAAGTAGCCCAAATAGGGGGTATCTTATTGGAAAGCTTGACTGGTCATTGGACTATAGATATGTCTGTTGGCTGCAACTGGTAAGTAACTACTAGTATGTGGACAGCTATGTCATATTGCAAATTTCTTCTATTTTCCAGCAGCACATGGAGTTCGGTATAGACTACGTTTAGCTTAACACGGCTAATGAGAAACGTCGCAAAGACTACACGTAAAACAAGATATATAGAGTAAAACTTCCGCTTTGAGCTTATCTAGTTTGATAGTGATCTAGAAAGGGCAAAATCATACAATACGATGTCATTATAGTATGTTGGTTGTGCATTTTTAATGGTTCAACCGTTCAATAAAGAACTTATCTTTTAAACGTTACACGTGCCTACATGTACACGTGTTCGCGTGCAGTCGTGAGGATGCTCCGCCGACCTCATGACCTGACTCCTCAGTTCAAGATCCTGTAGTAATCCCTAAATCCGTAAATTCCTCGCCTATAACCGCTACCACTTGACTCAACTCAACTGAGAATTCATGCTTGCTTTCAAAGTAATTCTCACTTTACTCGACAAAAAAACTCTTACTTTTTCTTTTTATCGTTCAGCCACCGCTCTCAACATGTCCGTTCTCTTCTTCAATCGTTCTAGATCTATTCGTCCTCCTTTCGTCCTCCCATGGCCATTTCCTTCGTCTTTTAGATATTTCCCCAGTTGCACAGACTCCTGTACCCCAGTGATAAGATTTCTCCACCTCTCTTTCTCCGTTCATTCTATCCCTCCCCCCAACCCCGGCCCCTCCAATCCCTAATTCATTTGCCTTGATATTAAACATTAGTTATGCACAAATGAACGCCTAGTCTAGTTTTTCTTTCTTTAGATTTATTTCTATCCATCCATCCTTCCATCTATCTATCCATCCATTTTTTCAAAACTTCATCCCCTTTCCCTTCTTTCCCTCCACCTATACAAACCACCCCATCCGGGACCTTGCGACCATCTCTCGTGTCTCTCCGTGGTTTATCTAAGCAGTGTGAAGTCATGGCTACTGGATAAACAGTACGTACTGTGGACATGTGCAGGACAGATTACTTAGAGAGGGGATGGAAGTTTGGATTTGGCTGGGAAAACCAGGAATTTCCAAACATGCCCTCCCAGCTATTGGGAGGATTTTACCAGTTAGCACGGAATAGCACAGACATGACGGAATGAAGACTTCGTATAAAGCAAAGGACTTATTCTAATTACTGACCTTTGCCGATGTGCACCTCAGCTCGTTGACACAGCTTTGTACAATACATAACATAATACAGAATTGTGATTACCTACAAAAAGGCATACAATCCCTCTTATCCAAGTTATAATCCAACGTTAGTTTACCCACTGTAATATCTACTGTCGTATTTCAGTCTTATGATGATCACAGCACTTGGCCGCATTCCACTATGGATTTCTTTGGAAAGGAGTGTAAAGGAAAAGGAGATCTAGAGTTCGAGATGGAGAGTTCTTTTTTTCCAGCTTCGGTGCATACAAGTAACGCTGTTATATTTCTAGCTGTGTGTATTCTCCATTTTTCGTACGTACCAAACTTCTTTGCGAATTCTTTTTTGCGAAATCCATGCTGATCCGTGTATCACTGTTTATGATAGTGATGCATAGGCATACGTTGTTACCTCGTATATGGTGTACGGTACGGGTAAAACCTAAACCGCAAATGCTTTCTCGAAACAAACGACCACCCAGCCTAGATGACGCTGCCCCTCCTCTGTTTCAACAGTGATTTCTGAGAATGACTACATCGTCAATCAATAATCAAGACCTCATCCATCACGCACTCTCGTGTTTGGACATGCCCAGTAACCGGTCAGTGCACCAGGCCTCTTAAGGTGTCGAAAACAAGAGTTTCAACGAAGAACCCCCCCCCCCCCCCTTCGACGAATAGAGTAACATTACACGTTGTAGTCTTAGTTATGTAAAACAACATCCTTAGACAATTGTACTTAGAACCACTAGGAACTGTATTCTATTCACCTTGACATGTACATAGCTTGCTAGAGAGCATAAAAGCAAAATAAAGGTATTCATTCATTATACTATCGATAACGTTATATTCCCCTATTACAAAAGATCTAGATTGCAACTCCTTGAGTCCTTCTAATTCTGAATCTTTGATGATGAATTTGTTTTGAAAAAGGTTTATTGAAACCTACCAACATCCTGTAAAATGTCACGAAGCCGATGATTTTATTTTTTCTCGGTGCTGACAAGTTTACGTGGAATAACACTTCAGGGTGGCCCTCCCCATCCCTCCCATCTTAAAGTCTGTTTATTTCTCCAAGAGTTATTTCTCCGTTTTTCTTCAAAATTCCAAGTTTCTTGTATATTTTGCCAGATTTTCACCTAAGCCCTCTCAGCACGAACCCGTTATGAATGTAAATATCTCAGTGGTGTGTAAAACGGTGGGACGGTCCGACTCCTCCCATCCACTTCTGCGCGAAGTTTATACCGGAAGTTTACGCAATTTCCGGTGCTTGATTGACACAGATGTCTTCTGGATATTTTCTTTGCAAATGTATCGTTAAGTGTATACATTGTGGCTACCATAGTCGTTTCTACACGTGTCTGAATTGCGAAGAGAAGATTTGCGGATCTGTCCTGACCCCTTTGTTTATAAGCCTGCCTCTGGCTCTGACCGCTACGTGACCTTGACAGCTGATCTCCACAAAATGGCGGTCACGGTTTTGCCATCCGCCATGTTGATTGATGCGTGATTACATGACAGGTTTCCCGTGTGTGGTCCCGTGGAAAGTGTGTCGATTCGCTCCCTTATAAGAATTGGGGTCTCTACCAGACTCCGGCCTGGCTGAATAGTAATACTATACTAATAGTAAAATAGGGGACTTTGGCCAAGTTAGAAATAAAAGCCTAGTAGTACTAAGGAGTGAACTGTTTGAGGCTGACTGAAATCCCATGGTAACATATTTGTCCCTATTTGGCCAAATTCTTCTGTTTTCTTTAATTTTATTTTCATCCAGCTGACACGTCTACTTGGAAACTAAGAATTTCATAGCAACACGAGACAATACAAGGGGGACTGTTACAAAAATGCAGACGATACGAACAATAGGCGAGTCAAAAAATGGTTTGTTCGAAAACAGGTGGCTGGCGGACGACAACAATGGAGAATGGCAGCGTTTTGTTTCGCGATTGTGAATCATTTTGTATTCCTAAAGCACAGTTTACTTTTCTCGCACAAAGAGGTTAGCATGTGTCGTCGTCTGCTAGAGCGTTTTTCCTAGAGCCCGTAAAGTGGTGGGAAACGAGCAAGAACCACAGATACACGGGTAAAGAAATGGGAAAGAAAATAGGCCGAACGTGAGAGAAGGAGGGAAAATGCACCAGGTTCCAGAATTAGTTCCTGGTTTTGTCGTTCTTGTACTAATCGTCCAGAACACCGGGTGCTCAGGTCTGCATCAGCCCCCCTCCCCCTGCTGTTGTTCTTCAAACCTGTTGCATATGTAAATAGAAACAAACACAGAAGAACAACACCATATCGGGTTGTAGCTAAGGAGATTAGGCAGGATACACAAGTGGTTTCTGATTTCTCTATCTTCATATAATCGCATGAAAATTGAATACCGCTCGCCAGAGGTGGCCTTGGTTCAAGATAAAGCCATCTGTTGAAGTCCACATATGGTACTACAAGGCCATACTACTAAATCAAGTGGAAAACGAATACAATGCAACGAAGCAGACAGAAAATGGTAACACGCAGAAGGCCGTTCGTAAATGAAACTTTGAAAAAACTCTCAAATATCAACCAGTTGTGTATTCACCAATGTCGTTGTTTGGAAGTTTGGGGATCAATCAAATTAGCTGTCAACGTACCTAATTAAGTGATTAATTAATCTATTATTTATTTGAACGGATTAGTTTCTGCTTGCTACGCAAGAAATTAGGAGGAAATTACATTATTCCCAGTCGGTTACCTCCACACTGTTACTATCAGTAATGTGATCTTTTAGCAAGGAGCTCCTTGCTTTTACTTCAGTTCACATCCTTGGAGTAACGGAAATTAGATTTTCGTCCGTCGAAATTAAAGAAAACGTCGTCTGAGTGACCTGTCCATCATTGGGACGTGTAGAATAGTCTTCAAGCAGATGTAAGACTGCAGCTTGCTTTGTCAGTCCTTTTCTGCTGTATGCTTTCTGCAAATGTCTGAAAGGCAATGCGAATAGAGGAAAAAACGTAAAACGAAAAAAAATAAAGTTCCTCTGAATGGAAGACAATGTCAATCACCATCGCCTCTTATAACAACAAACCAGTATCGTTACGTGTCCAACATGTGGGATGATGTGAGCTGATGAGAACAGGACTTTTCTTTCCTCAGAATTGAAGAAAAAACGTCGCCTGACTGAGATGTCAATCACCGGTGCACCGTACTTGTTCATGCCTTAGCCCAGTCCCACCGTCTCTTACAACAACAAACTTGCGTCCAGCATGTGATGATGTTGCGTGGTAATAAAAACTGGGATTTTCTTACCGCGGTCTGAAAGACAATATCGTCCGACTGAGCTGTCAATCACTGTGCCCAGTGACGTCGATGACACACCGCTTCCTACAGAAACAAACCTCAGGTGTCTAACATGGATGTTGCACGGTAATAAAAACTGGGATTTTCTTTCCTCATGGTGAAAGACAATCGTCCGACTGAGCTGTCAATCACCGTGCCATTACCTTAGACCAGTGACATCGCCTCCAACAAAAACAAACCTGTACTTACTAGGCCTTAGGTATCCGACATGGATGTTGTGGGGTAATGAAAACTGGGATTCTCTTTCCTCGGGGTGAAAGACAATATCGTCCGACTGAGCTGTCAATCACCGTGCCGTTACCTTAGCCCAGTGACAACGCTTCGTCAAAAACAAACCTGTAGGTATCCAACACGCATGGCTGTTCTCTGTGGGTAATGAAAACTGGGATTTTCTTTCCTTGGGCTGAAAGGTAATATCGTCCGACTGAGCTGCCAATCACCGTGCCGTTACCATAGCCCAGTTCCATCCCCTCCTACCTTGAAAAACAAACTTGTATAGGTATCCAACATGAATGGATGTTGTGGGTAATGAAAACTGGGATTTTCTTTCCTTGGACTGAAAGACAATAACGTCCGACTGAGCTGTCAATCACCGTGCCATTACCATAGCCCAGTTCCATCCCCTCCTACCTTGAAAAACAAACTTGTTTAGCTGTCCAACATGGATGTTGTGGGGCAATGAAAACTGGGATTCCCTTTCCTCAGACTAAAAGACAATATCGTCCGACTGAGCTGCCAATCACCGTGCCGTTACCATAGCCCAGTTCCATCCCCTCCTATCACAACAAACCTGTGTCCAACATGTGGGGATGTCGTGAGGTGAGCAGATAGGACAACATCCCGGTTGTCAGGCGGTAACACGATCTGTGTAAGCTGTCCGCTACTGGGAACATAAGCACTTCTGGGGGATCCATATGGGATGTCTGCCTGCCGAGGTTTTCTGAGGTAACAACTAACATCGTTACCACGGCCTGGGTTTATGTCTTTGGTGAAAGAAGGGAGGTTGATGCAACATCTCTGGAGAAAGTGACCGGTACCTGTTTTCAAGTTGAGAAAATCTCGAAGATACTTTCATGCTTTCTTGGTCACAATTGAGAAATTTGCAACGGATGACGTTTTATGACAAGATTTTACATTTTGTGATCAAAATTAAACTTATCAACTTGTATAATACAACGTACACGCAAATCTGTAACAGAGAGATAATCGCACTTATGCATAATTTTCAAATACATATTGATATTGTGCGGTATTTTGTTTCTCTATACGAATTTCTGTAGTATATGCAGATGACTTGAAAAGTCAGCAAACATACTATTGTCAATGTATCTGCAACGAAGGTGCCATCAGCGATACAATTTCTTACGTACTGCAATGTATTTCTTAAGATTCCACATTGCCTCGACTTTAAAGTTTAAAGAGCGCGAGGCTTGGCCGTAAGTAGGTAAAGTCGGCCAAGCCTTTCGTTACGCCAGAAGTGCAGTGTGTAAAATAGAGATGTTCAAATAAATTGGATTTAGGACCCTCACATCACTATACCAACCTGTCCTGTGCTCATCCGATGTCCACCTTCGCAAACAGATAGATGGCCCCGGAACCAGGTCATTTCCGAATGCCTCATGGTCATTACGCCGTGTGACGTCAATGGCGCGGAGGTGCGAGCAGGTCCCGACATTCCCTGCGCCACATGTCCAACCAACAGGTCCCAACTTCCGATCCTTGTCCTCACGAACAAATACGCTCTCTAAATGCCTCGTGGATCGCTTAACTCCAAGTAGATGTTGGGTGGAGAATTTTTCCATAGAATAATAGAAAACCCAACTGGCCAGGAAATATATGGCGACGTTCCTCCCAAATATCTGCTTGGGGATTAGAACTGAGTCTGTCTCAGGCTTCACAATTTTTGCGGTGGATCAGGTGATACGATATCAAAATCAAATGGGTTGAGATGTTAGAATCATAGTACTAAATGGGTTGTAAATGGTGGAATCATTGTACGCAATCTTGTGCTCAAAGTTTTAAATAGTATTTTCATCACCAAGACGAAGGTTTTTCAAGCATAGTTTGTGTGAAAATAGAGAATTGTTTAGGACAAACAGTTTGCCATCATTTTCCATTAACCGATAAAGATTAGAGACATGAGTAGTCTTTTTTGTTGGACTTTTTTTCTTCTTTTCTAAAGCTTGGGGTAAGGGGTATAAGGCAACTACAGGCTACTATATCACCTGCTTTCCCCTCCGACATGACACTGAAAGGTACATAGTAGCCCTTGTCTGTTGACATGAGTCAATCTCACAAGAACGCCCGGTATGTAGTCAGTAGAGCACTACAAACATTACTGTGGTGGTAAAGACCACGACCTCTCCTACCTTAGTTACCTCCAAGCAGATCCTACGGTAGCAAAAGATAGTATCAAGAGCTTACAAAGGAGTATGTCCATCATATCCAATGCTTCGGTAGCCAATATGCACACTCCTAGGCCGGCTACACTCCTTCGCCAGCTTTTGATACTATCGTATGCTACCGTAGTATCTGCTTGGAGATTACTCCAACCCAGAACCATGACTTCACCAACTCTACAACTATTACCTCACCGGAACTCTCAAAACAAGACGTCAACACCTTAAGTTCACCTGTCTACGGCACACTTAAGAAAAGGTGTAAAACACGGAAGTGGGTGGGTGACCCACAGATTCCGGTCAAGTGCAAATATTACGGCGTGTAACACAACAATGGCTAAATCTACAGGGAGTGAATAACTTGCATACACAAACATGCCTTTTAAAAAACAAACATTCCGTGCAGTTTTCTCATAAACATTTTTCTCATACTTTTGCTGATAAACAATACCATTTACGGAAACAATGTGGAGGTGTGCAGGTGGGTGATTTCCTTTGATGAATATAACGACAGAAGGTAGGTGGAATTCCTTCTTTCTGCAAGGAGGTTGAAAAAAAAGAACCTCCGTGGTTTCTGAAGATTTTGAACGCCAAAAAATGCGATGTTTTCTACCATTTACTCAAGTATGTTTCATAAAACAAAACGTAGTTTCAGTCCGAAATATGAAAGGCCATGCATGTTTTTTTTCTATTTTCAGTAATTTTTTATCTTATTTTTTCACAAAGAAAAAAAGTAATGTTTTCTCGTAAAAAGTCCGCGTACTTTTTTTATCTCATTTCACCTTGAAGAAAATGAAGATAAAAAGTAATGTTTTCCTGTCAACGTGAAAAAATGTGTGGTTCAATCTTTATTTGATTTGTTTGTTTGATTTGATTGTTCATTTGATTTTCCCGTGAATAAAGAAAGGCGGTGTTCCCTTGACTCACGGTATGGAACACCCACCCAACTTTTCTCACCCCACCCCACAATCGGCTTTAGGCTGGCCGCTTCCTGCCGTCATTGTGCGAGCCTAACCCGCCGTGACACACGGTTAGGAAGTTCCCGTGTGGAGAGATCAGCACAACTTATGCCAGTTGTTTATAACTTACCAGCAGGTACGGAGGCGGCTTCGGAAGTACAGAGATCCCAGCATTAACTACGCCTGACTTCTTCTTATTCTGTTACAGCACATTGCTAAGCTTCAAGCAGGAGATTGGGGCCACTTTGTGTGTGTGTGTGTCTGTGTGTGCGTGCGCGCCTGTGTTTTGAGGGAGGGTATATTCGTACTCGACGGCCGTTTTATACCTTCACTTTAGCTTTCCTACTATCCTTCAGTCCTTGTAGTGCCTATGTTGCATAGAGCAGTTTCAGTGTGTATTTTACTTAGAGTGGGTTATTTCCTTTCCCCTTGGCTTTAGCTTGAGGCACCGCTTTAACTGAACTGAACTCCTATTTTACACGTCCCTTCCGAAAGACGGGTGCAGCCCCAACTCTCAGAGCAGAGGTTGAGTCGTGTATATATAGTAGTAGTCGGAAAAATCAAATGGGCGTTCCTCTACTACTATGTCTACGCGACTCAACCTCTGCTTGGAGAGTATGCAGCCCCTACCTAAATTGGCCTGAAGATGAACTAGGGTCTCCCAGTTACTAACAAATGGTTCCACTGAAGTTCGTAGTAGCTGAACTACAGGTACATTCCTCTTGAAACCTTCACACCTCCTCCAAGCGTTTTATCCACAGGATAATTTTGTCCCTCCATTCCCTCCTGAAGCTTGCGAACAAACCCCGTAACGATTCTATAGGGTGGTCTACTACTCTCTCATTATCTCGTTTAACGGTTCGTGAATTATCCACAACCTACGGTGGGATGACTCTGATAACAATGACGAACCAACAATCATGTCACTTCGTACAGTCATCCTTCAGAACAGGAATCTTAATTAATTGTGTCTTCCGTTGTAGTCTATATGGAAGTACTTCTTTTCGGAATGAATCATCTTTTTGTCCAGCCTTAATGCCATGTAGTGTATACTACAATGCCTGCTATGTACTCCAGTGGTTGTATGGAGCTTGTATTGACTTGATTATCTCTCAAGTATGCGTATGAAGAGAGCGGTCTCACTCTTTCAAACAAACAAAGAAAACCACCACATAATCGCCAGAGATTCCGTGTATCAACATGAAAACAAGCATTTATTTTCCTTCGGTACAAAGGGTTTAACATGGGAATAACTTTCACAAGAACTGTTTTTACAGCATGGAGTGACCTGCCCTTTTTCGGAGGACTGGGAAGTAGGGAGATTTCTAAACAAATGTGAGCGATAAAGCCGATTATGCGAACATAAAAAGGTCTAGAAGCAACATGGCGTAGCAAAGGGCATACAAAATAGAGGGAGCCATTGTTTGGGGACCGGTAGGTTTGAACACTGTGTATTTTGCCAACGGCTTAGGCCGCGAAATATTTACACCAAATAGACAGGACCTTTTCAATTTCACAAACAAGGTCCATAACGATCTACAAAATATATTCATTCTCTGACATTTTAAAATTTCTGGCGATTTTTAGGACAACAAAAATAATAGTGGACTTTTAGCACCGGAATTAGAACGCGTGGACGAAACATTGTTCATAGATCTACAAACAATGCCGCTCCCCGAATTTTCTTATTCCCATAGATTTTGACATTTTTCACACTTGTTTCTTCTGCATGGCTCCATTTCAACGTTCAGATAGGACACTGAGCTCTTTTTCAGACGGGGAGATTTCGTTATAGTTAACTTTTTTCATCATGTCTTAGCTAACAGTGAACATTTGCGTAGTTATTATAACAGTGCATGTGTGGAAAAGGAACTTTTGCAAAGGAGGTGAAAAAACACTGAAACGTCATAAATAACATTAACATATTTACATATCACTTTGTGCATTTTCTTACAAGACAACATTGCTAACATATCTCTGATATACATTTTATAGTGACGCTGGTAAGGAATTGTAACAGTTCTTTATTTTGTCTACAAGGAGCGCCGTTTTCTTGTCGTCTTTCTTCCTCCGAACATCCCCGTCAGTGCCTTGGCGACGTTGACGAACTTCTGGCTATTTCTTCTCTTTTTCAACATGACCTTGGTGTCGTGTACGGTCCTCAAAAGTCCTTGGACCGGCTTTGCAACCTCGTGATAACTGTCCGCTGCAGAAACTTCCGCGAAGGGGCACTCTAACGTAGCCGCTAGTGCTTTCCCCTCTTCTGTTGACACAGTTCTGCGGTGTTCTAAGTCCGATTTGTTACCGATGATGACCATGGAGTAGTGATTGTACTGATCCCGGTGTCCGTGATGGTGGTTGTTCTCAGATGCCCGGATGTCGCGAATGTCCCGGATGAGATCCCGGAGCCGGTTGAAACTGCCCCGGTCGCAGATGCTGTACACGATGACGAAACCGTCCGCCCACCGTATCTGCTTGTCCGTCAGCAACGAATCTCCACCCTGAAGGGAAAACAAGAAAAATGAAGAAAATTTAGTATCATTGGGTAATAAATATCATACATATACACCATTTTCAAATGATCATGAAATGATTGTAAAACCTGAAATTAATGTATATCTATGGACGGTCCCCAGAATCAGTTCCTCTTTTTGTGAAGTTCATCCATGGGAAATAAAAAAATGTGTGCATATAACACTATTTACGTTTTCTACACAAACTAATTTTGGAAAACGTCTGCAGTTTCATTTATCTTATTCTATACAAGATCCCTGTGCAACTACGAGAATCGGTTCCTCATTTTGTCAAATGCACCCATGGGAAAAATAAACACGGTCCTACTGGGGGTGCATGGCTTCAGAGTTCAGACTGTCTACCCATAATTGCCATACAGAAACAATGTAGGCGTGAAGCAGGCCAGGGATCAGTGGCACACGTGTGCCTAATTAATATACAATTTCCAAGGAAAACACGACAGACCACCAGACGCACCCGAACTCGTTAGCACTCCATCTACCATAGAAAATCGCCCGTGGCACTTCTAGTTCGACCTCTGCGCTCGGAGAGAACAACGCCCTCCTTTGTGAAGAGTGAGTCAACAATGGCGACCAAGTCGGCCCGCAAACTTGACAACCGCCGGGGTGTGTTAGAACGACGACAAGTATCCGAGGTGACCATGAGAGCGGAACAAGTTTAGCGACATTGTGTCCACAAAGAACCATAAAGCTTTTGTTTTTGTTAAGAATCGGACCCATTGTCGTAATGCCCTCTCGAAAACACATAATGCACATGCTAGTTAAAATTTAAACACACTTGCTACGTGCCCGAAATTCGCTTAAGATTAGATCTAAAAAAAAAGGTCTTAAAATGGAAAACCGGCCATCTGCGGGCGGTAAGCCTTTCTAGTTCTGGGTTTCCAATTAGAAAAGCACCCTCAGGTAAGAGATATAGCGGTTTGGATTGGGGTAATGAACGGTTGAGTGCCCAGACGTGCGTTTGTGGGATGCCTGGTCCAAAACATGGTCCACGGAGGAGCCTAGCTCTGTACCCCGGGCACTCTAGAAAAATAAACCGTTGTCCAAAGTGCCAGTCCCAGTATTTAGTCTGGGCATTGAGATATTCCTTCAATGTCATCGTCAAGAAAACTCCTAATTTCCGAAGGAGTTACAACAGTCATTTCTAGTGACAAAGAAAAGAGAGGTAGATTTTGCACCCGCAACATTTGTCTGCAAAACTCAAACCGTGAAATTTCCGTGCAAAATGACATGTGTCCATGTATCTCGGTATTGTACCATGCAATGCTTCATTTTAGAATTTTGCGACCGTTATGGGAGTTTAACAGAGGAAAATGGGAGTTTTAGGTACAAAATTGAGTCGCCTGTCGTCGCAAGATGACAGTTTTTCGCGGCGTTTCCGTCCCAGAAGCCGTGTGTGGCCCAAATTTGGTCCCGTCGTCTGGACAGAGCAGACCCCATACTTACGGCCCGGGGCAATACAGACCCCCGGTGCGGCGAACCCTTTCAATCTACCCGGGCTGATTTACCACAACCACCGCGGTCTGCCCGACCTACTTGGCACCGATATTTAACCGTAATTCTAAACACGATCCTCGGCTTATACGTGCCCATTCCGCCCTGAACTTCGGAGTTTGTCTTGTCAGGTTTAATTAGTCAGTAAAAGCGCCCGGTTGTATGAAAGTTTGGCACGACTTTTTAATTGCGGTAAAACCGTGAATACACCGATTTGTGCCGGTGGCGGCTGGAAATGGGTTGTCTGCAGTTTTCGTGGCTCAGTGTTGTGCTTCCTTTTCGTACACCGGCCTTGTGTCTGACCATTCTACCGTGCACAGGAGAGGACTCCTGTGTGCCTTTCCGCGACAGATCAAGAGTCCCGAGTTCTAATCCCAACAGTATGTTTCACACCGTCAAAAAGGGACGGCGCATTGTTGCCTTGAAGAGGATTCTCGCCTGATTAAAGTTTCCGTGACGTTTTTATTTTCATTGTTCTTCTAAACAAGGACTTAATCTCGAGTGCACTGAATGGATCCGATTCTTCACCGCGATGCATGTCTGGATCACCAGAATCAACTTGTTTGAGCGTTCGGTTAATTTTCAACGAGCTATACAGCCAGTAAATGCCGGGAGCAAACAAGAGACCATTTCGCGTAAACACGCAAAAACCTCAGCCTTATCTTTCAAACTCCCAATTTGTTTCTAAAAGAATTCCCACGTAGAACACTTGTCGTTCCTACATCTGGAAGTGTTAGGGTGACCCCCAAGGGCACCCCAGCAGTTTATGGTTCAAAGACATGGAAAAAGACCCACCTTTCCAGTGCTGACGTCCAGGATCTCGATGTTGGTTTGCTCTCCATCAATCATGGTCTGGTGTCTGTACACAATATCTGTAACCGGAGAGGGAACTCATGAATACACGGGTGTGTGTGCTGGGCACACCGTACATGCGCCACGACAACCCACCCCAACAAAAGTGCCCTTATGTTCCCACCGCTCGGGAATAGAACTCAACACATACAACTACAAGTCCATAAACAACACACGGGGAAACATGAACCCGAACCCCTTAACCTTACAAGGCACCTTTTGTACTTCTGTCTCTTCTTCCGTGTCACTAAGAACTAAAATTTATCTCCCAAAAAAATCTTCAAGACAATCGTCCCTCCTTGTGTGCTAACGGTTAACAAATAAACATCACCTCCTCCAAAAGACGTCGTTAAAACTTAAAAGAAGGTGAAATTAAGGAGAAATACATTATACTAGATTAGGAAAACAATATGCAGCGTTTTTGTTCTGCTTGGAAACGTACCTGTATCAGACTGGTATTCCCCGATATATCTTCTGGTCAGAAAGCGTACCGTCAGGGCTGTGTGGGGGGTAAGAAAATGAGTCAATATTTGTGACCATTTTATTAATCAAAGGGCAGGTAATCGAGTGCGAAGCAAACACACACGGCCTATTAGAGGTGGGACTAGCGCTAGTGTTATACTGCGATGGTTGTTTGTATTCGGGTGGTGTAGAGTAGGGGGACCTGAGTCCGTGCGTGACCGTACTTGCCCTGTAAGCCTATTCTTATGCATGACTGTGAAAAGCCACAACGTGTGATAAGTCATCCAGAAGTCGACAAATTAAATTCGTACGTGTTATTTCTAGCGGATTTCTAAGACACATAAATTTGTGTATTGAAAATGGACATAGTTCAGAGTAAGGATGGGGGTAAAAATTATACATTCGACACCGCAGTAACGGAAATTCAATTAAAATGCCAGATTAAAAAGGAGGAAACTCACCACTTTTTCCGACGCTTTCACTGCCGACGACTACAAGGTTGATGTCACCCATGGTGAAAATGGTCCTCAGGTTCGTGCAAAGTCAGCGTCTAAATGTCACAAAGTGATCTCTCTTGGGGAATGTCCCGATCACAGAAACAGCCTGCTCTTGCACACACACAAAAGTCCACTGCGTTCTCAATAGGAGCAGGAAGGTCCAACACAAACGAAGTTATGCCCACACAAAAGCCATGGAAAAGTCACCAGCTGCAAAAAAATCCCGACGCCAGACAGAAACGGTTGAAGTCCACGCGGACGGTAAAGTCACCGGAGCTAGTGATGTAGGCCTGCGGGCTCAGGCTGCAGCTGCACCGAGGAAGTGTTCCAGTCGGCTGCGGTACGAGCTCCTGCCTCTGAGCGTCTCACCTCTGTTATGACTGGTCGGGGTCCGTCCGCCCGTATATGACCTCCAACTCATTTGCAAGTTTGCTTTGTTGACAGGCTGCATTTGACATGCGCAGTGGGGAGCGGTGGGCGGGACGTAACATTTCCCACAGAGCAGAGGGAGGGACAGGGTGTGGAAAAATAATAAAAGCATAAAAACCGTCATTTCCAGAAAAACACAGCTTTCCCTTAGAAACGTATCTCATTCGTCTGAAAGCGTGACACAAATGTAGCCATTTTTGTTCCTTTTCAAATGCTGTCCGCATTTAAGACGGCCTTTATCCCTTAAATTTTGGTCAGGTGCTATTCTACAAGTTGAGCACCAGTTGAAGTATTTCCGCCCCCGCTAAAACAGTTACGCAGGGATGGTTGCAAAATACGAGGGCTCTCAGACATCTGTATTGGGTTTCATATTGCAACCATCTTGCGTGGAAAAATCATTCTAAAAAATCTTTTAAAAAAAAACTACAAAAAGTTGCTGACAACTATGGGGACCTAAGGATATAAAATTTTTAACAGAAAACTGAGAAAGGATTCATATCGAAAAATTGAAATCATAATGTAAAATCAGGGACATTCAAATATGATAAAACTAAATAGAAAGTTCGAATTTACGTCGTCAGCAACATTTTGTAATTTTAAGAAGAGACAACACGATTTGATATCATTTTTTTTTACAATATGTCGACACAGAGGCCACACAGAAAGTCCGTCCGTCCTATTTCTGTGTAAGACCTGTGAGAAACTTGACAAGTCCGCAGTTCCCGTGTCCCTTCCCTCCCGCACAAAGCCCATTGGCAAACAGGCGATAATCACCCCGATCGTAACATCCATCAAACGCTGTGAGAAACTTCGCGCCTCGCGCCGGTAATGAAGTCAAGGCCGCGCAGACAACTCGAAGTTGCCAGATGGCGAGGTGCGACACAAACTCCCCCTTCTTGTAAAACAATTTGTAGTGATGATACCCCATTGTTCTGACAAGTCCCAAAGGGAGACCGAGTATGGCTTCTGTATAGGGTTATTTCCTTTCGCTATTGTTGTGTGTGCACTTCAAAGATGTACCCTCCCACCTTCTACTCTGGCCGAGGAGTAAGACAAATATTTTGTGTGCCCTTTGTCTTGTTTGCTATCGGTTATATGTCCATGCAGTATGATATAGCAAGGATCTTTCTAAAAGCTCCTTTAAAAAAGCTCCTTGGATATAGAGACTTTTTTTCTGATAATACACATGACGTACAAGTATACTGTTTTCTGATCATGTACTTTTTATAATGTTTCTTATGGTTTCAAGAATTTTTACGTATAATTACAGAGCAAATTTTGCTCAGAAATAGACTAGAGTCCAGTGTACAGGAGCTATCAGAACACGATGGCATTCAGAAAACAGTGCATGGCCTCAATAACATACCCAATGTAATGTCTGCTTTGGAGGCTACTTTTAGCCTCTACCAGGCTCCTTCGGAAGAAGCAAAATAGCAAAAATTTGCAATGTAGGAGAATCATATGTCAGTCGTGGGGTACACTTTCAGTTTGGGCATGTTGGCAACCATGTGTTATTACTATTTTTACAACTCTCGTTGGTAGAGACTATAGCCAGTAATTCTCATACATGTATTATGAAAATACCTCTACGTAACACTATTCTTCTGTTGTATCAGTTTCCGTTGTGTCTGTTAATTCTGTTATTCGGCATTGTTGACAAAAGTCCCCGATCCCGTAGTGAAGTGGTCAGGCGGCTGCTCTTTTGTCTTTACGGGCCCGCCGAAAGCCGGTAATTGCGGGAAGATTATCACCCGACACCCCCGTGAAATCCCGATTAGCGCAGAAACAATCGCCCGTTTCCAGCCTGTCATGTTGACCGATTGTTATTATATAGGACTGGAAATCATCGGGGAATCATCTAGTAATGATCTACAGGTGCAGATGTACGGACCTATACTGGAGAAATGCTGAATATGCAGCCTTCATATAGCAGTAGCCTCAACCACGGGCCCTACATTAGGATGTACTATTGTAGTCTTGAAATCAGGCTTCGTTGCGGACAAATTATTTGAAGTTCCGTTTTATGATTGTATGCCAGTTTTCAGAGTGCTACCGTGTTTCTGAAACTTGATAATAGGTGATATACAATCAGAATACAGCACTCGATGAGCCAAAATACGATGGCTTCTATGAAGGCTGCCATTAGGCCCTACTGCGGTCGGCTAATAATATAGATGTTTGTTGTTGTTGTTCTGCTGGTACCGTTGACGGAGGTTTTTCTGTTTTCTAACGTGCTCTGATGACCTCAAAAAAGTTACCATCAGATCGCTATAGATAATTATTTTATGACAATATAAAAACTCAGTCCGCATCAGAGCCTGTTATGATTGTGCATATGTCAGGCCGATGGTATTTCCTGTGCCAAAAGCATCAACTCAAAAAGCGGACAAAATAAACTCGGCCAAAAGACACGCAAACCAAAACAAAACGAAGCCTGACATACGCTTGGGGATTTGTTGCCGCCGGGTAACATGCATTATGTAATAGTAAACTTATAAAGTCCCGCAATGGCAAACTTGTTCTTCAGTTCCACAGGTATCATAAAATATTGTATAACAACCACCCTCAAAGATTCCGAAATAAACCAATACCAACAAACAAGTATTCTACCCGGTTTTTACCCAGTTTGACAACTCTTCCATAATTTCCCAATTTCCCATTTTCCGCCTCATTAGCATATCAGAGCCATTAAGACTGATAACAATCCCCCCTCCCCCTAGGTTTGTTGTCTGATACGAGGCAATAATTTGTTAACAAGTGAATTAATCATAGACCAACGATCAAAGGCCTTTGAGTGAGAACTTGTATTGTGCCATAAAAAAGCTGTTGGAGTGGTTTTGAATGAGAAACAGGCGGTTAGTGGGGGGTGTATTTCAACAGTTGTCTCTGGGCAAACCGTGGACTGGGAGCCATAAATAGACTACTGGTTGAAAGCATGTACCATTTTTAAAGTAGAACGCACACACATTACGTCGTCATTTTTGATCGGTATCCTGTCATGGCCACCTGTTGTAGTTCACCGAGAATCTAAAAACACTTTAGAAGTTCAACAGCAACAAGTCATTGTGTTCTTCTTTACTTCTTGGAACTCCAAGGGTGAGTAAGACAAGCGACAGACGAGCTTGTTGAAGTGACATGAGGAAATAACTTACAAAAAAAAAAGTAATATCGAAGAGAAAGTTTGTCAAAGTCTAGTCTCCTAAACATCCGAGGCCACGCGCCCGCGCCACTGTACGGTAGTCCGGTTACACGCCATGGCCATGTGTACTGTTAACATACGAACACATCACTCAAAATAAAGACAAGTCGTCGAAAGCTTCCTACAAAGGCTTTGGGATGATGGACATGGTCTACTGTGCAGTTTTTTTGCAAGAGGAAAATTCACTGTGTTATGTATGACGTTCACGGAAATTGTCAACATCTGTTGTATGCCAGCTATTCAAACAAACGGCAGAAGCATTAGAGTGTGCCGCCATCTTCACTGTGATATTTTTATCATCCGAAAAAAAAAATCCATCCGCATCTAGTATGTCAAATAGTTCATGCATAGTATTAAAGATCGTATTTTCTTATCTTCTTTAAACTCGACAATGACGTTGCTTCATCTTTCTAATAGACATAAAGATATAGATGGCTGGCATGATCATTTCAAATGGCAATAACCTATAGTAATCTTTATTGAATAACCTCATTGCAGAATGGGAATTGCACAGTACACGATGATACAAAATACAACAAGTTTGGCACAGACCGTCTCTCCCCTACAGACCCAGTCTGTCAGTTTGACAAACTTATGTCCCAAAGTTTACCCAAACTTACGGAAGCAGGAAAACTGCCAGACCCGCACCACAAGTCAACTTTACCTATTGTCACGGTGAAGCGGGAGGCACCGTTCAGAACTGCAGAATTTTGGTACCGTGGCCGACAGCATCAATAGTCAACACCCCTATTTTTCTGGTCTTTTGTCATCTGACATCTACCATTCTTGTTCATAGTGAGGCAGACGTGTTTTAACATACAGCCAAGGTTGCCCAAATGGCCATTTGATAACATTGGGAGCACACAATGCATGGTTATCCTATATCAATAAGAACACATTTAATATAAAGATACATTAAGATAGACATCACATATTGCAATGTACATGTATAAAACAATACGATCGAATGTCATATAATATATCATGCAAGTATACTCCCGTCTAAGCTATAAGAGGGCCATCATATGGCAACATTAAAAAAAGTCATAACATGATATGATTAGAATAGTCTGCTTATTATGATATGATACAATGAAATTTGATATGATATGTTTTACTAACTGCTCCAAGCAGCCCGATGCTTTTCTACCATGCATAGGGCTTAGTAGAAGCATGGGTTTGCGAAGCATTTTCGCCAAGCCAAAAGTTTGTGCGTATCTAAAATGATGGAAACGGAATTTATGAGACGGACCCCTCAAGCTATATCCGTCAGAGGCACCTGCTGTATGTAACTGCCGACTCAAACCCTTTGAAATGACACTTTCTGAACGGTCCCAGCTTTGTAGGCTTGGTTTGGCGGGAATCAGTCCTGACCACAACAGACGTGTCCGGAAACCAGCAGCCAACATCTGACGTCACTTCCGGCCAGACAGGTGGATGGGGAGGGGGGCAGGTTCAGCCACTAGACAGACGACAATATCGATCGGTTTTGTGATAATACAAACACGTACTGCAGTGTCTGAATGGCACACTAGACCGTAGCAAGGTCGAACTAAAAAAAAAATCAATAAACCTTATCGATCGCAACGTGACTAAAGTGTTTGAACTTTGTCTCGTGTCATGTTATCGAAATTCACAAAGTTTGAGCAGGTCTAAATTGCCATTGTGTATTGGTTAATCATAGTTTGTTCTGGAACTGAATAATTCACAGGAAATAGAATGGCATTTGATACACATACGGCTAATTAATAGTACCGTTATACCAGACGGGAAGGCAAAACAATAGTTAATGTGCAGTATGTTCGGTATCACTCCATATATCAATTACTGGTTGTTAACTTTACTTCAAACTAACTGTTACTGTCACTACTTATGCAAAAGTAAACTATCAGCAATCAAAACAGAAAGAATGTGTATATATTAAAAGTATTTAGTGTAGAACTCTAAATGTGCGGAATATGCAAATACATACTGTCGGGTCGAGATGAAATATGACTTTCGTACTGTCAGTGTGTGAATATTGCTGAATATCTTACCGTACACTATACAGAGGAAGTACAAATAACATAACTTTGTATTTACATAGGCTGGGTATGCTATGGTAAACTTGAAGTAGGTTTTAACTTATTCTTGTACCAGAATGTTCACAAGATACACTCCGAAAATAAAAAGGTATTGTACCCATCACGTTCAAGTTCGCGTGACGTTTGAATTTCCAGACTTTTCATCGAACAAGTTCAAACAAACGTCGCACTTCCGTCAAGACCACCAACAAACCGGCTCCTGACGGATTTACTCTGCCACGAACATTCCTGTAAGACTATTGATTACAAGTCTTTCCCTTTGTCCAGAGGCAAGCCCGCTAACCAGTTAAACCACAGCGAATGAATCAGGAAGCGTTTTGGTCCAGCTGTATCGCCTGGAGGCAGTACAGCAGTCAGGATCACTGCCAGCCTGTAGACATGAAAGGAAGGATTTGGAAAAGACAAAGGAAAGTGAAATAGTCTGAAGTAAACTCGGTCATCCAAAAACTTCAGACGTTTAAGAGTTATGGCCTTAGACGTGTACGCGTAATCCTGTCTAGCCTTATCCGTTTGGGTTATCTCAAAGATAGACCTACACAAGACAAAGAACAGTAAATTAGTCCTAGTTAGAAAACTGTAAACCTGGTAGACTACAAGGTGGAGAGTTATGGTCTTTGATGCAGTCTTGTCTAGCCTTATTCCGTTTGGGTTATCTCAAATGAAGATTAAACATCAAGACAAAGTAAAGACAAAGATAATACAAAGGGAAGGTAGAGGTTCCAAGTAACGGTGTTAAAAATCTACTCTAGTTTCAGACAATAAAGAGTTGCGGCCTTTGTTGTTGTAGTCTGACCCAATGTTATGTCCGCTGGGGTAAGTTGTTGGTGGGGTAAAATGCTAAGTTTTCCTTCTGCACCTGTACATACGTGTGTCGCCTTCTGGACTTCAAAATTCAAATAAAAACGACGAGAACTTACTACTGAATATTAGCAGCTCTCAAGATCTACTTGGAGACTATGATCGTTGCAAAATCAACAAATAGCTGCGATCCACTAGTGTATCTCCCTGTGTTATAATAGCACACTTAAAGGCAATTAAACATGGAATCTTAATTCTCGATCAAGTTCCAATAAGATCTTTGGGCCATCATTGTACCATTCACATTAATTTTGCAGGGTGATAGATAGAGGTAAAGACAAGTGAAAAGTAACCACCTGAAAGACATCAAAAGGAAGCTAAACCACCACACACATTAGCATGGACAGTTGTTCCCGCAGGGCTTATTTCATACAGCGCGACTGCAGGTAGGGTAATTTGTTGACAAATTAGAGCTTACGCGGGAAGTAGCAGAAAGGACTACCGCAACACTACACAGGGTTGCTGGGGCGCCCACAACCTAACCGGGACGCCACAACTAATAAAGATTCAACAGGCGAATGGTTACCAAAACATTACTATATAACGTTACAGTACGTTGGGAAGGGCTTAGAAAGAGCATATAGGGACTGTGATGTATAGGCAACCAAGAAAAAAACCCAATTCTTGTCATATTCTTCTAACGGCTGAAAAATACCGGTTATGATTTAAAGTGATATCTATCGAGCTTCCGAATTTCATTGTAGACTGACAACTGGTTAAAGTCTGGTTAGTTCCATCTGTCTGGAATTACAGTGAGTCACCAAGTTGGAAAAAAAAATCCACTGAGGTTTTACCAAAAACGGAAATGAACTTGGAGTTTTCAACCTTCAAGGGGAACTGTGGCGCTCATAAGCATGTGAGTGTACGATGAATTGATGTACCTCTATTAACTGTGACTCTCTCTAATAGATGATCTGTATGTAAACGATTCTTAAGTACTAACTTGAACATACTTGGACACTCTTTCAACAACCAGTTTACAAAAACTATACTTTTCACTGTGTTCTTGGAATTCCTTTCTTGAATGTGATCAGTAGGTACATGTATATAGCACACGTACTTCGTCTCAACTCACGATTGTCACTTGCGTGAACTCTTATAAAATGCACCTGTCATAGACTCAAGGACAGACTATAGCAAACGCAATAAAGCAGCCAAAAACATACATCCCTTCAAAGCAGCTATACTCATCCTCGGCTTGCTCCCGTAGTACGTGTTTTAGAATCTTGAAGTTCTCTCCTGGCAGTGGCTGGTGGGGGAAATATGGCATTCTTCTTCGATGTGCATACAGAAAACGGCACATATAAAAAAGGTCAGAATTTTCGTCAACGCTCACTGCTTGGAGTGCAACGACAACACTGCAATGTCGTTACTAGATTTTGCTACAACAGACGTTAAACACTAAGAACGAATCTTATATCTGCTTGGAGATCAGCTTCTGTACGTGTTCCTTGTGACAAACTTTTTTTCTTCTGTCGTATGGCCTTTATGACCGATGTTTCACTTTTTTCCGCGGGGTAACCTATATTCGTTGTTTTTAAAAGCATTTCGGGGTACTAGACGGGCGATGGTTTCAAAGTGCGATATTTTTAAAATCTGCAATTCGAAACCACCACCCCTCAACTAGATATGCCCTGTTTTTTTTAAATGACGGATATAGGATACCCGTGGATAAAGGTGAACAAGCGTCATATCTCATCGGAGATTACTGAAACCGTGCATCTGCTTAAAGCGCACAATAGACAAATTTCCAAGCAGATGTTTGGGCAGATTGTAATCTTTTCTGGCTGCCATGCTTCTCTGCCTACTGGATCCCCCCCCCCCTCCCAACTTTTTACGATTTTCTCCCCAACATCTGCTTGGTTACTGGCCACCTGCTAGACTTCCACATTCACCCTAAGACACTGTAAACACTCGGCATACTTTCCACTTCATTGTCACGATACGGCCCTGTCCGGGTCACGGCATCTAAACTGGTCTATCCTTGCCAAGGAACAACAAGGCTGTGTTTAGGGCCAGCGTTTTCGTGTAATCAAGGAGGTTTTTTTTATCCTCCTTGGTGCAATAACCCCATCATTCAAAAGTTGCGAGCCCAAAATAGCACGGAAAACGGTTCTCATGTTTTGTGCAGGTCAAAGGGGAACTTTTCTGACGTAAAGGTACGTACCAAACAGCAAGAAAATTTGTTTGCCATCAGACACATGTTCACTTGATCAAAGACAACGATGCGCTCTGAAATACTCTCCAAGCAGAGGTTGAGTCGCGGAGATATAGTAGTAGTCGGGGAATTTATCGGTGCGTTCCTCTTAAGACAATTACTTCTTCTTCTTCTTAGGGTAGATAATAAGAAACTATCATGTAACATTCAATGCGTTTCGTTCGCTGTACCTTCCCAACAAACTCAATAATATAAATATTATACTGTAAACGAGTACATGTATCCGTCACGTGCCAAGTGCACCCCATCATTGACCCTTATCCAACGACTCAGTCGTCTGCAAACATTCCAAGATTTTTCACCTTGTCTACATCACAGAAGTAAATGTGGTGTAAAGACTCTTGTCCGATAAGGGGATAGAAATTCTCCAACAGCGAAGTCATCGGTATAAGGTTTCAAGTGCTTGTTCAATGCCAACGTTTTAGAAATTGGCCTATAACGTTACATCTATTCTTCACGATCCGAAGCACAAAATGTGAATATTCTCTCTTTCAGGCTATTAAATAATCTTTTGATATCAGTGTTTATCATTTTCTGGTCACAGTAAACCGAGAGAGGGGGTAATAAAGAAAAACTGGGTCAACTTACCTTCGCAAAAAAGCCGAGAATATCCAGCCCTTTCAAGTTGTCGTTTCAAAAGTAGTACTAGAGAGGTATTCAAATACAGTTCAATCTTTACAACTGGATAAAATTTCCAGTTGTAGAAATCGAAATGTATTTAAAGATATTGTTAACCTGGATGTCTAACCTTCATAAGCATAAGAAATGTTGAAAAAAAATCGAAAAACATCGATGATAAGTCAGAGCTTCACATCTGCTTGGAGATCAAAATTTCCTACAACTTGCACAAGTGTTTATTTTAGTGCATAGATGTAAAAGACAGACTGTTTTAGTTCAGGTATGTTTTGTACATCATCACGTGCGTGCGGTTTCTACAGATGTACAAATGTTTGTCCAAGATGAGGATCCCAGACGGGTTGACATGGGAACTTGACGGCACAGTTTGGAACATACGGGTCGTTTTGATGACCCTTAGTTTGGGTCATTGGGACTCTGACCATGAGCACTGACGGATTATAGGGACGATCCGTGAACCTAGACGTCTTAGAAAACAAGTTTAGGGCTTTAAAATTTGCAGTCAACGTCTTCAAGTGGTTGCATGGGTCCGGTAGCTCTACTTTGTCGTTTTCTCTTTCTATGCCTTTCTACACTGTACTGATGTGTAATGTAGTCTATTGTAGTTGTAACTATAGACACTCTATTCCATTCTCACAGATGGCAAGTGCATTTTACATGTATATACTACATACTTGCTACTACGTATTTAATAAACATATATATAAATTTATGTTACCTTGAAAATAACAGATAAGTGTGGTTGGGCACAAATTAAAAAAAAAAAACTTTGATATGTTTCTCTCCTGACATTTCACCGATTTATCTGTGTAATCTTTAGCTAATTAATCATTTTTCTCTGAACTTGTCGATTGAGAACGTCTAATGGGGATATTATAAATCTATTCGAACATTCATTACCAAATGTTCTTACGAAGCCTAGCCTTCCAGACTCTAGACAGAAGGCTTACATAACAGCCGGATCCGTGTCAGTCCTGCAGGCCTGATCTCCAGACTAGCGGTCTGGAAGGTCAAGTCCTCTTCCTGCCCTCTTCACAAGTATGTCTGGCTCGGAGCCTTCCTGATATTGTGTAACAGTCTAATTGGGTTGAACTTGACTTTGTGATGTCAGCCATGGTGAGCGTTGCTAGGCAACAAATGAGTTGTTTTTGAAACTGCGTTTTGGACAGGATTTTAATCATCTCCAGGCACAGATTGGTAAGAGAGGTTCAAAATATTTTCAAAATTCATTAAAACATTGCCACATAGAAGGGCATGTAACAATCATCTCCTCTAACATGTGCTTGGAAGATTAGATTCTAGTTGTAAATGATGGTTGGTTACATCTCTAAGCAGATGTTGGGGTGAATATTTATCGTTTTACGGCAGGCCGGTTTCTCTGTGGGTGCTGTGCAGCCAGAAAACGTCACAATTTCCACTCCCATATCTGCTTGGAGATTAGGACTTGTATGCCAGAAACTTCAAGAGAAAAGTCTGAAGTATAAAGCCACGAGGGTTGTGCACTGAGGTAAACACTATCACTGAGAACTTAATTCGGATCCATTCCTGCTCTAAAATCGTGCTGAAAGACGCACTTTTATTGACTATTTCATCACGCCAGCTGGCGCAACGACAACTGCATCAAACGAGTACTTCCCGCCGACTCGACTTTTTCTTGTCAGTTGTTTGGACTTAGAAACACGTTTTTCAAGAGAAGAGAGGCCTTAAAAGCTAATGTCACATCTGACAGGGCAGTCTACGGGGTTCCTGTTACTCTATTGTGTCTTATGTAATGAAAAACGACGCCCCAAACGAAGAAAAGTCACGGATAGAAGTTAAAAGTGATCACATATGGACCAGGCGAAGTGCATTGTATGAAACATAAAATATACAGGTAACCTTAATGTTTAGTCTTAAATTTGGCACATGAGCATATTTCAAGTTATCATTCTTTAAGCAGAATCTGTTACAAAGCTTAATTTCCTTTCTTTTTATTTATTGAAGAAAGCCAACGTTGCCAACTAAACTTCAATCACAAATGCATAATCTATTCAAATTGATTATTACTTACCATATATTTTCCTTTATATATCTGTCAAGAACTTACAGCTAACTTGAAACATGTCACCCCAAGTTCAAACGTCTTCCTCGCCGGAACTAACCAAAATGTCCTAGAAAGCTCTAATGTGATACAGATATCCAATTTTTTTCCTTGACTCTACCTTAATCGAAATGTCAAAATACTTCCGTTAAGTCACACAGAACAGACCTATCATCACAAACTAGGTTAGCTCGTCTAGTTATTACCCAATCTAAACATTTGGCGTTTGTCCCGGATACCTCTGGTAATGCTGTTCTTGATCAAAGGCCGTGTGGTTTATTTTCACGAGTTTTGGATCCCGGATGGAGTTGATTTTTCAATTTCCCTAAGTTTGAACCGAGGGGCTGTGTAGAGCGCCAGGCACTAACCTCCTACTCCACAGACCTTCTACGAATAATGAGCAGTAATTTCGTAGTGTTATATGGGATACTAATGGCTAAGTAGTGGTACAAGTAAAAAATTGGAGAAACAAAACATCTAGAGCTATGCCTATATACCTATTGTTAACATGCCTCTTCTCTCCTCTTTTGTGTACGCGAACTCACAAACATTTTGTTGACTTGTACAATGTCGTCTTTGGCTGTAATTATTAAAGAACCTGGCCCTTGTTGAAAAAAATGCAAATCAGCCCCCTCCCCCCACAAAAAGCGCCCCCCGCACGCTCCGCACCTTAAACGTAGTCTCTACCAGACTCCCGCCTGGTCGAATAGTAATATTATATGGGAATAAGGGAAGTTTAATGATAGCAATAAAAGTCTAGTAGGAGTTAATTGGCATAGGATTGAACTGAACGGCTAGACTGCAAAAGACTGACTGAAAACCCATAGTAACTTATTTGTCCTTATTTGGCCAAATTCTTTTTCCTTTATCATTCAGCTGACACGTCTGCCTGGAGCCTACCTAAAACGTCTGCGAAGTAATATCCAAGCAGATCCTACGGTAGCGCAAGATAGTATCAAAAGCTGGCAGATGTGTGAAGCCGTCCTAGGAGTGCCCGTTTGACTCCCTTTGGTCGGCTGTCACCCTTGGCCAGCTTTGATACTATCTCATGGTACCGTAGGATCTGCTTGGAGACAATGCGAAGGAGGCCAGCCAGACACGAGCCCGCCAAGGGACAATACATCCGCACCAGACTTCTACTGAAAATAGTTACTTATTCAGAAGCGCTGATCCGGACCGAGAGGTCAGTAGGTCGTGTGTGGAGGAAGTGGCGGTTCAAGTGAACTTGGCTGTGTACACACGAGGGAGCAGCGCCCAATTAAGGGGGTACACCCCGCTCTTAAGCCCGGCGCTTCCGAGCGGACTTAATCCGTCTCAGGATCGGAAGTTGTCGCGTTAGAACACGCGAGAAGTGAGAGATCTGACGGCCCTGCGCTGTTGTGTTAGAGTTAACGGAGACGTTGTCAGGCATATCGCATGTCGGAAACGATCTACCGTGTTACTAATTGAGATTGGAGATAAGATGAGAGATTTTATACAGAGATGGAGGTACACTGTAGCGTTGTAATTATGCTACCTACTGCTATCATATCCTACCGCCTTCTACGATTACTCTACTCTCCAAGCAGAGGTTAGGCTCCGGCTATTTTTGAAACGTTTTTTTAGTCGTTTTTATCGGGCTTTCTATTTTGTATTTTATTGCTGTGTCAAAACCCAAACCTGTTTGGCTGGCGTACTTCAAGAAAAATGACAAAATAGAAAGCCCGATAAAAGCGACTAAAAAAACGTTTAAAAGAAAGCCGGAGCCTAACCTCTGCTTGGAGAGTACGATCACTCTATCGCAACACAAACACACTATTCTATCCTTAAATATCACGATTTTGTACGACACATGCAGAATGGTCATCGACGAGGACCATACGGCAGTCTTTTCTGTTTCATAAGGGACCGTACGGCGTTTAGTGAGGGGGGAGGGCCGGTCGCCAGAGGGTCGGGTCAAAAAATTTTTGCATGGCCCTCCCCCCAGGTAAATTTTTTTTTGCTAGGCCCTCCCCCCAAGACAAAATATTTTTGCTTGGCCCTCCCCCCTCCTATCAACTTTGAAAAAAAATATTCAAGACGCCAATAAAACACTGCGCTCCCGCATTTGGAAATGTGCTTTGCGTCATACTTTTTCATGATTTTCATCGAGAAGCAGATCTCTCACCCCTAGTAAAAAAGGAAAACAGAATGGCTCAAAATATCTGCTTAATAGAGGGATAAATATCTGCTTCATAGAGGCATAAATATTTGCTTTATAGAAGCTATTTCATTGTTTTGATATTAAAACAACACCTAAAAAGCATTTGTACCTGGATTTCTAGTAGATTTGTGCCACGAAGCGGCGCGCGCCCCGCTCCCTAAATTTACGTATTGCAAGCTCGCGGGGCTGAGCGGCTTGACGGAAACTATTTTCAATTTACATATATTTTGGACTTTTTCTTGGTTCTGTGGTGGTAATAACTTACGGTAAATCGGGGGAAAAAAATGAAAACCAAAACGACAGCACGATTCGACTTCCAAAACTGTAGTGGGGAGGGGGGCGCCGATGCGTGACGCTGATTTTCCCACGGCGGGGTAAGACCGGTCGCCTCTCTCTAGCCGCCGGCGGGCGTGAGACCGCAGACTTGCAGGAAATCTTTTAGAAATGCCACGCTTTTTTTGCCACGATTTCCTGCATTGCTTTTTTATGGGAAAATTTGCTGGTTAGATGACATTTCTATAAAAAAAAAATACGAGGGTTTCAAGTTTTTGAGAACGACGTTCCGAACACCATGTTCGGCGCCAAAGGCACGAAGAATCGCAAGGTAGGTCCGGGAGAATTTTGAAATCTTGACCCTCTTAAAAAGCTATTTCCTTCAGTTTGAGGAGATATTTTGCTGACAAACAAAGCTAACTTTAATAGCATTTCAATTTAGAAATACAAAATTAAATCCCCCCCAAACACATTATCACGATGTCGGTCATCAAAGGCACGAGGCCGGTCACGTCAAAAGGGATCCAGGGAAATTTGCAAATGTTTACCCTCGAGCTCTGAAACGCCATTTCTTACATTTTGAGGGCAATAAGACAGGGGTAAATTTTGCTAGCAGACTAATCTAGAGTTTAATAACATTTCTGGACGTGAAGAAGGTTTTCGAGGGCGTCATGCATAAGCCCCGCCCCCTCCCTTTCGCATTTTCACTGTATCCCGAGCGCCAACCTCGGGCGATCCCTGGCAGAGGTCCAGAAAAATTTTGAAATCTTGACCCTCTGAAACGCCGTTTCTTGGATTTTAAGGGACATATTTTGCTGGCAGACCAAGCTATTTTTTTTTGCTTGGCCCTCCCCCCAAGTAAAAAAAAATTTGCTAGGCCCTCCCCCTGGCAAAATATTTTTTTGCTTGGCCCTCCCCCCCCTGGCGACCGGCCCTCCCCCCTCGCTAAATGCCGTACGGTCCCTAACAACTCAGCCTTTCATAATACTTCATAGATTTTTTATAAGAATGTCTCCAATTTGATTCGATGCTGTCATAAAAAATGTCGTATGGCGAATGCGACCAGGCCCTCACTACGTTTTCTTCAAAGGAAAGTCTCTATTGCACTTGACACATTTCAAGAACAAAGGCTTACTTGCAATACACTTTAAGTTAAGGCATTCCTTTCCGCCATATAACGAGCTTTAAGAAAGCCATATGTCGAGCACTTTTCTGCCCATCGTTGCCTGACGAATGTACAGGTTCTTGTTAGCATCACGTCCTAAAGCGTTGGACGACTCTTATATGTAAAAGCTGTTGGAATGTCAGATTTGAATGTTAGCTTGCTAAGATTAGAGCCACTTTTTCTGCACTAGTGGCTTGTATGTATGCAAGAGCGTGGCACGTTTTTGAACCAGAACTAGATCAAATGTGTCTGATGCGTTTATTGTGTTGAAAGCCGTGTTCCTGAATATATACTTGGCCAAAAAAAGCTTATATTGTACCAAGTGTAGTACGGGGGGGGGGTGAAAAAATAACATTCAGTTTCAACATTCATGCTTCTATTACTTACTCTGTCTTTCAAATCTCATTCCTGACTAACGGTTAATATGCTCTAGCAGCACTACTGTTGTCTTTCTGTAGTTTTGGGAATCGGTATGGCACTTCCACGATTACAACGTAACTTACAATCGGTCCAGTCAAGCCACATAAGTGCCTTATACACTGTACCTTCACAGCACACAGTTTATCTTTTGTGTTTAAACGTCCTTATCTATAACTTAACGTTACCTTATCACCTACTTGTAGCAACGTTTAGTATAACACTTACTGTGAGCCCTTGCCGTCTGCCACAAGCCGGAAACGTGTGATAACACTATACCTATAAATCCCATAATATATGGTTTGTGTTTAATCCTTCTTTATCTCTATCTTGAGAGCACTTAATGCCGGATTATTTCACTTTCCTGTAGTTTGATCGGTAAGGCACTTTCCTGTGAGCCCTGGCAGTCTGCCACAATGCGAACCCTCCGATCCCGTAAATCTGACCATGTGGTATGGGAGCTGCGACAAGCCGCTGACTGATACGGTACAAGACTCGCACCTGTCAGACAGACGCGGTCTTACAAATAGGGCGTACTTTCACACCTGTTTTATTTTCTTTACTTGGATGGCCTCCTAGCCTAGTTTACACATACTTGTTCTCTTTCTTTCTTTCTCTCTTTCTTTCTTTCTCTCTCTTTCTCTCCTTTTCCTTGACCCTCCCTCCTCCTCTTGTGACACACTCTCTCTATGTTTCTCTCTACCTCTCTCGTCTGTCTGTCTGTCTCTCTCTGTCTCCATCTCTGTCTATGTAATTCTCTCCCCTCTTTGTGATTCTCTCTCCCCCTATATTTGTAACTCTCTCTCTCTGTTACCTTGTGAGTCTGTGACTCCCCCTCTCTCTTTCTCCCCCTTGAAAGCACTCTCTCTCGTTCTCAAAAGCTCTTAGATGTTATTTACTCCCTTTGAATTACACCACCCGTCTTGAAATTGCTGGCTACACCGTAGTTCCGTGTCCTTGTAGGAATATCTGAAGAAAACACCAGTCCCTGATTACTACTAAACCTCTAACTCATCCAGCAAACCCACCGTAACCTGACTCTACATTAGTGCCTGGAGACACGCGAGCCTCGCGTGTACCGACAGCTTTTACAGACACACGGACCCACATTTACTTTGCGAGAAGCGACCCTTAGAAAATGGACTTGAACTCTAGCGTGATGCTCTCTTCTGTCGTCGCCAAGTGTCTTGAAGATTTAGGGGCGACCTTGGCCGCAAAGTTAGAAAGTCCTTGTATGGGACCAATGCCACATTGTGCTATACTTGTGTTATTTTTGTGACTAAGTAAGTGAGTTTGTGAGTGAGTGCGTGCGTGGGGGTGTATGTGTGTGTGTTAATGGGCGAGATTGAGCGTGTGAAGGAGTGAATGAGTTGATGTGTGTGAAGGAGTGAGATTGTGTGAGTGAGTGTGAGTGTGTGTGTGTGTAAATGAGTGTGATTGTGTGTGTAAATGAGTGTGATTGTGCGTGTGAATGAGTGAGTGCGTGCGTGAGATTATGTGAGTGAGTGTGTTTGTGTGTGTGTAAATGAGTGAGACTGTGCGTGTGAATAAGGGAGTGAGGGAGTGGGTGAAAAGGGAGAAAACAAAAGGGGAATCGATAAGAAAGAAAGAGATAAAAAGAAATAAAAAGAACAATCAGTGAAGAGAATGTGACATTTTGGACACCTGACAAACGAGGTTTGTACTACAACTGCTGGGTAAGATTACGTAAGTGACATTAAACGTCAATGTAGTAAATTTTGCTGCAATCTGGAAAAGCGATTAACAAGTTTTAAATTCCTTTTAAAACATTCCTTTGCTTATTTTCCTACAGCAACGTTTAACTCGCATTCAAGCTTTGTCATTAGAGTCTAAACAATTTCAATATCGGTAGTCTTGTGTTAAGGTTGCATTTTTTTTTTAATTTCTTAAAAACTTTATTCAGTATTTCAGCATAATACACAATAGCACATACATGTACATCATTGGAGCACAATGGAAGAACAAACATTAACATGAGGTATTACAAAACTGGGTGAAAGAGAGAGGGGTAACAATCATTGATCATTGGTCTGTGATTAAGTTAACAAGTGGCATCAATAATTTATCATTGGCATATTGGCAAGTTTGGTTTCAAATCTTTCACAAAACAGGTGTAAACTAGAGTTCCACGAACACATACCTTTGCCAAATAAACCAGGTTTGTTATGTAGAATGATGTCTTTAGACAAATGCGTTACTCATTTCATTTTCTTTATAATTAAATGCTTGGAGTTGGTTTATAAAATTTCGGCATTTATTATGCAAATTAGATCCCAATTTACAATCAATTGATATCAAATTGTATCAAGCATTACTTAAGCTATCAGCATACCAAATATCATGATGATCCTTTGATCCATTCTTGACTTATTCTCTTTCAAAGTCTTTAAATACACCTCTTACTCTCTTCCCTCTTTCTCAGTTACATATGTGACAACTTTGATGAAAGTACTATAATGGAATGCAGTGGATTTATGAACTTTTCCTAATCAATTATGCAAATTAGCTGTTAACTTGCATAATAAGTATCACATTATATAAGTCTTCATTTAGGCTATCTACATGCCGAAAATCATGACGATCCGTCAACACGTTAATATTTTCTCATTAATTATGCAAATGAGATCATCATTTGCATGATAAATATGTATTGACATTTCTCTCTTTCTCAGCTACATATGTGACAAGTTTTTAAGCCCTATCATGGGATGTAGTGAATTTATAAGATATCCTCATTAATTATGCAAATTAGCTGTTGATTTCACAATTGTTATCTCATTATGTAGGTCTTCACTTACGCTACCTACATACAAAAAACATGATGATCCGTCAACATGTTCATATTTTCTCATTAATTATGCAAATGAGGCCATCATTTGCATAATTGATATCTGTCGACATTTCTCTCCTTCCCAGCTACATATGTGACAAGTTTGAAAGTCCTATCATGGAATGTAGTGGATTTATAATTTTTCCTCATTAATTATGCAAATTAGCTGCTGATTTGCATAATTAGTATACCATTATGTAAGTCTTCACTCATTCTATCTACATACCAAAAATCATGACGATCCGTCAATACGTTGTAGAGTTATTCTCATCCAAAGTTTGAAAGGAAACCGGCGCCTGCAGTTCCAAAAAAGCCGCTAGGGGGCCCAAACTCACAGCACTTACTCTCTGCCTCGAGGGCTATCTACCACTTAAAAATCATGATCACAGCATGTCCAGAACACGAGATATCAAAAATTGATGTTCTGCTGCAGTACCTTAGCAAGCCGCTAGGGGGCCCATTATCGAACTTGACCTTCGTTTTCCCGACCCCTACCTACCTACCAAATATTATCGGGATACATCCAAGGCTTCTCGAGTTATGCTGTTAACAGACAGACAGACAGACAGACACACAGACTCACAAGCCCAAAACATAACCTTACCCATTCTGGCAAAGGTAATTACATATCTGGCAATAAGGTTAAGGTTGCATGATGTCATGCCAAAGGAGACAAGTGTAAGTTACAATATCTTTCCATCAAGTCGTACTTTGGACCTTTGAGTTACATAACATATTGGCCCATGAACATATTGTCACACTGGTTCAGCGGACAAGGCCTGTGAGTTGTTAAAAGCCGTTGGCACATCTGGCTATTAATTAAAGACAAGTGAAACGTGGCCAATCAGCGCCAGACTTTGCCACATGTGCGACGGTAGCGCACCCACATGGTTACCTCAGTTCTCGGTAAATATTATTCCGTAACTAAGAAGTCTTCATTGATCACACGTGCACTTGCTCTTGGGGTAAGACGAACGCTCTGTCAGTTTTACAAGGTTAAGGACGGACAAAAGATTACAACACATGCTATTTAAGATTGACTTTTAAGTCATAAATGATGTTTTCGGGGAGTCATAACGGAAAATGAAATATCATATATTTCGTATAATGTATCGTCTAATTGTCTGTCCTTATGGGCCTTGGTGCCTGACAATAAACTATTGAATATAATATCAACTAGGTAAGCAGAACTAGCAGACTTCACACCTATACTCATAATGCTTTGGGACCCCTTTTATCGCAGGTAACAATAGCAGAGCTGAGGGTGTTTGCGAGCGCTGCATTGTATTGGAAATCATGGAAACACACTCGCGCGCACACACACACACACACACACACACACACACACACACACACACACACACACACACACACACACACACACACCATCCATTCATCCATCCACCCATGCATCTATACATCCATCCATCCATCCATCCATCCATCCATCCATCCATCCATACATACATACATACATACATACATACATACATACATACATACATACATACATACATACATACATACATACATACATACATACATACACATACACATATATAACCCAGAGTATATAACCTATATATATATAGATACAGAATGCCAAAATGTAGCTTCAACAGAGGTAGGGCCGGGTAGAAGTCTGTCTGTCGTATAAATTAACTCCTGATAAAGACTCTTTAAAAAGTTTGTTCTATAAACGGGTTGTCGTGTGAAACCATGCTAATTC
Source organism: Branchiostoma floridae x Branchiostoma belcheri (assembly GCA_019207045.1). Classification (NCBI taxonomy): domain Eukaryota; kingdom Metazoa; phylum Chordata; class Leptocardii; order Amphioxiformes; family Branchiostomatidae; genus Branchiostoma; species Branchiostoma floridae x Branchiostoma belcheri. The sequence continues at coordinate 6,311,012 of CM033039.1, read as the reverse complement.
ACTCTAGACAAGACTACAGTAGTCACGCAAAAGTAGAAAGCATGGCATCAGGCCAAATCAACAATGAGGCGAGTTTATGTAACACCTAATAAAACTCTTTTAAAGAGTTTGTTCTATAAACGGTTTGCCGTGATAATCCTGTTATACTTCACTCTAGCCAATATTGAAGGAGTCAGAGTTAAGTGTCTGCGTGTCTGTGGTGTGTATCCTCTTTACTTCACCCCAGGCAACACAGAAGAACGCACGCAACGGTCACAAATCTTCAACACTGTCACCAGGTACTACAGCCAAGCCAATCTCGGTTGTATAAGACATTACATAAGATTTAAGACTCGTGTAATAGCAATGTGTTTCGTATAAGTTTCTTCCTGTAAAATCCTGTTACTTCCGACTGTCGAAAAACGACCAAGTCACGCAAAGGTAAATTACTGAGATTTCGATACTCCCCAAGAACTGGTGTCGAAGTAATTGAGGTTATTTAACACATTAAACAACATTTAAGACTCTTTTATGAGCAGTTTTACTTTGCTGGTTTGTCCTTTATACTCATTGTTTTCTGAAAACAATACTGAATTAGCCTCAAGAACGAAGATAACAAATTAAATATCTAGCCTTCTTTTACCAAGAACTAGAGTCAAACTGAACAGACTTAAGATACACTTATCAGAACAGGTTGTTCTATAAAACATCTGTCTTTCATGTAAACCCAATTAGTCAAACAAAAGAACAGGTGGATTGACTAACACATTACTTAACTTTTGATGGTTTTGTCAGATCAATGTGTTCTATAAAAGTTTGTCTTGTAAAAATCCAATAACTTCTATCGAGGCCGTTCTAAAAAGTCACACAAATGCTACACATTTTCAACACTCTGTCACGAAGGGAAAAAAATTACCTTCAAATAAACTGTTTGTTGTTGAACATATTCCATAAGTTCTAAAGATCCTGTCAGACCAGTGTGTTCTATAAAAGTTCGTCATGTAAAAATCCAGTAGCTTCTATCGAGACTGTTCTGAAAGAGCCACGCAAATGCTACACATTTTCAACACTCTGTCACGAAGACAAAAAACTACCTTCAAATCAACTACTTGTTGTTTAATTTATCATATAACTTCTTAAAGATTCTGTCAGACCAGCGTTTTCTATAAAAGTTCGTCGTGTAAAAATCCAACAACTTCTATCAAGGCCGTTCTAAAAGAGTCACGCAAATACTACACAATTTAACACTCTGTCACGAAGACAAAAAACTCCTTTCAAATCAACGTTAATTGCTCTTTGTCTAACATATTATATAACTTCTAAAAATTCTATCAGAGCAGCGTGTTCTATAAAGGTTTGTCGTGTAAAATCCAATAACTTCTATCCAGGCCGTTCTAAAAGAGTCACGCAAATGCCACACATTTAGCACTCAGAAGACAAAAAAACTACCGTCAATTGCAAATCAACTACTTAACATATTGTTCACATCATGAAGATTCTGTCAGAGCAAAGTGTTCTATAAATATATTGTCGTGTAAATATCCAATAACTTCTTTCGAGGCCGTTCTAAAAGAGTCACGCAAATTCTACACATTTTCAACACTCTGTCACGAAGACAACAAACACTTTCAAATCAACGTTATATAACTTCTAAAGATTCTGTCATAGTAGAGTGTTCTCTGAAAGTTTGTCGTGTAAAATGTCCCTTAACTTCTATCGAGGCACGCAAATACGACAGATGTCACTCTGTCACGAAACAATACCACAACATGTACCTTCAACTCAACTGCCAGACTTGTTGTTTAACCTGTTACATAACTTCTAAGACTCTTGTAAAAATGGCAACATTCCAGTCAACAACCCGTATCCTTGAACTTCTCACAGATTGAAGGCCCACCAGTCAGCACCGTTAGTGATGGAAGGGCGATAATGAAGTATGTATAAACCATGGTGTTCACCACAGCAGGTGCACCCACACAGCCTCACGGCTCTCAAAGCACTCCGGCAAAAGCTATTTGTCAGAGATCTACGTTAACGATAAAACCAGGGATGTGTTACAAGCGGTATGGAAAGCTTAGAAATATGAGCTTATATAACGATTCTATAATTCCAACATCTGGAAAGTAAGATGTAAGTCTTAGAACAACTGCGATTTTACGTCATAGTGTCAAGCTATGATTGGAAGGGGGAGGGGGGCAGTGAACATAAAGAAAGTTAAAGTAAACAACGTTTATCATGATTCTCACCGAGACCTTGACATTCAAACAAACCCACAGCGTTTGCATAATGTTGTGCTACCAAAGGTCTTGTAATAACAAGCATGATGTCCCCCATAGAACGAAAACAAGTACACACCGTAAGTGCTCAACGGTTTGTGTATTTTCCTTTGTCATACACAAGGACGATGTTGTCAATTTCCTACTTCCCTTTTCTTGCCTTGAACTTTAATTTCCTACTTCCATTTTTTCTCTTCCGTTCTTTGAATCACTTCATCTATCAGCCGCCCTGTATTGTTGCAACAGTGCCCTGGCGAATGATGATGGTGCAAAAATCCGGACACACACAAACACTCATTACTTCTACTTGAAGTTCAAGGCTCTATTGTAGGCCAGTTGTTAAGTGTATATATAGTAACAATAGTTAATATGCTCCAAAAAAAATTTTCAGGCTCAAATGGCGAAGCCTAAAATGACAAGGACACGGCAGCAGCGTTATCGAAATTTGCATCCTTTTTGCGATTGACTTCCTTTACTGAAACAGATGAAGAATTTTTGTGTAACATGAATGGTAGTTTTTCCTTTGAGTGTAAACGTGGAAAATTGGGATTTGTGTCTTCTTTTAAGAGCTAGATGAAAACTAGTTCCACTTGTCCACAGAGCTAGAGACCCATTCACACTTTACTACTAGGCAGCGGTTGTAGACCTTATCCAATTGTATGATTTATCTTGTAACATATTTCACAGCCTATTCGCGTGCAGACATACTAAAACCTTATCATCTCTACCCTTTGATATTTAACTCCCACTATTCAATAAGATGGGCGAAATGAAACGACCTTTTCCGCTGCTGCTGTAGTTTGCGTGAGAAGCCCGTGTGTACAAGAGTGAGCCAGCGGTGAGATATTGTCGTCTGTAGGTACCCCACTGACAGAGAACATGATTAACTGCTGAGAACGTTGTGTTAGATTAACTGGACCGTGTGCCTGCTGATGTGGGAGTGTGTTCATTTCTGGTCAGACGTATGGAGTTCATATAAGCGACCATTGTCAAAACATGGGGTCGACATCAACTCAGGTGCAAAGCTACTGGCCTTGGCTCCAAGCAGATGTATGGCGCTTAACGTTCTTTGGAAAGCCCAAGGAGGTCTCATATAACCTCCTTAGAAAGCCACACTTTTGAGAATAAAAGAATATGCGCAGCCAGTGACTCTCCAAGCAGATGTTTGGTGGGAGGACGGTGATTTTTTTCTCTCACAAAGCTGTACTATTCAATATCGCAGCTATGTTTTGCAGTTTGTTCAAGAAAATGTGCTTTTCAGCTACTAAAATCTTGTTATGCTCCTTGAGTCTATCCTAAAAGTGATTAACAGGACAACTTGAAGAGGTGAACCGACCCGGGCCAAATGAAAATGGATACCTTGCTATCTTGCCCCCCTCCCCACCATAGACAATGTCCTTGGTTTAAAGTGGCTTAGGTTTGTTTTACTTTCACTCGACTTTTGTTGAATTTTAGATCCCGACCAACTCGCTAATTTTCACACTTTATCGACTATCCCGACATGTGGTCCAGAAATGCCCAAATATGTTTGGGTTGGGTCTCCCTGTTCGCGCATGGCAAATAGAACCACGTTCGAAGGCTCCAAAATGGCGGCCATTGTTAGTTCGCACCTAGCCTGTATGGCAAATTTGCTCACCTGAAATTCGATGACTTGACATTTTCTTCTTTATTTTCAACCAAGAGGTCACATTTTTTTAAAGAGAAATTAAAGATAACTGTCAAGAGTTTCGCTGTAGCTGAAGTTAAATTTGCAAATGTTATACATAAAGTTTCAAACGTTAACTAACGTTACAGATTTTGGCATTCTTTTGCTCACAACTAACGTTACATCCTTTGAAGCACTCATTTGAAGTACTTCTATTGGGGCGTTTCCATGACAAAAAAGACCGAAGAGTCTCGGAATACTCGTCTTGACAGAAAAATATAGATGGTGAAAAGTTCTTAGTAGAAAAGTTAAGGTATGGGAATTATAAGAAATCTGTTACTCTTGTGTCCTTAACAGGGCTACTATCAGTCCAAGCGGTGTCCCAAAGCTCAACGCTGTCCTTGTTATTTTACAGTTATTGAATCTCGGCAAATATTATCGCAATTCTCGCCAATTAAACCAACCCTAAACTAAGCAAACTGTCTGAGAGTTCGACTAATTGCCGTTTTGGTGCAAAATGGAATTCGCAAACATCAGAAAAGTTTGCTGTGGGTTGAAAAAAGGACGACAAACTGTGGAATCGTGTTGGAGGTGGATCATAACACCCGAGGTCTTGTCGCACAACCATGTCACAAGCGTTTCAACTGGTGAAACACTCGAGTCGACAGACGCTTTTGTTTATTGGCACTACCGAAGGAAAAACATGTCAAAAAAGGCATATTTGTTTAAGAGAATATGTTAGTGCGCACGTATGTACGATCAACTCCACGTTCAAGTAAGCTATTTAATAGCATACAACACGGTCAGGTGTAAGTGAACTCTTTTGGCAAATTAGTCACTATACTTATCTTAACAACTAAGGATCACATTTATCGTACTACAGCAAGTTGATGGTATCATTGCTATATTGGTTTGTGGGTGTATCGTACACGTTCATATTGATAGTTTTGCTATATTGCTGTCTCAAGCAGTTGTTTCACTGAAGCGGTGTTACGTTGGAGGCGTCGCTGCGTCCAAGCTAGCCTCTACCAGGCTTCGTGGATCGGTGGTCTAATTGTAGAAATTGGACAAATAGAGTCTATAGTACTCTAAGGGAGTTAGCCGGCCAGAAGAGTACGTTTCCTCACCTTCTACCGATCCACGGAGCCTGGTAGAGGCTACGTCCAAGCTACCTGACCTGACAGAACAGTCAATGAATTTCATCGACAAAAAACGAATCTTTTTACGCTTTGTCTTTAAAGTAATATTTCTACGTTTCGCATGTTATTCCAACCATGGTGTGAAGGCTAACACAACTTTACCCTCACCACAGCTTCCGTGAGATACCCCGCTTTACCGTACTCTCCAAGCAGAGGTTAGGTTCCATGAAAATGTAAAAAAAAAATAAAACAGCCGGAGCACTAACTCTGCTTGCAGAGTAGCTTTACAGGGTGCAAGCTCTGCTTGGAGATTAGACCGAACGTCTTATCAGAAACACATTTATTCTAAGAAACTTTAAGCATGTGGAAGCACACGTACACGGTGTAATGTCCTCAAAGCGCACAGCACGTTTGGCCTTGTCCCAAAGGCGTTTGATTGGGGTGAGTCCCACGCGGCTGTTTATTGTATGAAAAGACTCTCATTAAATTTATGTTTATTTTCAGAGGCGAACAGCACAGCTAGTTGGCCTTGTCCAAGAAATGTGTCACACGAGCCCTCACAAGAGAACTTTAAAAGCATCCCCGAGAACTTGAATGATATCCACGTAAATATATATGCTTTGATCAAGTCAACCACTCTAAAGCTAGTTACCATGAAAGTTTGAAGATATGATTTACTTAAATCCTTATAGATGATGCTGAAATTATAGTATATACTTAACATGAGTTTGTTACAGTATATTCTATAGTACGTCATCATTGCTTCTGCATATTTTTACAGGTATGTAACTTTTATGAAATTGAAGTTCAAGGCTCTATTGTAAAATTTATGAAATTGTAGTTTTATTACAGTATACGAATCAGTAAAAGAATGACACTACTGTTGATTTGAACATCCTTGCGTTCTTCTTTTTTTTCATAGAAACGAAGTAACGTACATTTCACCTGGCCTTGTCCAAGAAGCGTGTCACACATAGCGGTGCTTATAAGGAACAAACATATTACCCAGACACCTTTGTCTAGAACATATCTATAATACAAAGAGCAAAGAAACACAAGTCATTAGAAGCGGGCGTATCGTGAATAACATGTCCTTCTGCACGTGTGTTGTCCTCCAAGGTTTTGTCACAGAAACTAATTAGTGCATAACGGTTTACCTTGAGCCACATAAGCACTGCATAAATCATTTCTGTCGTCCAAAACCGAGTCTTAACTAACCTCCTTCTCAGTCATCTACAAACGGTGGCATTTACTGGATTGGTGAAGGGGGGGGGTATCTTTATTCTTTCTTTCTTTCTCTCTTCTCTTTCTCTCTTTTTCTTTCTCCCTTTCTTTCTCTCTCTTTCTCTCTTTCTTGTACTTCTGTCGTCACAGAAAGTAATTATTGCACCTAATCAATGAATCAATCATTTCTGACTCTGACAGTTGAGTCGTTTCGTAACCCTTTCATTTTCTCTTGTTTATCTCCTAATGGCTTCTCCCTTTCTCCCTTAACTCTTTCTTCCTTCTATTTGAGTTCTACCCAGTCAGTAATGATGACAAACAAGATGACAATAGTCCCAATCAGACTAATTACGCACGTCTGCGGCTATAGAATTGTGTAAGCTCCTCGTCATCAAAGCTTTCAGGTCTGTTTTCTGTTACACGGGCGCCGCCGTAAAGATTGCGTATATTTACTAGGAAGGCGTTTAGAAGGTCATTTTGTCATTAGGAACACTGAATGGTCTTCTTTCTTACTCAGAAGGAACACATGTAGGTCTACTCGTGGGGTTTACGTCTTTTTTCAAGGTTAATGCTCGAAGGGTTTGCAGTAGACCAGGGATGGCATAGCACGTACTCTCCAAGCAGATATTGGAAGGGGAGGTCTACTAAAGGAGTCAATGAACAATAAACAATAAACTGCTGCCCTCCCCACATAATTTGGAACAGCTTACACAATAATAAAGCAGAGAACATTCTAGACAATGTCTAAATATGAGGTGACTAGTGTTAGGTTCATCTCTCATAAGGATTTTTTTTCGAGTGCGAATGACGAAAAGTTGGTGTTGTAAGCTTTGAATTCGAAGATATTATATATTCGTAATTTTGAATATTTGTAATCTTTCTATTACGTTTTATGAAGATTAATGCACGTTACTACAGATACTCTCTTCTTCTTTCGTTTTGAGGCCACCAACTTCAACTTGCTAAAGACTTAGCCTTTGTAGCCTATATACTCATTTTTCACTTGAGTCGTGTTAAGTGCCTTTCCCAAGGGCACAAGATCGATGACACGGCGGGGTTTGAACTCAGGACCTTCTGGACCTGAGTTAAACGTGCTGCCGATTGCGCCACGCGGCTGGCAAAAAGACACGAACTTCAGGAAAACGCCGCAAAGTACTCACAAAACAAGCCAGGCTACTATATTTGCTTTAAGATTTGAATGGTGTATACAACCAAATGTTTTTATCAATGAAAAATGACACGTAAGCCTTTCTATGATTCATACCATCCCAACCTCACCCCACCTCCCACAGCACAGGTGTACAGGTGTGCTCGCCCACTTTACCCTACCTGGCGCCCGGTTACACACCTGTAATCACACCTGATTTATCAACATAAACCTGCACAGATACCATTCAACACCGGCCGTTCCCATGACGTAACAATCTACACCACTCTCCATTAAAAACACCGCCACAAATCACCCACACAGAGCTGTCAATCAACAGGTTTTGTTTTCATCGACGTTCCGCCTCATGTTGTGTGATTCACCGAGCGAGACTGCAACGGTTGATTCTGTTAGTTTGTGTAGCGTGGTTTTGTTTCTCACGCCCGCCCACAAACCTTTAGTGTCCGGCAGATAAGATTGTTACGAGTGTTGTCGGCGCCTCTGTTGAAAGGACACTTCGGTAGTTTGGTATAGTTGACGTACCCACGTGTTTCTATACAGGATAGGTAACAGACATATGGCAAATAACGGAGCGGTCACATTCATAGCTTGTCGTACAATTCTGATACCGGAGATTTTGCTAGAAGACAATGACAAAATACACCAATGACCCTTTAGAATACATTTTTATCGGCGGGCTTTCTATTTTGTATTGTATCGTGTGTTTGGCTGGCGGACGTCAAGAAACAATACAAAATAGAAAGCCCGATAAAAACGATTGAAAAACGTAAAAAAAAAAACAGCCGGAGCCTAACCTCTGCTTGGAGAGTACCTTAGAAGGCCTTTTCCGTAACAAGGTCATTGTACATATGACACATTTTCGACTTTCCTGAGAATGCCCTCAGCTTGTGATCATACGACGAAGGTAGCCCCAAGACAAGGGGAACTAAAAGATACTAACTTAAAAGCAGAGACGCGAGTGAGTGTCCGCGAAGATCGGTTAGCAAAGAAAGAAAGAAAGAATGATGAAAGAAGGAAGAAAGGAAACAAAAAGAAATACATCAAACGCGCTTGAGCAAACTCAGACATCCCCTGTCTATATCACCCAATAAATGTTGTATTAATGGAACATCTTGACATAAATTTACGACAATGCATTTACGACTGCGTAAAAAGACTATGCAAATGTTGGATTTACAAAAAAATAACGATTGCACCAGCACAAATTTTCCGTCATAAAAACTAATGTGATACTTGGACATGTCTTGGCAACAAGGGATGTTTATTTCCTTTTTGGAGAATTCACCTAAATGTTTTGATCGAGATCGTAAAAGAGAGTTGATTTGTGTATTCACCTTGTTTTACAGAAAACATGGAACCAATGTTACAACAGTTTGCCAACAATCTTGGAGAACTTTAATAAGACTCTGACACGTCAAGTGCTTCTATTTTAGAGTAGAAGCAGATGGGTTTGTGTAAATTGTGATTTGTGAATTGTTTAGTAAACTTGCCCTGCACTTTAAAGTGCTGACACAAGTAAAGCATACAAAATGCATGTCTGCCCCAGATAGAATGACCGTGACATTCAATTTGATAAATATCCCTGAATTTTAAAACCCTTTGCCTGTATATTCATATATAGTCTTCATGTCATCAGGACGGGGAGGGTACATGATACTGTAAATGCAGAAACTTTCGCTGTGCGGCGACCGCTTCACCGCGAACTTAAAACCACTGCGAACATTCTTCCATAACAGTAAGAGACTACAGTGCATGGTGCTACCGCGAAATCAAAACTACCGCGAAAAGTCCGTTTCCCGCTACCGCGAAATTAAATCTCTACGAACTTAAATGCATTTACAGTACATTTTACGTAAGTGATTCACGCACCGCGGAGTGATCTGACGATGACGCTTTGGTGACGTCACATGTCCCACAGATGCGCATGTGCAGTAATAAAATCGTCTCTCGTGGGCCATTAAGATAGGAAGCAAACCCGTAAACTGCTACGTTATCTTCTGAACGTATATCAGTATCTTGACGCAACGCATCAAAAAGTCCCATGTTATCTGATACCTAACAAGGGGAATGAGACCTTTCTCTAATCTCTAAGCACTTGCCTTCAATGATAAAATGAATTTAGGTCACCGTTCACAAAAACAACGCCTATTTTGTTTTCACTGTTCGCATTGCTGACAGAAAAGGTAATAAATGCTGAGGCAGGTGGCATCTTAAGGTCCAAGGGTCGTCCTGAGAACCGGACAGGTCCTCTACATGTCATGGTTTGAAGATACAGGTGTGATGTTTTAATTGTTAAGGAGGAGAAGAAGTATGAAGACAGACCGCTTTGACAACACAGCTGGACTTTATGTAACACTCTGGACAAAGAACTAGCCAGGATGGCAAAATGGACAACTTACACCATTAAAATAAGGCTGCAAGTTATTAGCCTCCATAGCAGGCTCTCTGTGCGTTTTTTTAGCTCATTAAATAAACTTTTGCAGACCATTTCTTTTTGTACTGGATCGCCTGTGCCAGTCCAGAGAGCCTGCTATAGAGGCTATCAAGTTTTTCTTTCTACGAGATTATCTACTAGTATTTAGTGTCGAAGTTAGAGACGAGCGAAATAAAGGAAAACAGCTTAACCAGTTAGTAAATCGGCATTTATTGGTTGTTTTAACTTTTATCCATCGAAATCTGAAGTTCTATCAAACCTACTTTCGACGTTTGGTGTCTTTAGTTCTGTTACAAACAGGTGCATCGAGACAACACGAGAGTTTGTTAGGCATACACCGTACTGTATTGTACACTTGTTTTGTGGTCATATATACGTCTTTGGTTATAATGATGTTTCGTGGTCTGGTGTCCAGATGTGCATATATTACATAAGTGGGTGATTATATTAAAGTTCACGAAGTTCAAATGACCCCTCCTACGACGTTACGTTCGCATGTGACATCCACGTTTTTCTACCTGGAATTGACCCACCCACCTCTCCTTACCAACAACAACAATTGATAATTTTTGCATATAGATATGATCCTATGATTTTATTGAACATTAGTCTTCACTGAACGATGTATGGTACTTTTTTAATCCACTTATTACGTATAAAAAGTGATCTATACATAAATATAGGTGGCGCTTCGGCGGATGACCAGGTGTTACTTGGCCTCCTCGCGCGAAGGCTAGAAATCGGTCCTTTTGATGTTAACTAGCACTTTTATAACTCATAATTATCTTCAGAGATGTGTGTGAAGGCTACTGGACCTGTTTTGAGAAAGTTTTCATTTACTCTGAGCCGACGGTCTTGATTTTAAAATCGGGACTCAAAACCCTATGCGAGCCTAATCTGCAGTACCGCTCCCGGCCGCAACCAGAAAAGTGGCAAAGACGACCGCCAAATTGCCAAATTTACGTCTTTTCGGGAATGGGGAGATCACCAAAGGCTCGCAAAGGGGTTTAGATTGTAGAGAATTTTTTTGTACTTAATGTGTTATTTTAAGCCATGTACGCTCCGATGGAGTTGAATTTCGGACTTGAGAAACACAAAGATGAGTTTTTAGATAAATTGTGATCTTTATTTCACAAAAATTTGCAGTCTACCAACAAGCGGCAAGTGCTACAATACTCAACGTTAATTCTTTACAAAATTGGGGACATATACATGGGAATATACGTCCACAAATGACATTTATTTCCTGTACACTGACTACTGGGTCTATTGGTGCTATATTCATATCAACATTAAAGTTTTTCCACCTTTTAACCATACCTAACTCCTACCTGCCCGTTTCTATAGACGGTGTATTGCAGGAAAATTCATACCTACACAAACCAACCAATACAGATTGTTCTGTAGTTTATCGTGTGAAAATCCCAAGCCGAATCACATTACAACTGACACATAGCATTTGAAAAGTAGTTGAGCCAGATGTCAAACGAGTATGTAAACTTTAATATAGTTCTAATTCCCCCTCCCAATATCGGAATGTGACAGAATTAGGGCATTAAAACAGTCTATTTGATCATCAGAAGTTGATATAAATAAAGGTCACATGGGGACCACATGTTTTTATGAGTTTTCTTACCTATGAGTCATCATGACAACCCTGTTCACCTGTGGCTCTTAGTCGTGATGGGGGGAGTATATAATACTTACTCTCCAGGCAGAGGTTGAGTCGCGTAGATATAATCTTACAAGAGGAGCGGCTGTGTAATTTTTCCGACTACTACTATATCTACGCGACTCAACCTCTGCTTGGAGAGTACATAATACTACGATAGGTTTTATACTGCACGCCTGGATACTTTCTCTTTTCTCTCTCATTCTCTCTATCACACACACACACAACAAACAAACACACACACATACATACACAGACACACACTATGTACACATACGAATACACTCACAAACACGCGCACTCAGACACATACACACTTTACTTCTTTGTGTTTGGCTCCATTTTCTTATGTTTATTTCTCGTATTCGAGACCTCTATACGGCAGGACCTTCTGGAAAGGATGACTATTGCCACACAGCAATGCATGCCTCTACTCTTATCTACAAGTGTTGTGGTTGTGCGTCGGTTCTATCAAGTGTTCAGGGTGTGGTTATCCTCAAACATAAAGCCAACAGCTTCTCCGAACCACTACAATCGTTTTAGTAGTGGCAACCCTGGGCGCAGAACATCGACGACTGGAACGGGCTTTGAACCCATAACCCCGTGATCCAGAAGAAAAACCTTCACCTTTTACAACCTTGACTTGAGGACGTCGGTCCCTCGCCCTACTTCCAACCTTTAGACCGTAACTTTCTTACCTATAGCAACAATACACACACAGGCAGTCATATATAAAGCATATAAAACAGTTTTATTGCCTTGTTATGCTCAACCCTATCTGATATCAATAAATCATTTACACCTACGCGTCATTTTATGACCTCTGGTATTGCCCCATTTACAACAACATGTACAGGCTTCGACATTTATCATTGGCATTTATAGTATATCTTGTATATTGGACAGATATTTATAGTATATCTTATATATTCTTATGTTTACATCTTATTTCTTCATTCTGCTGTGTCTGTAATCTTACTTGATTTTCGATTCAGATGACTGACTTAATCGCAAACACTGCACAAAATTTCTTTTAATCAGGTTCGTAGGTTACCGTCATGAAGATGAAGAGCGGCCCATAGCGATAACTGTAGCAGCAGCTCTTCTCCCTAAGTCAGAAACTTAGGCAAGCTTGACATTTCTAAACACATACCTTAAAACATGCGTAAAGGTCACCTTTTTCACTCGGAGAGGAAACAGAACGTTAAGGTGTACTTAAAGATAATATTTCATGCAATGTCACATCAAGTTGTAGACACCTACAGTCCAACTCGTCACATTTAAAGGACATTCGAGGAAAATCACAGTAGACATGTTAACACCTTTTTTCAAAGAAAATTTGTTTTGACAATGCTTCCAAGTTCTTGTAGAATGCGAACCGCTAACGTTTAATCTTATCACTTTTCTTTCACTAGAAATTTATGACCGTTTTACGTCAATGAAAGTACCTATCCCCTAAAACAAGCTTGTTTGACAACGGGGCGTGCTGCGTCTGATAACATTATGTTCTAAATCTGAAATCTGACATATAACGTGATCTCGTGCAGGGCTACTCTCCAAGCAGAGGTTGATGGGGAAAATCGCTACCTTTTTTCTTATATGCCGTCCTTTCCTGTCAGCTAACCTCGAGTGGTCAACAGAAAAGGACCACATGTGTGTAAGAAAAAGGTACTAGTAACGATTTCCCATCAACTTCTCCTCGAAGAGTAGTAACGTTAGTTCACCTTTATCCGTGGGGTAACCTATGTTCGTTGTTATTGAAAGCGGGATATTCGGGCCATCAAGTCAACGGGCGGTGGTTTCAAACTTTAATATATTGAAAAAATTCAATTTGAAACCACCGTCCGTCCAGATGATTTGCCTAAATGACCTGTTTTTAAATACGACGAATATAGGATAAAAGGATAAAAGTGAACTAGCGTTACCAGGCAAGCGCGCTGACAAAAACAGAAGAAATTAGAAAAGGACAAGCGTTTGTTTGACCATCAATCTCGTGGATTCTGATCCATGTATGACATGGCGACGGTATTTGTGTACGATCGTTTGCTATACAAATCTTGCAAATATTTTACACCTTACTATATTACAAACTGTCAGCGCAATACATTCGTATATCATATCACATAACACATAGGTCTAGATTTTTACATATATACATTGATACTGGCCGTTATAATTTTAGTGAATAGAGACAGTAGAAATATATTCAAATCGTTTACACGTATACGTACATTTGTCATTAATATTCGGCTGTATACTACAGAAGAAACACATCTAAAGCAAATAAATAAGCGGACGTAATAATATACATATCTGTTTCTATGATTGTCCCTATTCACTGTATATCGCGGCCCTTCGTGTTGTTCTGGGAGTTTCAGTCATAACGTCCACACTGAATCTCCGATCAGACGACTTTTTCTTGTCTGAGGAAGAGAACAGCCTTCCGGAGCTGATTCTTCTCCTCAGGTTGCCAGGCGACGCAGACGACCGGAACCTCTTCTTACACTCCCTGGCTAAACTGTCCAGAGCAGTTCTAACTTCTCCGTACGATTCTCTGGTGGAAACCTCGAAAAACAAACAGCCTAACGTCTTCGCCATGTTCTCCCCTTCATGCGCTTTCACCATTCTGTCCAACAGGAGATCCTTCTTGTTGCCGATGAGCATGACGGGAGGTTCGAACTTCCGGTCGTTCGATGACCCGACCTTGACCTTGTCGTTCTGCAGCCCGTGCACGTGGTTGATGAGGAACTTGATTCTGGTGATCTCGTCGAAGCTGCACTTGTCCGTGATGGAGTACACGATGATGAAACAGTCGCCCCAGCGGATCTTGTCCTCCAAGGTCATCGCCTTGTCGTCCTTGAAGAAAACAATTGAAAAGAAAAAAAAGTAAGACACTTTAAAACCAAATTTCAAACCAAACAGTCTCATCAGTACACTCTTTTCAATTTTTTTACAAGGCAATCCCCCTTTCGACAACACGAGTAGCCATCTGCACTCCCAATGGAGGGATGGCTGTTCAGCACTAGGGACAGTTCTGTTGTAAACCGCTAGGTGGCGTTCACGTATGGGGACGAATGTTGTACATGAACGTGTGGCGATATTTTGAAGAAAAGGAGAACAAAAGATACAGCGATGGTCCATAATGCACATGATAAAGACATGTACTAAACGTAACACCAAACCATGTATACTTAATATCAGGGAACACGTCGTACCTGTCCTGCTGTGTCCAATATTTCAAATTGGAGTTCGTCCCCATCTACGTACGTGCTGCACTTGTAGATTGTTTCTGAAATAACAAAAGTTGTATAGGGTAAATCAACGATCCTATACAAACGTAAGTTAAGGTAAATTAATGATCATAGACAAACGTATTCGATGTCTGAATACCTTATTCTGTCAAAATAGTATTGAAAGAGAGGAGAACTTTTATTGAAAACACAGTCGTCAAAACTCACTGAAAGTTCTTTGAAAAGGCAATAATAGATCATAACTCTTATTATTATAGTACTGTCTGTAATTCGACTGTCAGCCGATAGATGGCGTCTATCAGTGGTGGCATGATTCACAAATGCTGTCAGTGTACTTTCTGATTAATCGACTGTCATAAAAGAACGAAGTTCAAACAGACGTAATGCATTGAGCATTTGACAAGAAAAAACTTCAAAGATCACAAGTATATAATTAAATGTTTAACACACCTAACGTGGGGTCATAGTCTCCAATGAACCGCCTCGTGATGTACCGGACAACCAGAGCTGCAACAACATAGGACATAAGTTCAAAACCTCTTCTATAACACATAAACAGTATGGTAAATCATTGTACAGGTAGGGACCACTATACAAATGTGTTTTGAGAAGTAACAGGAAATTCAAACTTATCATTTAACGAAAATGCAAGCTTTCACAATACTAGTCATAAAAGTCAATCGTCCCCAAAAAGATTCATTCTCTTTGTGCAATGTAGAAAGTCCTCACAAGGTGGCGCTTCTACAGGCCAAGTGACAAAGGAGTGACTATCACTACCATGTATACTTGTTTTTATACTCATAACCTAAACCAAGGAGTACACCTCCCCAAACCTACATTTGTTATAGATTATAGATTATGTTGAGTCTTTTCTATACCAGCCCTAGCCCTAGAAACAGTGCCAAGTGACGAAAGCGAAGCCGTGAGTAGCTAGAACAGCTGTACAGGTCGGTACGGGACACGCGCCTTACTCTGATACGGGTTTACTCAGTCCGCCCTAATCCTCTCATTAAAAGTCCGCAGACGGATAAACACACCTCTAATCAGGTTTTAATGGATCCTTGGGGATCAGAGAGATTACGGGAGCTGTCTGGGTAAAGATTAGATCACAAGATATATTTGTAGAGCATTCACTGGCGGTGGTCAAGTGGGTAATAGCCATTTATTTTCCACGTCTAAATGTCGGGGTCAAATATCGGACTGAAGCCAGAGTAACAGAGCAGAAAAATAGTTCGCCCGGTCTGCGAGCTGTGAAGGGACATTATCGGCAGCATAGAGCCAAAACTATGCCCTACCTGACCAATTTTTACTATTTGTCCAGAGACCTACGGAGCCTGGTAGTCATTCATTTTCCACGTCAAAAGGTCGGGGTCAAATATCGGACTGAAGCCAGAGTAACAGAGCAGAAAAGGAGTTCACCCGAAGTTAGAGGCTGCGAGCTGTGAAGAGATCTTTTCGGCTGCATAGAGACTTGAGACTTGAAACATTTCGTTTGGTAACTGGTAGAGCGTTCGGCTCGGAATCTAGAGGTCCCGCGTTCGATACCCGCCGTGCCCCCGACGTTGTGCCCTTGGGAAAGGCAGTGCACTTAACACGACCTTCTTTACTTCACCCAGGTGTAAACATGGGTACCTGACTTCGGTCGGGGAGGTAAAAGAAAAAAGCTACATTTACCTTCTGTCTGTACTGTGTATGTGGCACTGTTAATATGAGTTACAAAAACTTGAGTGCAGTGCCACATTGTCCTCGTCTGTCCAAAAGCAAATAGAAAAAAATAGTTCGCATACTTTGGCCTATTTCTACCATTCTTTTTCGGTCCACCAAGGGGTCTGATAGAGACTAGTATTCTGTCAGCAGCATGGATATCAGAAAACGGGACAAGTCTGGAAAAGGTAACAATCTTCCCCCTAACCTCTACTTGGAGAGTACAGGCACGTATTGTTGTCTTCACACATTTTTATTATATCCTATTTTGACAGTCTCGGAAGTCAGCTGGCTACAATTACGTGTTCTTGGGTGGCCTGATGTTGTTTCACATCTCAAGGTAAGAGTTTGACAATAAGGTCAAGATCTTTGACGATAAGATTTATCTGATAGGGAAGTTATTTTCTAACAAGGAAGGATATTGCTAATTATGGATATGATGTAAGGAACCAGCGATTCCAAGAATCTTTTGTCATCGTTTTTCCTATTTTTGTTATGTTCGTTTTTTCATATGCATGAGTTTCCATATTCATCTATTAACAAGGCATTTCTAGGGGATAAATAGGCATTACATAATACATAGACTTGTAAAAAGTTAAAATCCCAGATAAACGAACTGTTATTTTTCTTTCAATCCACTGATGTACACTGAATAGACAAATGAAGTATTATCAAAGTGTAAAAGCTATATTTTAGCTCAAATGTAAAAACAAATCATTCATTATTAGATATGTAAAACGTCTTTCTCACAGTCAGTAACATTTGACGGTAAAGGCGTGTCACTTTAAAACTCTTCCGAAGTCTTCGCCACAAAGTCATCAAATGTGTCAACACAACTTCCGAAAGAACCTCTGCATACGTCAATAAATTCCCTACACAGACTATCGTCACCGCTATAGCTAAACAACGGAATTGACAACTTAAACTTGTCTCCCAAGCATCTGAAGTCACCAAAACGACGAAAGATCACCGACATCCTCTTTGTGACAGTTTCCCCGCCAGTTCCAAGATTGGAAGTCACCGAAGACCCTTTTGTCTCTGCACAGGAATGTTAATGTACATAACAAGGATACCTTCCACCCCTAGTAATGTCCTATCATTTACAGGTAATTGACAAAGGCTAAAAGGGTCAGCAAAACAGTGTATTCTTAACATCCCGTTGTTTTCACAACTTTTCATTCTTCGACAGTTCTAAACACGCTTCGGTTTGCTTGCTTCTATTTTGACGGTCACACTTTCTGCCATCCGGTAGAGAAAGTTCTGTAACAGAACTAAAGCAAACATTAAAACATCCGGAAGTCGTATTTTGGATACACTAGGTGTTCTGGTACGACAAATTGGTTACGGTGGGTTTGGGGTTGTTTTAGAGCAATGCTATGTGCATGGTTACGTAACCTTACTGACACGTTAAAATGTTTCCGTTTTGGACAGGTAAAGTGACGCCCAGGTAAAGTGACTTTGTAGGTACACCGGTTTTCTAGTGCAGTGCTATGCTATGACGAAACTTTGTTGATACGTTAAAATGTTTATAGTGTCAACATAACACATAGATAAGTAAATGTAGGAATACACTTTTGGTTAAGATCGTTTGAACTTAGTCCTATGTCATTTCGTAACTATGCTAAATACGTTCAAAAGTTTCCGCTTAATACAAAGCACATCTAAGAACGTTAAGTCGCGATATAATACAGTCGTTTCCAAGTTATTCTAGTGAGTTGCTATGCCATTACGTAACTTGACTGACACGTTAAAATACTTCCGCTCAAACAAGTCAAACTTGCTACTTCAGTCTTTCTAGCACAATGTTCTGTCATTACGTAACTTTGCTCACACGTCAGAAATTTTCCGGTCCTTTCTTTAGTAAAGTTTAAGTTGTTTCCTGTCTGATACAGTAAGAGTTCAAGGGCGTCAAATCAAACTGGGAACCTGTTACCAGCGACAGTTCTAAGACCAAGCGTTAAGGTGGGGTCACACCTGCGTATATATTTAATCCGTATGATGCGCGCATGGGAGTATTAACCTCCAGGCCTCACAGGTCGTTGTAAAACTGATAGAAATTGGACAAACGTAAACAGGTAACATGTCAGACGAGTTAGCTGGGTCGCTAACCATGCTTCTCGGTCAGCTAACTCATCTGGCATGTTATGTATCTATGTTTGTCCAATTTGTACTATTTTTCCCGCGACCTGTGGAGCCTGCTAGAGACTTGGATATATACGCATGTGTGACCCCACCTTTACTCAACAAGCTTTTAAAAGCGCACATGTACACTGGCATGGTATGGGAGGTTTGGAGTCTGTCGTACTAGTCTAGACTTTGCAAGGAGTCTTAATTAGGCAAAATAACTAAATCATTCTTGAAAAATCCTTTAACTCGTCTGTCTAGGGACAGACTGAGTCAGTACTTGTTTGAAAGTTATGTGCTGTGATGTACTAAGAGTTAGCCAACCGTTAAAACTGATCTTTTAAACAGCGGTTGTACAGACACGGTACGGGACTTGTTGGCTATATTACAATTAACGAACGACTTCTCATACTGTCGTCCTACATATCTATTGTTGCATTTACAACTTTAAGAAATTACGAATCTTTCCTAAAGCTTGTCCTGCCATCTTCAGCCAAACTGTGCGTTTCGACTGGCGTAATGGCTAGGCTACCGGACATGGGACCAAGAGGCACTCGATCGATCCTGGCTATACGTGGTGTCCTTGGGAAAGACACTAACTATCTACCTTTCTCACTACATGTACAGCCAGGTGGAAGAATTTCTACCTGACTTCGATCGGAGAGGTCAAATGTGGTGGAAGGAGATGGGTGGGCTTCGTCCTCCAATGCCGTGGCCAAATACACAGTGGATAAGGTTCAACATTCTGCGGCCTTGAGAAGTCTATGTGGCTACCTTTCTTACCAGCCAAACTCGTATTTTCTCACCATTCAAGGTCTAGTTCAGAGTATTCCCACAATGTTAGAGTCACAGTACTGTACATATCATGTCAGCACCACAGGCGAGCATGTGGAGAAATGTCAAATATCACACCGGTCGGCGAACATACATAGAACACATTTGGTCACCAGGCGCTCACGTGTAGCAAGTTGACCTTTGACATCCGGGGTCTTCGTATGCCTCGCTTAGGATGTAGATTTGGAAGTCTAAGCTCCCAAATACTTCATTTTCTGGGCAACATTTGTTTCGAAAGTTACAAAAAATCTTGGAAGGCTGGAAGACACGTGTTGCATATGGGAAACCTCCACGAAATGCGACTATGTCAGGTCGCACAAGGTAACAGTTCTTTTCCTGAAGTTTTCCTTTTACATGGGGATGGCAAATTCCTAACATAACAACTGGACATCGTCCGATCGACACAAGCGTGCCTCTCTTACTGTTAGCAACTTAGTCTCTACTCTAACTCTAACTCTAACTGATTGAAGGAATGAGTGGATGAATGAATGAATGAATGAATGAATGAATGAACGGATTGATCATTGACATTGAGGGTTATTGACATTTGCCGGTTAACGTTAACTGCTTCACTGATAGAATGAGTGAGTGAGTGAGTGACTGACTGACTGAATGAGTGAGTGAGTTAAAGGGCGAGTTTGACTGAGTGAGTGATCGAGTGAGTGAATGAATGAATGGGCGAGTCAGTGACTGAATGAGTAAGTGAATGAGTGAGTGAGTGGAATAGTGTTTGGATGTATAAATAGATGTAGATCTAAAGGAGTGAAGTTATTTTGCAGTGAGCTATGGAAAACACAATCGCTTCCATGTCTTTCAACAGCTGCCGAATAACAGTTACAACTGGGGTGACATCTGAAATATGGCGTTACTCTAAAACACACTTATGTATACACGCACGAGCATTTTGTGTGGTCCCCCTCATCATGTTAACTATACATATAACAGCAGGTCTGAATGTTATTATCACCCGGCATGTTTGACATGCAGAAAAACTGGAACCGAAATAAAGATAACATCTACAACTAGTACAAGTAACGTGATCTCCAACTCCAGCTGTTACATATACTCAGTAGCATTGCCGTCCAAAAATCATCACCAAACGACAAACATCTCTTCTCCGTCGGACCTCTCAAATTTATGTATCTTCAACATCTACCTATAGTCCCCATTCCAAAACAAATTGGAGACCCGTTTTCCTCCTTCAGTCTCTACTTTGGGAGTACTTCTCCTAACCTTGAACAGTGTCATGAATTCTACAACAGGGCGCAGACATAAATTTATAAGGCCTACGTTGCATTTCCTACCCGTGGCCCGGCCAGGCTGTTAAATTAAAGTTTATGCCAACAGATATGCACAAGGCACGCTGTTGATTTATTTTCGTTCCGTTTTGTGTTTTTGTTGTCTTTTATGTAGTACTTTTCGCTCCCCAAAACTGCCCTACCGGACCCCTTTGTGGAAATTTGACGTTAGCCTAAACAGACGGAGTATTGGACAAATGTCAAATAGAAACGCTGATATCGATTGTAATATAGCCCAAGGCATTTCACAGGGGGAATGTAGACTTTCTCGATGGCATGTAAGTCTTACTACGTCCAAGGAGGCGGTCTGGTAGGACTCTGATGTCCATTCTGAATTACTCGAGTCACAAACTCTTAAGTGACAAGTTGGAAGTAGTAAATAATTGTCGGTGAAGACTCCCCTGGCAGAGTCAGAATGCTGCCCTGAGGTCCACACAGGAAGACATGAGGACTGCCTTCCGTGTAGGTACTGACGTCACACTACAGTACCGAAAGAGACAAACTATTTAAACTAGTCAACAAATGTTTTCCCAGCTTTGCACATCGCACCGAACTACAAAAAACTGTTTTCCTGTTAGCACCACCCAAGGCATATGTCTCCAAAAATGTCGGGAATTTCATCCTCCACTGTATACAGAAAAGAAATCAAACCCAATAGTATTCATTTTAGATTAGAAGTATCACTCGTTTATGACCCCTATTTCACTTAATGTCCACTTTGTTATTGTATCACTATAATAATTGTACTTTCATACATGTATTTTTGCAATTAGCCTTCGGCCATGAGTTTGCAATAAAGATTATTATTACTGACGTGGGGTAGCCACCCTGATGGGAACAGGCGTATCCTGTGGTCAGCTGGAATTCTATGGAAAGTCTAGGCATCTAAACCTCGTAGAGAAGAATCTAAGAGAAACAAAAGCTGTCTAAAGTTGTATGAAACTAAGTATATGTTCTGTGGTGAATGATTGTAGATTCCTTAAAATAGGTCTTAATATAATGGTACGATGTCTGATAGTCATAAAGTTGGAAATATGTGCGACACCATGTTTAACAAAGGTTGATATCTGTAAAATAGGCATTATTGACATAAAGTACAGGAAATTAAAGAGGTTTAAGTCGTTCTATGAAACAACATAGAAGATAGATTTAAGGACACTTTCACCTTCGTGAATTTAAGCAAATATCTATGACCAGGCAAATTATTAGAGTAACCCGAATGGCAAGTTTATTAGTTATACGAGCTGCAGCACACATTTCGTCCTAAAGAGTCTCAAAATGTACGTTATCAACTTGAACAATCGGGCCGGGTCACATGTACGTCGTGTTGTAGTCGCACGATCACAAACTCAGGACATTATTGTGATTGTCGTGCAAGTGTCCTGCAAAGTTTACCTGTCTTGTTTAGGAAAAGGCTTCTTAGATCCTTCTCGGTGTTTTTTTTTTCTGTCAAAGCCTACTTGTAATTATGAATTTTACGACATCAAAAGCGCATGACGTCCAGCGATGGGTGTAACCACCTAGTCATTAACCAACGTTTTCTTTTTATGATGGAAAACTGGAAACTAAGAAGTCATGAAAGATGACATCTCTCGTTGCGGAGTGTTCCCTGGAATCAGCTCGGGAAAATAAACAGTTTGGTTGAACACCTTTGTTATCCGCGAGGGATTTTCTCTGAAAGGGAGACGGTCCTCATGCTAATCCCTGCACACTGGAGCCACAGCGCCGTGTGTACTGTTGATTCACTCACTCATCACTCACTCAATCCTCTTCGGTACCCGCTGGTACTTGAGGTATCAGGAAGTCCCTCCATCTGTTTCTGTCTGCCGCAATTCTGGGTGTCTTTTCTAGTGAGAACCCTCTCCTCTTTATACCTCCTTCTCGACACAGCGTCTGCAGTTCTCCTTCGGTCTTCCCCTCGGTCTTTTTCCTTTCGGAGTTCTTCGCAGCACGACTCTTGGTAAGCTGCCATGTTTCATGCGGCAAACATGACCAAGCCATCTCCACCTACGCACCTCGATTTCTTTGTCAACTGGAATGAGCCCTGTTCTTGCATGGAGGTTTCTATTTGATATTCTGTTTGGCCACAATACTTTCGGGATCCTGCGTAAGCTCTTATTATGGAAGACACTGAATTCATGTTTGATGAGCACCGTCTCTTTCCAGCATTCTGTACTATACAACAGCACACATATTTTCGCTGAAAAGGGAGACGGTCCTCAGCCTAATCCCTACACACACTGGGTCGTGTTTACTGTTGACTCACCTTTTGTTTATTTACCTGGACAGCTAGCTCTATTTCGGGTCGGTTGGAAAACAACCCTAGATGGATCATACGTTTTGCCATCGTAATCAGAAAACGATCAGCATACACCGCACTTTCAGAACGACACCCCAACCGTGACTATGTTTAAATAATCTAGTAGTTTCCCCACAGAAGCGGCGCCTATTACCTATTAGGGGGGTTGCGTAAACAAATGTTTGGAAACTACAAAAAACGGGTGTGGTTGTTCCAGTGTGTATGCCATATCCAAACATAGACCGTCCATGATTATACGAAATTCAATTCAGCGTTAGTTGAACTCTCTAGAATCTAACTAAAACCAATTTTCTACCAGGTAATAATATCATATTTTGGCATCATGAAAACTTTAAGAATTCTGGAACAAGGTACCACGTAATTTCTAAGTCCAAACAGTCTATCTTGAACTCGGGGTTTCTTAGTGACCACAAGTGTTTTCAAGTGTTCCTCTTTTCTCGTGTTTGAAGACACTTGGATCAAACAAGGAACAGGTAAGTGAACAGAACACAAAGCCACCGCAAAGTGACCCACTTTGTTTAGTGTCGCCTTCCATCGCCTTGTGACACGTGAAACAGAACCCATGTTAAAACGAGATGTAGATAGAAAACGAAAATCGAAATAAAACTCACATTAAGTCTAACATGATATTGATGACGACTCTCCAATAACATCTTACAAGTTATTTGAGAAAGAAAGTACTAGTATAGATTTTCATGATCCTCATTTGTCTACACAACGTCTACATCAATGCATATAGATATATTTGACTCTGAATACGTTTGATCCTAACGTGTTTCCATATCAATATTGAACAGCATCATGCGTGACTATATCACTGTTTAAGTCTAGACTAAATCTAGCACAGCTAAAACTAGACTTTTGGCAAGTTTGCTTAAACTTTACGTTAAGGAGAACGGGGTTTACGCCAAGTATAAGCGTTAAGTTCGGCTAGAGCTAGGATTAGAGCTAACGTTGTGACGCCACGGTACAAGTTAACATGAGGAAAATGTTGAACCAGCCCATCGGCGAGGTTTCTGAGAAATATCCACTTGCACACTTCAGGGTTTGAAATACTGCACCTGACACAATATACTAGTACCAACTCAAATAGTTGATTTTAAGTGATGGAATATTCAACCGGGTTTTAAATTTATACGTTACTGTCATTAATGTTCAAGGTTAATATTCTAAGATAGAAAATCATATCAAGACACTAATAACAATTGTCGCGTGTTCCATGCTCGACACGGAATCATCAAAATCTGCTATATCATGATCCAAGATGGCCGCCTGGTGTCAGGTCACCATGCGTCTAGAAAATGTACGACATAATAAAAACACGTCGTATTTGCACTAACAATTGTATGTTCTACCGTTCCATTAGTGTTGAAGTGTGCCCTGTACCCGTGTAAAAGGGTGTGAAGTGGTGGGTTTGTTTCACGGCGCTGTTTTCACAAGCGTACAGCTCCCTTTGCTTTAAACACTCTCAATAGCTGTGAGCAAATTTGCTACCAATACAAACGGTTAATGGACCTAACAGACCGTCAAAACAATCTTAGCTGAAAAAAACACACATTAAGAACTGTGATCTTATCGCTAATAGTTATCAAATATTTACAGTTCTTTTTCCCCAAATGCTACTATATGATATCCAAAATATATCAGTTGTAATTTGAGTAATTTGAGTAGTAATTTGAATTTGTGTTTTATGATCGCCAGTATGGTTGCATAACTGCTGACAGTTCGTGTCCGCTTATCTCACATCATAGATAACTCAGTGCCTCTGATTGAAGCCCTTTGTGGAGCCGATTTGATAACAAAACATCACTAATGGCCAATACATCCCACTGAAGAGACAATTAGTCAACCCCTTTAGACTGAACAATCATTGGAGCCATGTTTTTATTATGGTTAACCACTACACTAGTAAATGATATCTTGTATTGGATGTTCCATTCCTAAATTTCAGTATTCTGTAAGCTCTATCACTTACTCTAATTACTCGCAATTTTTCTATATCTGTATCTGTATCTTTATAGCCGGTATAACCGCCGTTCGGCGTAACACACCAGCTTCGCAGGCACGCGGCGCGGCAGCAGCTGGTTATATTACACTGAACGACCCGTCACACCTAACTATTTTGATGCCTAGAATGACAGTATGTAACGTTACGTAAAAAATGACTATCAACTCTCCTCTGCTTCGCTCTTGTTCTTTTCTTCGACATGTTAGCCCCAAAACACGTGCTGATATAATCTGTTCATTTTCGAATCGGTCCAATATCCGGCCCACTGATTTTATTCAGGTTCAGTTTTTCTGGACAGGTCCAACAAAAAAAAAACGGTTTTGTACCGTTGTGACAGCGTTCTCGCCCACCGTGATCTCGCCCCCCCGGGGCGAAATCACTAGCGATCTCGCCCCCCCGGGGCGAAATCACTAGCGATCTCGCCCTCCCCGGCTAGTGATCTCGCCCCCCTACCTCGCCCCCCTTTAGCGATTTCGCCCCCCCCCCCAAAAAAAACGGGTTTACATGACATTTTAGAAGTTGATTGGTATAAATCACAAAATGTAGTTTCAGAATGATATAAGTACACGAGTTTGATACATAACTCCATTCATAGTATCAATATTAACGTAATTACATGGTAATAAGATAGTTGAACTTGTTTCAGACAAGGAGGGTTTGGTCCCTTGTATTCCCATTATTGCATATACCTGAGTCTTGACATAAGATGTATTTCATTGTATTCACCTGTCCTCAAGCAACCTATATATCTCCAATATGAAGTCTCTACAATGAAGTGACCACAAAAGAACTATGTAATGTCTTTATTAATTATGCAAATATTAGGTATTAATTAGAATAACGCACATTTTGGTATATGCACCTGGCCAAGGGATATCTTCACCTCCAACATGACTGTCTTTTCTAGTATTTAGGAACTGATGCATTTACCCGTGTTTCTTAAGACAGGTACTTTACCAGTGTTTGTGTAGCATTTAGCAACAGCTATATCAACTTGCGCGTAGATAGTGTTTATAATGAGAAACTATTATTCACGTGTGTTTTTGTTAGTGCTTTGGAAATGTTTCCAGCACAAGAAAGAAAACACTGTGACAAATTGAAAACATATAGCTGACGTATTCCGTACCATAGACGGTGTTGATTTATACGTTCGCAGTAGCACTGTTTTATGCCGCCTCAGCTGCAAAAATTGTCTTTTTTCATTTCAATGTCATGTTTGCACCGGACAATATAATATTGACTTTGGAGGTATGATATCTTACGGTACGGTAATAAGGTGCCATATAGGTACCAGGTAACACACCATATACGTTACTCCCCAGGTGCAGTATAGTACCAGGTAGCGCACCTGTAATATGTAGTAGCCAGCTGCTCTGGGAGGGGGGGGGGTGTGCGAAAACGCTAAAAGGGGGCGAAAACGCTAGTGATCTCGCCCCCCGGGGGGGCGAAATCGCCGGGGGGGCGAGATCGCTGTCACACCGGTACACCGTACCCACACCTACTAGTACTACATCCTGCATGTATCCTCCCATAGCGCAGCCTCGCAGGTGTGCCATGTAAGGTGTAAGTCGGTGACGGGTTGTCGGATGTGTACTGAACCCTGATCACCTTGTGGAACTACAGCCCGACTATCCCGACCCTACCGCCCTAACCCGCGCCCTGTCTGTCACGCAGTTTCCCGTGTCACATCTCCCCTTTCGTTAATTCCTGTTCTAAGAAACTGTCAGCTTCTGTAAGGAAATCTTACGTAATAAAGATCACTTCTTGTTTTGCCATGTGACTGTATCGTTGAGACAGGAACTCTCACGATCTTGACTCTTGCTTCCCGTTTCAGATGTCGTCTTTCGTTCTTAAACTTCGTTTCTAAGAAATTGTCTACTGCAATACTGAAATATGGACAACTAAGAGGTGCTATGTTGGCAATTGTGTTATTTTTTGCACACAGGTCTTGTCTGACGGTTGAAATGATAAGATGTGAGGGGCGGATATGGTCTTGATGGCTTAAAAAGCTGTACATATATTTATTGTTCATCCATCACTAAGTTAGATGTACGGTCTAGCAAAACTTAGTAGAATCTGAGTTTTAAAATCTAAAAAAAGTTATATCGAATTAGATTTGTTGCTTCTCATTTCACAGAAATGGCTAGACATTTGCCACTAGCGCCACTTTGACTTGTGTATATGTTTTGACGATGAAGAGTTCATTGGCATATGACGTCAATTCTATAAATAAACCAAGCAGCAAACAACGTGAACTTAAGTCAACACAGCTCCAACGTTTACTACAGGAAGACGGTCTGAGGTGCCAAAACATCACGTTCACCTGGTCTGACTCACAATGTTTGGTACCTGCATCTAAGGAACGGCATGTTCAAGCAACTTCAGTCTTTGTTTTGTTGAGATCTTAGGATCTAGAGTCTCTAGCAACGCTCAATTGAGACTACAATTGAGAAAAGCCACGTTCCTATACAATAGTCTAGTGTATGAGAAACATGGTACTTAGTCTTCCAGGCCAGAGTAACAACAGTGTAACTGATACAAAAGTAAGCTCGTCTGCTTACTAAACACTGTTAAAATGTTTCGTCAACAACTCCTAATGATCTTGAAAATGGCCGCCTGGAGAAGCCAGGACGGGAGGGTGGTGACAGACAGCGGTGTGCCGAGGAAACAGAAACCGTCAGGAAAAAGAAAACACAGGACGGTCAAGGTAGCAGGCCATATATAGTCTTAACAACAGAGTCTTGTGCTGATATAATTCAGTGGAGCCATAACACACGTACAGCGTTACCGTAAATGGCTATATGTACCCATCTATGACTATATGCACCAGAAATGGCAAGTTACAACTATGGCAATAGTAGACAAAATAAAAGAGTCTTAAGAGAGGCTGTGTACTTGCTATGTTTCATGACTAAATCAAAGAAATGCTGGTATTTTGGGAGTTGACTAGTTATAGTCATTTACGTTTGCTTTCTAAACTGTGTAATTGCTAATGAATTCGCAGGCAATTATCGATCAAATTTACAAAATCAATAAAATGTAGTAATTCCTTATATTGCAAAAAATGTCCCTGCAAACATTTCCATCGTAAAAATGATGTGAGCATCAAAAGAGCCAAATGGCAAAGCGTTAAAAGTTCAGAAATACTCTTGTATGATGGCAACTTCTAAAAAGTATATAACATATCTATTCATTCATTCGTCTATTGGTTTGGCCAGGTTATGCTTAAGTAACTGGCTTTTGGCATTCCTTATTACCTGGATGTCTAATCTTTATCGACGCATTACAATCATTGTCCAGTTACCACCTTGCCGTATAGTTAACTCCATTGAAGCTTTAGTGATAAATCGAGCGTGTAACGAAGGTCACGATAATTGGACCTATTTAGAGATGATAAATGCGGTATAAACGAGGCGTTAACTGAACGGACGTGTGATAAATGAGGCATGATTACGCTCTGATTGTATAACAGACTGGCCGGAAGTTATCGGCTAAGGTCGGGACAAAGCTGTAAACAGTAGTACAGTACGAGTTTCAGGTCAAGACATAACTGGCAGGTGAATGTCCAAGCAGACGTTAGGGTATGCGTGATGTCCAGGTAGCCAACCTCCAAGCAGATGTTAGAAGGAAAGTCGTGACGATTCCAGGGTAAGCTCCAAGCAGATGTTAGGGCATGCGTGATGTCCAGGTAACCTCCAAACAGATGTTGGGAGGGCGTAATGTCCAAAGTAACCTCCAAGCAGATGTTGGGAGGATATGTCGCAATGATTCCAAGGATCGAAGTCTCCAAGCAGATGTTAGGAGGAAAGTCGTGATGATTCCGATACACTTTCTCTGATACACAACACTTTGTTTAAGAACGTTTTGTGTAAGAAATTGAGTTTGAAAGGGGTATCAAAAAGTGTTTCAGTTTTGTCCTCCAACGATGAATGAATTAAGTAAAAAAGAAATTTTGATTACCAAATATCTCCCAAGCTTTTAGCATGCTAAGAAAATGAGGATACATTCTGCACCTATTGCATTATGACTACTTACAAAGATCTTTCTTACAACACTTGATTGATTCTCTAAAACGTGACCTCCAAACAGTAGTTAAAGAAATCTCAAGGCCGTGTAAGTAAAAAAAACCCAGCTGTACCGCTGACAGTGGTGATCCCCACGTTGTCTTACACGTGTTTTTACACGATGGACGGTATAGTGGACACTTCTGACCACTCACGGCCGCACCGGACATGATGCACCTGTTTCTATGTAAACATCATTATGTCGTATCTAGGACAGTACGCTTACACCCTAAGACACGTTTTAGAACATGCTGAAAGTACTTAAGGTAATCTTTTAAGGCCTTTTTGTGGTTCTTTCTTTTGAAAGGCATTATACAAAAAAAAGAAAGCAAAAAATACCACCAAAAAAGCCTCAAAGGACGTCCAAAGCAAGGAGGAGCTTAACATCTGCTTGGAGATTAGCTTTGAACACTACAGGCAACAAGAACTGCCTCTTCTGAGGGCGTAGTAGAACGTATATTGTAGAGGTGGATTGTTAAGGATATATGATCATTTCATGTTATTCAATAATCTTTTTTATCTATATACTTTGCTCACTGCTCACCCCCACCCCCCTAATTTGTTCCTCTTTGTGTATACTAGTTATTTTGACAAAACATTATTCCACATCGATTTTGGTTTACAATGAGACCTTGTCCGCTCGGACTGAATCTAAAATACAAACTGACTCAAAGAAAACACAGGGGGACTAACAGAACCAACACTGTAGCTTTGTTATAGACAGCAAATTAGACAACAAAATAACACATAGGCTACACGTACAGCCCAATATTTGCTAACCTGGAAAAGTGCCCGGTAGCATGTTCAATAAACTTCCCACTTAACCATCACGGTGTATTACTGATTCAAGGTCAGTGAAAGATAAACTGTATGAACAGAAAGATATCTACATTACACAAAATCTTATCTTTAAGCACACGTAAATTATTCGTAAAACATACGTATAGGCCTGCTTTCATGGAAAAAACGCATCTTTACGCACCCTTTAAAGTGTACTAAAAGATTGATTGGAGTTCGTGCATTTTCAGACCTTGGTAACCATTGACCTCGAGGTCATGACAGAACACTTCAACAAGATCCTTGGAGCGATAAACAGCATACCTTACATCACGCCAGGATAAAGTAAAAAGGGTGCAGCTTAGACGCTTCTGTATCAAAAGATCCAGTCGGTATCTCACAAGTCGGAAGTTCTGTCAGTGCACCGGGGCGCCAACCTTTTATGTGTGACATAACTTCGGCGTAAGGTGTTCTCGATACATAGTTTCCGTATTATGATCCATTCAACCGTTTATTTCCACCCTTTCTCTTCTACCATTGCGGGGTAGCAAATATTCAGGACCGGTATGTGGAGACCGGTGAGACGTTTTTGCTGTATTGTTTACACAGCATGCGGTAAATGACCAGTGACAGGGACATGGCAATCCCGGGGTTCGAATCAACCACCTGCAGGATCCAATTTGTAGAAAAGATTGAAGGATTCCAGACTGAGACATAAACAACTCTGATAGCTTTGAATTTGCAAGCCAACTAATATATAAAGCACACATTTAGGACCTTCCCGGGACTTTACTCCTGACCAATCTTCAACCAAGGTCGGCGTTTGGTCTGGAATCGATCCTATTCTAGCTTGCCTTCGCTTCTCCGATCGTATTCAAGCAGAAAATCACTTCCTGGCTCTGATTGTTCCAAGTTTACAATTGGCTTGTGCACACCAGTTTTGAAGACAAGTAATGTAACTCGTCAGACAACTCTCAACCAGAGATGACCTTCGCCTCGCTCACAACTAACCCCCAATCATGGCCTGGAAAAGGTTGGGAGGCCATGGTCGGGTATGTGTGACAGGGTCTTGACGGATCACAATTTAGCTACTTACTAAGGCATCTATTATTTGTAGTTAAGTCTAAGCCAAGCAATTTACAGAATGGCTTTAAAAATATTTAGACCCCTAGAATTGTGTTAACAGAGACGTCCCTTTAGCTAATCTGGTAGCAACCTCACAGTTGAACTTCCTGTTCCAATCTATTGGTATTTGTGAGTCCTCGGTTCAATCCTGGGTACCCATCTCGGTTGGGGCTTCAGCCGTCTTTCGGAAGGGATGGAAAATTGGGGTACGTTCAAGAGAAAGGGCTAGCAACTCATCCCTGTAAAATTACACCCTACCACAGAAACAAGCGAGGAAACTTATTGCCCTATGTACTTGTCTCCAAGTAGACATGTCAGTTGCATGAAAAAAAGAGAAGAATTTGGCCAAATGAATAGGGACAAATATAGTTGCCATAGCTTTTTTTCAGTCTTTTCAGCACCGGCCTTACTATTGACTTCTAGCTAGAGTATAGGCCAATTAACACCTACTAGGCTTTATTCCTAACTTGGTCAAAGTCCCCTTTTACTATTCGACCAGGCGGGAGTCTGGTACAGACTACCTATGTACCACTAGGCACCACAAAGGCCTGAACAACCGAATCGTGTCGGTGCACAGTTCAGTTGTGCGTGCTGGCTAACCGCAGATAACCTCCTAGTCTCCAGGTAAACGTGATTGGCGTTCAGGTTGAGTGGGACGCTGGGTTAGAACAACAGGGGTCTGTCTGGTCTCGTCCTGTAAACAGTGCGTACAATGAAACACAGCCCCAGGAAAATACTTCACAACCCTCCACAAAAACGGTGGAACAAAGAACGGTTGTTATGAGTTATTGTAGATAAACAGCACGCGTGAAGTTTGCTATCGCACACGAGATGTTGTGTTCTATGAACAACAGTTGGGGGCTTTCAATTTTACAAATATTTACAGATGGGGACTACTGGGTGTTCAAGTTTTGCCCTAGCGGGCGTTTTGCCTAACACTCGAGGAAATTTATCTCAATTACAACGTCTTTGACATGTGCACTAACTCTTCTATACATCGAGCTTGCTCTGTTGTTAATTACGAGTTATCCAATTAGTCATCAAGACAAAACAGACAGTTTTAATATTGGATTGTCTTC
Source organism: Branchiostoma floridae x Branchiostoma belcheri (assembly GCA_019207045.1). NCBI lineage: Eukaryota > Metazoa > Chordata > Leptocardii > Amphioxiformes > Branchiostomatidae > Branchiostoma > Branchiostoma floridae x Branchiostoma belcheri. The sequence goes on along the minus strand of CM033039.1, from coordinate 6,278,891 downwards.
TAAATTTCCGGTTGACTTTAAAACAGTCGTAGTGAAAGTATAGTTTAGCTATGAAGTCCAAGTTCAAAGGAAATGTTTCAATACGGCTGGGGGTTAGCAATGTTTAGAGTTTACTCCCCGTAACTGCTACACTTGCCAGCTTAGCATTTTTTGCTAGACTGCAAGCATTCCCACCAAGCATTGCTTGTTTTGTCTAAAAAGTCTGACTCTAAGGAGCTACCTCCAATCCTTAAGGACTCAAAGGTTTAAAGAAAAGATTAAGTCTTTCCTCAGATCTTCAAAGACGCTGACAAGCTGGCGACAAGTAGTACTTTAAGAAAGAAGTATTCGGAGACAGCTCACTTATATAGGAATGTCTCTATGGATAAGAAACTATTTCTTCTTTTTGTGAGGCGCAAATGTTTTCCATTTCACGGGGATTGGCCAAAAGGTCCAACCAAACTGTGTTAGCCTGAATGTGCTGCTACAGGTAAAACAAGAGTTCGGAGGACACAAACATGCATGACGTGATTATGGTCGCTTCCTGATGTTCATCTTCATCTGGCTTTCAAATAATAATGATAACTTTATTGCACAACAATTGTACGAGGTACAAAGTATTTAATATGTCAGACTTGAAACAAGTCGGAGTAAAACCTCCGCCTAGACAGCAGCTATTAGCCCCTTCCAGTGACAGTACTAGTATGTATAACACAGTCTACCATTGGGCAAGCAACAACTGATATGGTAGGTTGTACTACACTGCTTTCAAGATGGGGATGTCAGTCTATTCTTTCCCTATCATATGAAAATTCTGATATGGTGCCCCAATTGCAAATTACCATGTTTCATTGGAACCTCGTATTGAACCCACATGCGAGAGTTCATACAAATCCATCAAAAGCATCTTCAGTGAACACATATACACAACCAGTTAGAGGTGAACCTCCTTCAAGGAAGTAAAAAGTCCGAAAGCAACCAACTTAGAACTCTTAATGGTGAACACGTTTTAGGTCGCAACTCTTACGCTTGTATTCTTTCATGTACTCTCACGTCGTAAATTGCAAAACAGCAGAGGAACATAAAATTGCATGTTTTCCTTTTAAGTCCCTAGTCACGCGTGTCTTTAATTATGTGATTATTGATGTCTTAACTAAGTATTTCCTCCTGAAATATATTGAGGCCGAGCTAGTTTTGCAAACGTAGATGTATTAAAAAACAGTCCTCTACCTTTTACACGAAACCCCCATTTCGCTAGACGGTGATCGCTGAAAGATTGAACAACTAAAATAAGCCAATATTAATTTCATAATATGGGAAAAGATGAAGAAGTACGATTAAAAAACATCACAACACGCAAAACGAAGAAATTTTCCAATATCTATCTATTTATTCCGAAATGCAAGAAGACATTTTCTAAGAAATCTTAAGTTACAACAAAACATTTTGTATGAAATTCAGTTATTGATCTATCAAATCTTTAGTTGCTCAGCTGTCGCGCCTCCAGTGAAAGAAGGTATAAGATGTAAACAAGAACGCTTCTCACGAAGTTGGTCAAAAACTGGGCTAACTGACATCAAAGCTTGACCAGTTAAGGGACGAGGTAAATTAGCGTAGCCATATTTACTGTCCGGTCTATTGTGGAAATGAGCTCATTACTTTAAAACGAGAGTTTCCCCTTGGCTGGAACTCCAACACAAATTGGAACAAAACTACCCTTATCTTTAGTAGTAAAACAAGTTAAGATACTCCTTTTTATTGTTGGAGAGTGTGTTTTTATCGACTACCAGCTCGTAAGTGAGGTTTATAGACGTGTAACGTTATGGGTCGCACAACCTACTGGTAGTGTTACAAAATAAAACTTGGTTGTCAAAGATTGGTATTAACACGTTACAGATGGGAAAGTGGGGAGGTTTTAGTTACTACTCACTTGCTGATTTTGATAAGTCTGATTTTGATTTGTCATCGCTATATTTTTAGTACTATATTTTAAAGAGGTAAGCATTTATAGATATCATACGAAGCAGCATAATACTAATGGTGACGTTATCTCAAAGCAGATGTTAGGGTGGGAGAGAGTCTAGTTTTCAGTCAAACAAAGGAGGATAGTATGTGATATAACGTCCTTTGCTCAATTGGTCAAACGAAGTAACGCTAGTTCACCTTTATCCGTGGGGTAACCTACATTCGTTGTTTTTAAAAACAGCACACTTAGGGGTATCAAGTCGACGGACGGTTGTTTCAGATTGTAATATTTTCAAAATATAGTAGTTTGGACTCACATTTCGTCCGCATGATAGCCCTAAACACGCTGCTTTTGAAAACAACGGATATAGGTTACCCCACGGATAAAGGCAAACTAGCGTTACCCTTACCTGTCTTCACCTGTATACGTTGGAATAAATGCCTGTCAAAATATCTTTACAGTCAGGAAATATGACAATCTTCCACCCCACATCTGCTTGAAGCTTAGTTACGGATGCTTTGTACGTGTATCGTTGTGGCTTACATAGGCTGATAGCAGAATGGCGGTTCCTTACTCGAGGTCGTGATATCTTTAAAGCATTTCTCACAGATTCTTCCAGTGTAGGGTTTTTGTTTTGAGTCAACAGTATCTATGTCCATTACGCTCTGTTTCGGATGACTAACGTAGAAGTAATCATATCGACCTTCTAGCTGCAGGCTTACGGAGAAAAAAAGAAGAAAGGACGAATTTGGGTTTAGACATACCGCCAGAACACAGGGGATTTGGTGTAAGATCTAGGGTATGTTACAGGCTTAGAGTGTGTTCATTCCCATGGAAAGTGTTTAGCATAATTTCACCATGATACATGGGTGGAAACTATGGATTCTGGACTGTCTTTTTACCGCGGCTATCAATTTTTTAAAGAAGGAACAAAAGCAATATATTTCAGGCAAACTGATGCTAGACACGAACAACTAAACGGCTTGTGATCTCCCTTTCTTCAGCAATGTCATTATCATCATCTTTATCAACCAACTCATAGCATTTACATGTATATCAAGGTCTAGGACGCGTGAAGGTAGCTTTAGCTTCAGACTCTCTTTGCTTTCTTCCCCATGGATATAAATTTTATACTTTTTGTAAGACTTTGAGACACACCCTTGCCCCACCCCACAAAAATTCAAGGCTTACCTGTTTTGCCGACTGCCGCTTGTCCAAGCACCACTATTCTGATTGGCCGGTTGGCACCTTGAGTCCACGAATTACTCTTCTTCAAAATCTTCGGATTCGGCTTTATGAACGGTGACGTCATTTTCAGACGATGCTTCTCGCTCAGTTCCTTAGCAACCGTTAGGACGTCGTGCAAGACCATACGTTCTGAAGTTTGAGACAGTATTTTTACTGAATACGGTTGCTGCTTCGGCAGTAGATGTCTGAACCGGTCAGAGGAGAGCCGCACCTGTGACTCAGAATCAGACGATAGGTTCACACAGCCGCAAGTCCCCGGATGTAGGTCAGAGGCCCGCCAAGATTTTTTTTCTTCAGACCGGCTTTTCAAAGCCTACCTGCGGCTCCCGGGCTTGATTCTTTGCATCGGCCCGAATCTTGCTCGACGTGGTCCGCCGAACTGTCCGTCACTCTACCTGTAGTCGCCCTGTCTAGGAGAAAAAGATAAGAACCTCCGTGATTGATATGCTTTCAATGCGCCATGTTTGTTTTGTGGTCCCAACAATATTGTAACAACAACTACGGTAGCACCCTTTTTTCGTGGGACGATCGCTGGCATGTCCGACTTCACAAGGAAATTCCACGTGGTCAAACACAAGTCGTCCTACTTTATCCAGATGTTGTTCATTCATTAACAATGACTTCTACATCTCCTCAACATGTGTATGCCGTTGCCCTAGCCCCGAACAATCACACCTGTCCTAGTTATGTCCGAACAAGACAAATGATTTGCCCAGAAGTACCTGCCCAAATAAGTGTTTTCTTTCGGAAGTCAAAACTGCACTCCAGGTTTCGGTAAACCAAAAACTGTGGTCACGGCTTTCTCTGCAAGCTAGATAACTCGTTCTTTCCCAATCTACCCGTCTAAGCCCATCAACTGTCTTCTTCCCCGGGTGTGAGTAGAAAGTCCAGATCGTGCGGTTTAGAGGTGAGAACGTACCAGTTAGTTGACTACATGTGGCGTGACAGACTTTGAAAGGCCCGTTATTTGCTCTATCCTGGGAGGCAGTGTATGTGTGCAAACCTGGTCAACACTACTGCCCTCAACACAACAGTCCCTGGGCAAACACAACAGCCTAATTAGTTGTCTTGTCCAACAGAAGAACCACGTTTTACTAAACAATGAGTACTTCTGTATGTTGAGAAAGGTCTGCCGGATTTAAAATGTAAAGACTGTAAGTGGCAAATAAAGTAGAGTATAGTAGAGTAAAGCTTTCGTGTTAGACCCCTACCAAGCTACATATCACGAGCAAGCGTGAAGGTTGCTCGAGCCTTTCAAATATTTGGTGTCATCTGGTTTTGTGTCGTCAACTACCGTATGAAGTTTTATACCAAGCTAGGAAATATAATACTAGCTCGTTGGCTGATTAGCTTACCGGATCACTGTGGTATTAAAGCACATTAAACAGTCACTTACCGAGGTGTAAAGACTTGTGTCGTCTCACTGGCTTTGTCTCTGTCGTCTTGGACACAGAAGATGTGTTCGTCTTCTTAAAGAAGTTCTCTTGTTACAGGGGTGCCTTCAAGTCTGCTCCCAATGTGTCTTAGGGAACAAGATATACAACGCCTGTCAGACACAGTCTAGTCACTTGTTCTGCTTGAAGACTGGTCAAGCCTCCAAGGAAAAAAAACTCGTCCGGTGAAACGGTGCAAACTTCTTCGTGTAGCCACTGACACTGCGGACTCCAACGGTTATCCTTGTAACGTCCTGACTGAGGTTTGGGTCTGTGTGTGCTTCCGAAAATTCCTGGCGTACTTCTCACTGTAGAACACCTCTACTCTAATCTGGGGGATACCACAGCTCTTTGACCCGTATGTGCGGTAAGTAACGGCATACCAGGGGTGACCGGCACTACTGTACACTGTGGCCTCGGGGGGCTGCCCAACAGCCGATACCGCTAGCCTGAGATCTCGGCAATTACTGGCGTCTCGCTGCTGGCCTGGGTTGATATATCCTTGGCAGACATCACAACACAAGTGCTCTCCAACCACCGGTAGTGCACGGGCCGCGGCTGAACACCCATCGGCCGCGAGACCTGATTGGTTGCTGAGTCAACAGGGCTTTCGTGGCTAGCCTAGAAATTCGGCCTCTCGCCACGGCTGTCGGTTTGTTTGACATAACATAGCCGTTTATCTCGGATTATGCAATATTCATACTAGCCTTTCGTTTTCTTAAGTGGCAAATTTTGTTCAAAACGGGCGTTGTCAGAAAATAGAGGAAACTGGCAATGAGAAAATAAGCCGCTAGAGGGCCTACAATCTAATCATTTGGAGGACATATTCAGACCTATTGATATACATGTACTAAATATCACAACAATCCATTTTGGCCTTCTAGAGTTATCGTATTAGCACAAACACACACAGAGAGAGAGAGAGAGAGAGAGAGAGAGAGAGAGAAAGAGAGAGAAAGAGAGAGAAAGAGAGAGAGAGAGAGAGAGGCAGAAAGAGACAGACTGAGAGAGAGACAGAGAGACAGGCACACTCACACACACATCGACGCTTAAGTTGAAAATATTTTTATGGACGTACGGAAGGCAACAAAACAACAAAAAACGACAACAAAACAAAAGACGGCAACAAAACAAATAAAGTCCACAGCAGGGCCTGCCGGGGAGGCTATATGCGGTGTCATTAACCGCTGAGCACACACTATCGTGACTTCACAGCGACTTGTGTGTTACTGGTCTTGTCGAGCTGCAGAGCTTGCTTCCTGAGTTCCGACAGACCGGTGACAGACACGTCTATTTCGGCGCGACACGGCGGCCAGTCCCGCGTTCTTCAGGAGCAAATTGCCCGTGTCTGACAGCGGCCTTTCCGGCAGTGATTCTTCATTGTTAGGCCACACCAATTTTATTTGTTGCTTCTCGGAATTTTTCCGAAAAAATTGGACCGACCAATTGAAAAAAAATCAAAAATAATTTTTTTCAAAAGGTTTGGGGTGAAGACATACGGCTTAGATAACACAAAAACAACAACAACCTGAGGAGTTTAATGGCGAATTTTATAGAATGAATCCCTTCCTTTGATTGGTTACTAATGTTCTGAATAAAAGGCATTGTTTTCAAACTGAAATTATGTGGCTCTGAATGGCAATATTTACAGGTTTGTGATAGCAGAACCTGTATATTTTTTTCTCGGGACTTAATTCTTTAATGAAAAAAAATGGACAGGCGAATCCGAGAAGCAACAAATAAATTTGGTGTGGCTTTAAGTAGCGGCGACGGAACCACTGTCAGCGACTTTCTAAATCATTCAAACAAAGTTCGACCGCAGTCCCCAGACAAGCGACAACATTTCACCCGGACGCACGTCTACGTATGTTTGTTGTTATATCAACCACTACCGCAGCAAGGTGTTCAACTATTCTTCTGTGAATTAGCTGAGCTTAGTATCACAGTCAAAAGATTGGCACTGTATAGTCAGACGTACATTAACATTACACAAAGTCTGTGAACATCTTAAACAACACGAACAACCTGGAAGATTTGTCATTTCGTTGTGGTTCGTGTTTTTTGCGTGGCGTAAGATTGGCCATTTACTCCTCTGCCGGCTAAACTCCTTCCCCAGCTTATGATACTATCTTATGCCACGATCTGCTTAGAGATTAGCAAAATACATCGAATTCATTAAGCATGATGTAATTAGTAACTACTAATAAAATGAAAGGTGTTTGAGTGGATCAAATAAATCTGTCCGAGTATGCCACTTGTACTCTTTATTAGTAACACGGCATGAGTATGCAATACAATTAAACAAAAAAGAAAGAAAGAAACAAAGAAAACGAAAGAAATATCCGCAATGATACGAATGAGCATTGTACAATTATGTCAAAAAACTCAAAATTTACGTTCAACTTTCATAAGCTTATATTCACAATACATGTACAAGCATTTTTGCTTCCAAATGCTCTACTTCAATTGTGTTCTATTAATCATTCCATAATAATCACATAAATACTCTCGATGTTTACGAACTGTGGTCAGTTTGCCCTCTTCAGGACAGCAAGTCAGCAAGTTTGATATCAATCCCACAAGTTGAACATTCTTTATCGTTAGGTGTGTTACCACACCGCCATGGGGCCAATGACCACACGGACCTAACAACACCTAGATATGCTATCACCTGGACAAAGTCCATGGGAATCGCTCGCAGATACATTCTTTCTGTATCATACACTTTAGGAATGTAATAAAACATCACTGAGTTCAGATTGATGTCTTTTTGTTTAGTGTAGGGAAGGGAAAATAAAGTGGGTTTTAATGTTGGCAATTTATCTTAGAAGTAACAGAATGGACTGTGTGTTAACAAAGGGCTTTTATATTACCTGATTAGTGTGTATGGCATGTTAATTCATTCTTAATCAAATAACAAACAGTTCATATGACTAGGCTTTGCTATACTGTTAGAAGTAATTTTTGAACAATGATACCAGCATACGTTGCTCTAATTACATATAGCTCGTTCAGCGTCTTTATCAATTTATCTACTGCCAAATAAAGGGTAACGGGAAGAGGGTTTATAAATTAGGTAGCCGCTGTGAATATAATAATGTAGAATAACATTTCCTGTACATATTGATGAAAGTAAACCAATAACACACTAAGCCAAAAACAAATAACATGTAGATAACAAGCAGCAAATGATGGTGAGTAAAATTTCGCTAAGTCCCTTCGCCCAGAAGCTTATGTTTTCAGGCCTGTTTGTCTCCTTGTATGCAGCACAACTCTAGAAGTTGTTGACAAACCTGGATTACATATTTCGTTCGCTGGTAGGTGTTGGCAAAATTATGTAACCATTATATCATGGACTCCCTTGCAGATTTCCATGGTACAGCAACCGATTTTCTGGGTTTGATATCTTGGATTCTGGATACGTTAGGGTCACGATTTTATAGGTAGATAGCACTTTTGGCTCTCTGTAAGCTTTCTTTAGAACTACAGGGGACAATTAGATTGCTGTATTTCAAATATATCATAAGAATAATGCATGGATTTTCATTATCAAAATCACCTCCCTCAAAGCCTACGAAAAACTAACCCTTGTTTTAATCTTACGACGTAAAATCGTCGTTTAAAGAGACCTACAGAATGCCACAGGGGACACAATGACGCGCGTGGCTGAAGTAATCTCCCAACAACACGTCAACAACACGGTGAGACCACGGTCACCCCCTGACCTCCGCGCAACTTCCCATGTCACAGCGGAAACCTACAAGTACAACTAACCTTCGGGACAAAGGGGAGCGGTCACCGCGGCCAAGGACGTGTCGTCACCTTTACGTCCAGGTGTAACCCAACTCACCTGAACATACCTGTACACCTGTACTGTTACGTAACAGTGGTGTGGTCCGATCTCTGTCATTCTTGAGAAAGACGAATAAAGTCGAAACTACTAGAACACCGTCCTCTCTGAGCTGTCATTTTCCCTAGCTACGAATGATATAACGCTGGCGTACAATGATATGTTCTAAGATATTGTGAAATGCCATAAATGTCGTATGTACTTTAAAAGAAAAACGACAACAAACGCTGCGCACTAAGTCTCAAATTCATCGTACGCCAGTGTACGATTTTCAAGTCTTGGTATCTTCAAGTAGGCTGTGACAAAAAAAAACGCCGAGAATGACATAAGGCAGTGTTTTGCAAGGTAAGACAGTCAAATCTTGTACGACAACTGCATGGCTATCCCAAGAATATCCTATCGTACGACAACTGTACGACAATCGCACCACAAATGTGACCAGGGAATAGCTGTAACCTTAAATGTTGTTTAGTTCTACAGTAACGCTCAAGCGTGTACGCCTGTCCATCCTCTTTCTCACAGACTTGTCTGTAATAACTAGAACGTGCTTGTTGTTCCTGACTTCTTCCAAAAGCTCTTCCTTTGTTTTCTTTTCCCACAAACGGCTTTTACAGAAGTACTCCACCGCTGTTGAAGTGTCCCTGCCTTATCTAAACTTGAGACCCTCCTATGTTTGCCATCTTAAGTCGCCCACGCCAATGTTTGCATTTTCCTAACCCGGTAAACTTAACCCCAATATCAATCAAGTAATACGTCTTTCTAACTGGACATTGATTGACCGTATGGTACAATATGACAACTACAAGAGAAATCTGGTGTGCTAAGAATATACAATGTTAAATGCAGCTGGCAACAGACTCTAGAGTGAGACGTCTCAAGTCTGAAAAGTTAATTAAGTTTACCAATCGCCTGTAAGACTATCTGTAAATATGTGGTGCGTAATTATTGTCAACATATATATCAGTCATGCTACCACACCTGTACCCACAAAGGTAGGACTGCTGACATGCATCGAAGTTTATTCTTTTTTTCTTTCCGACAGGTGAGTTCAGGTGGGCGACAGGTGTTCACCAGATGAGTTAGTTTGTGTTTTATCGGTGTCAAGAGACGAATCGAAGTGTTACAGCGCCGGCACATTTATTATAGGTCGCCGTGATGCCGTAGAACTTTCACCGAGGCTGTGACAGAAACAATTGCCGATAAGGATCTGAGACTAAGGGCGCGGTCACAAAGGTCGTGTGATCGTCGTACGATCGCTAACTTCTGGCATTTTAGAGGACAGCCATGTACGTGTCTTGCAAAGTTCAACTGTCTTGGTACTCTGAAAAAGGCTGTTTTGGATCCATGTCGGTGGTTGGTTATATCACAGCCTGCTTGAAAATCCTACGGCATCAAAATCGTACAACGATCACACAATCAACCCATGTGACTGCGCCCTAATCCAATAATGCCCTTGGTTTACGATCGTGCGAAGATCGTATTCATATGTTTTGGTACATATACGGTAAGAAATTAAAACTTCAAGTACAATTTATCCTTGACTGTTTTTTTTTTAAATGCATACACATTGTATGCTCTCATTCTTCGGGGGTTCTTCTGGAATATCCTGTGTCTATACCCTAGTACAGAGAAGTATAACATTTTAGACACGTTCTTTTAAAGATCTTCATATATTCATAACCTGCAGTGTTTATGTGTATACTAACAGAACAAAGGAAAGCTGTTATGTTGTTTGTTCAAGCTTTGACGAACTTCCCTCTACTTGACACTTCCTCGTACTTCTGTGTCGGTGTATGCTTTGTGCTTGATGTATGAACCACTCCAGTGTCAAGTCTATTATCATGAAACACGCCTGAAGAAAAGTGTTAGCTTTGTAAAGTTTGTATGTGACCAACAAGTGCCTCTTCAGGTCCCCCTGCACGTGAGACTTGCAGCAATATCAGACATGGAAAAGTGCTTGGTCATAACCTGCCTTATCTATCTGTATCCAACAGGACAAAGGGAAGTTGTTATGTTGTTTGTTCAAGCTTTGACGAACTTCCCTCTACTCGACAGTTCCTGATAATTCTGTGTCCGATAGAATGACGTTTTTATGTATGTTTTGTACTTGATTTACAAACTACACGTCTGAAGACAATGCTGGCTTTATAAAGTCTGTATGTGACATTTAAATGGCTTTTCAGGCTCCCACGTGAGACTTCCAGCAATATAATAGACATAGAAAAGTGCTTGGTCATTACACCATCAAGTGTATCAACAATGTGTCCAGTGTTTTTAAATGTTCACTGAAAAGGACGTGGTCGTCTTCGATAGATATAACGTCAAATTTGAGTTTCGAGCCCATAACACTGAGGAAGCCACACGGCGTGTGTGTGTGTGTGTGTGTGTGTGTGTGTGTGTGTGTGTGTGTGTGTGTGTGTGTGTGTGTGCATGAGTGTTTGTATGCAGCAAGTGCGTGTTTGTGCGTATGTGTGCGCATGTGTGCGTTTGCGTGTGTATGTATGTCTGTGTGTATGTATGCAAGTACGTGCTTGTGTGTTTGTGTGTGTTTGTATGTAACGTTAAATGCACCATTGTAGTGTATGAAGTGTGTAGAGTGTGTACGGCAAACGTACGATAAAGAATGAACTTCTGACCACCCAAGTACTCCCCACCACTTACGCCGTTAAAAAGCTGAAGTGGTCTGAAGTGAAGTCATGATAACGACGTGTGCTGATCACAAGAGCCTATCTAAACTGCACAGCACAGACATCGCGTATGATCTGTACTTACCACAAACACTCCAGTCTAATACGGTGTCGCCAAGGCCATTAATGTGTCTGTGTCTGCAGCTCTGTGCTGTTTACTCGTACTTATGGTGTTGATCTGCTTGTAAGGAGGGTTGATAACCTCGTGTGCCAAGGTCATTCTCGGTCATACCACGCGCTAAATTTGATTGACAGGCGGGTTCGTTCGATGTATTGCAGTTGATGTCGTGTTCTTTTCCCCATCCCACAGAAATGATCTGTAGGAAGAGACTTTCTCCATCTGTATTCTCCAAGCAGAGGTTGAGTCGCGGAGATATAGTAGTAGTCGGGATTTGTACCGGCTCGCTCCTCTCGAGATCTCAGAGATAGAAATCCCGACTACATCTCCGCGACTCAACCTATGCTTGGAGAATGTACAGTAATGCAGAGTTGTATCTTGAAATATGCTAGAAATAGTGTTCTGCAAACTCAAACTACTCTAAATACATGTAAATACTAATCCTGCGTTCTTATTAACAGCTTAAAAAGTCAGACGCTCAAAGTTTCCAAATCAAAGTCTTTTTTGACACAAGTACAATCGCAATGCCACTACCACCGAATTTTGTCTATGGAGTTTGGAAATGCATAGATTTTTTTCTTACATGTTAGCCTATGACGCAATTTCCTTACCTCTAACAATAAGGACCTGTGATCTAACACTGTAGTATGCGTCATTTCAAGCATGTTCTTTACCTCACCGTAAACGTTAACATTGACATTCAGACATGTTTGCTGTCCTTTTAAGCTCTTCCTTTTTCCCTGACAGCCCTTGTCCGCTTGCCAAGTTGGGAAAACAAACGACACCTAACAAAGTAACCCTTGTGTTGTAACCTCTTACACACAGGTAAGCGCTTTTACACAACGTCATCGCAAGTTCATATACGTCACCGTGTTTTCGTAGCTCGTTTGTTAGGCGCAGTGACTGTCGTGTTTTGTCAACTCTGGTGTCGGCTTAACGCGGTAGGCATTAGGCAGAACAAACACATCGCACCGGAGAACTGTCTGTTGCTTCAACAGTGGGGTTAGTTAACCTTAGTTAGACTTGATAGTACGCTCCAAGCAGATACTTCGTGTAGTCAATTTCACACGAGAAAGATGCCCCCCCCAAAGTTCGCTATGATAAAAGAAAGACGTACATAATATATAGGCCACAAAAAAGAGAGAAAAACAAGGCAGACTTCAAAACTTCTTGGGGATTAGATTGTTATCAATTTGACGGATGTTGGTGGTCACATCCTTTTAACGAGATTCACTTAAACCAACGGCAAGAACATCACTAAAACGTCTTTATTTCACTAAAGAGAAAATAAACATTCATGGAGATAAACATCAGTTACCTTAAACCGATTTGAAACTGGTACTTTCTCTACTGACACTCTTCTTAAACAACAATTACTAAAATCCTCTTACCTCCTAAGGATAAAAAGACACAAAATGCTTCATTTACGTCAACGAACAACAGTTACCTTAGACTATTTTGAAACTCATCCAAACAGGAACTTGCAAGCTGCATTTAGCTTCGCGATTCGGAAGCTCTTTGCTTGTGTGAAGTTGGGACGTCGCCTGGAACTAAACTAGTCTACGGCTTCTAAATGTCACCACTGATAACACTCGGAGTTTGCTGACATGTTTGAGTTGACATTTCCAGCTTCCGATGAACATTGTCGGTCAAGGCTGTGGACTTCATCTGTGTTGAATATCAATCTACAAGCAGATGTAGAAGGGAACAATTTTAGCATTTCTCAAGCTTCCGTTCCCGCGAAGCAGAGGGCCTTTCTAGAAACCCGGAGATAGAGTAGCCTCCGTAGCCTCTCTGGGCCTTTTTTTGTCTTTTTTGCCCACAATACACTTTTACAGTCCATTTCTTTTTGTACTGGGTCGCATGTGCCAGCAAGTGTATTCTGAGTAAAAGAAGACAAAAAGGCCCAGACAGCCTGCTATGGAGGCTAGAGATAGAGAAACGTTACGATTTCGACTTACAACATCTGGTTGGAGATTGAATGCCACAAAGGGACAAGAATATATATGCAATACATTAAATTAGGGTTCGTCTGTAATGAATAATGACAACTTATATATTATTATTTAAATACAATTCAATGTCTACAACTGAATAGAAACGGAGATTTGCTTTCGTATGTTTCGAGTGACATTGACTCTTCAATCAGCATCACTAGAATGAACTGACAGAAACAACTACTATAAAAAATCATCAGAAACAATGAACTTATTATTACTATTAGTTCATATATAGATATCAATTTTCAACCATTTTCTAAAGACGCGTCATATAAGCACTGTAAATCTTTGGAAGTTTGATCCATTGTTTTAAAAACGACCAACGCTGCGTTCCCAGAAATAACCAGGAATGGCTTTTTATTCTTTGCGGCGGGTCGTAATCGATATTGCTTAGAAATGTCCAGACAGAAGAACAAGAGACCACATGTTTATGTACATTCACGCCGCCATGCGTAATGACCTACTTGCTCTTACAACGAATCTAAACAGTCTGAATCATCCTCTAACTCACTGACTCAGAAGTAACTTCTTCCAGATCCTAATTTTGTGTGCCTTACGCCAGCTTTTGTGCACGTCTCTTACGGCAGATGATCCATGTAAGACATCACAAAATCGCCATGATAACAGAAAGATGTCTCTTGCGCCCACTTTTGAGAACCATTGGAAATAGAATACAAGGAAAGAGTACCAATATTTATGTTGCAAGAATGGGTCGGAGTCTTACATCTGCTTGGAGATATATGATAATTTCTTGTCCTACCAAAGATAGTTTCCTCGGCTTGCTGAAAAATAAAATAAATTTTCCAGATGTAGAGAAAAGTTTAACTGGGGAGCCTGTTCTCATATATGTATTGCAACTGTAGAAATCCCAATATCTCCAAGCAGATGTTATAGGAGGCACCTTAAGCTTTTTATCAACATAGCAGGCATACACACGATGTCAGCCTGAATGTCGTTGTTATGTACATACAAAACACACATATATGCATACAATACATAGACAAATCTACCTATCCCTGACATAAGGTACCCATCATTAGGCATTATATACTAGCATCTATCTGTCATCTTCTGTTACAAACTACTGTTAGGGCGGCAGAAAATTATATTCATTTAATTAAAACTAGAACCAGCTAGCCAGACAACCACTACAATGAATAACATACGAATAGAATAACTGGGAAGCCAACTAGCATACATTGAATCCTTGTTTTCACCACAAGAACAAGTGGCTATTCTTACAAAACAAAACAAGCGAAAGGATCTTCGGCGGGCTCATCCGGTAAGCTACGTAAGTTTTAAAATAACATCCTCAGACAATGTTTCCGTCTCCGTATGTGAATCAGTTCTTCAAACTAGCGCCTTTGTTTGACGCTTACAAAGGAATCATTATACTTAAGAAAGTTTCAATACTACTAATATCCGGTACGTGATGAAAACTTTTCTTAAGGCGCATAATCAAGTGGACATTTTTCAGCATTTTTATGTACACCAAAAGAGAAAAACGTACAGAAAGTGATCACTTAATGCACTATTTCAAGTGCAACATAATGTCTTTTTATTCATTTATTTATCAAGATTCTCCAAGCACAGTGGAAGGTATTCTATCCTACAAGGTACTTGGAAATGCCGGTTTGGTTCCTTGCAAAAACAGTTTAATTCGGGGTTAAGGGATCAGTGTGATCTAATCCAACTTACAGGATGTTTATCGGGGATAATCGCATGATCGTGACGCAAAAACAAACTTCAGTACAGTGACCAGACCAAGGTTGAAGGGTGTCTACTATTGATATGATACTTCTGTCACAAAGCAGGGAAATCAATCGGCCAACGAGTCTGCGAGCTCTGAATGACCATTGCGCGACCATTTTAGAGATCGGCCGATTTTCGCGCTCCGTTCGATATGATGGTGTAAAGTTTCAAGGGAATGATACGCTCGGCTGTTTCGCGATTTGTAATTTGGCGGCCTTTCGGCGATTATCAAGTACGGCAAAAACTCGTCAATTGTGTTCTGGTGGTATCTACATTCGCGTGTTGCATTGAACAAGCTTTGTGCAAGTATTTTGCTGAGTGCATTTTTCTTTTCATATCTAATAGTATGTTGTCTTTATATACGTTATATACCATATTTGGTTTGCTTGAGCTCCCAGTCTTGAGAACAAAAGCTGCGGCGTAATCTTAAATGTTTGACTTACTCGTCCTTCAAATCTTAAGAGCTCTTGCTGTCACATAATTTTTATGTAGGTCACCAAAGACGTCGACTATCATCGCGCTCACGTTATATCCTTTATATAAACTAAGAAAGCACATGGTTAAACCACATCTTCTTTCGCACTTTTGCTATATGTAATGCACATTTAGTCAATATGATGAAAAGTATTTGCATCTACATAGTAGAAAATGAAATCGTACTCAGTGGCTATCGATCGCGACAATAGCCAGCCTAAGTAGCGCATTACTGATTAAGTCCTGAGTACAACACCTCAAATTTTCAGTGGCCCAAGATAACGTTAACGTACATTTTAACGGTTTTTAAGATTGCAAATTTGCATACGTCTTGTGAATATATGAATAATACGACGATTATACAAAGAACGTGGTTTGCAAGGAAAACCGCATATCGCGATGTATTAGATACCTGCTAAAGATGTTCAAAAATTGGATTGATTTGTGATCAAGGCTTATTATTACCTACATCCAATGACAAATGGGGACTACTTGTTTATTTGCCCGTTGAGGGGGGTCCAGTGTAATGGCTTTATAATGATGTTTGACTTCCGCCATGTTTACACAGCAGATAGGGCATGGCGCAGGGCATGACGGGAGGGCAGGGGATCGCGAACTGGGACAGACGTCTGTCGACTCAAGGTCAGCGACCCCTAATCTCCAAGCAGATCCTACGGTAGCATAAGACAGTATCAAAAGCTGGCAGAGGAGCGACTCACCTTGGCCAGCTGTACTCCTTTGCCAGCTTTGGCACTATCTTATGCCACTGGTAAATCTGCCTGGAGATAAGCGACCACTATCACATTGCATATTGCCAAACACATTTCGGTCAGTTATGTTCATGTTCGTACTTTTGATTTCTTATACATTGACGCACGGATTTTCAAACCGCGTTATCTTCTGTAAGAAGATGTGCAAATCCATAGAATGCCAAATAGCTTCTTCTGATGTCTAGTGTTTTCGGTAGAAGTTGAACAACTCTTGAAGATGTAAATTGAAAGACACCACCATGCTGCTTTGTTTAGTGTTACTACACCGGAAAACTGGTCCAAAATCTACAAAATGGGAGATGTGGTTGTCTCTGTGAATATTCAGAGGAAGCTGAGAATAAAGAACGTGTGAAACATGAAACTTGCTTCCCAAAGACTGCTTGGAATAAATCATGATGCAATTTGTGACAAAACCGCAAGATGACGTGTTCAGGTAAGCAGTAAAGGTGGTCCGTAGTCTAAAAACAACGGCTATGCCTACGAAATCTGCTGACAAACAAAAACGGCCACTAAAAAGACAAAAAAAAAACCACACGCTTATAACGTAAGAAAAGATAACAACGCAGAAAATGGAGACAAAGTCAAAGCAATTGACCACGTTATTGCAATATTTAGGGCCTGAACAGTACCTGACCTTAGCCTATGGGTATCGCAGAGTTTAGGCTGCGGCTGTTTTTGACGTTTTGTAAAGCGTTTTTTTGGGGCTTTCTATTTTGTACCGTTTTGTTGGTGTCTCGCGGCCTAAAACGGTACAAAATACAAAGCTGGATAAAAACGCCTAAAAACGTGAAGGAACAGCCGGAACCTAATCTTTGCTTCGTGAGTAGCTTCAACGCAACAAAACGCAACAGAACGATAACATGAAAACTACACCTTACTCTTCCTGTCAATCATCACGCCCCTCACGTGCTTTTAAAATCACCGCCTGTCATCTTCTATGATCTCTCCTTCATGTTTCTTATTAAAAGACTTATGCTTGCGATGTCTGACCCCTGAAATCTGCCTTGAGTTTCAAATGTCGAACTCTCGCCTCTTGGAGGATCTTTGAGTAAGCTTTAAGGCGACCTTCTTAACTCTTAAGGTCTGGAAGGAATTCCTTCGCATGTGCCTTTGACACTGAAGATGTCGTGTGCATGACAGGTGAGTTCTTTACCCGGTTTGTGATGACAAAAACAGTTAAAAGGTTGTTGGAAACGCAAGGGTTCATCGTGAAGTAGGTGCAGCTTTCATTTCGACATCTTATTTTTTTACCTCCGTGAAATTCGCAAATGAAGGTATTGTCTTTCGGCCTGTGGTTTATGCTTGTTTGGGGGTGTGTCCTTTATTGAAAACGCAATTATTCATCGTGAAATAGATGCAGCTTCCATTTCGACATCTTTTTTTCTTTTAACTCCGCGAAATTCAAAAATGAAGGTATTGTTTTCGGCTTGCGGGTTATGTTTGTTTTGATGTGTGTCCGTTGTTGGGAAAGCAATGGTTCATCGTGAAGTAAGCGCAGCTTTCATTTCGACATCTTATTCTTTTACCTCCGTGAAATTCGCAAATGAGGGTATTGTTTTCGGCCTATGGTGGGTTATGGTTGTTTTGGTGTGTGTCCTTTGTTGGGAAAGCAATGGTTCATCGTAAAATTGATTCAGCTTTCATTTCGACATCTTATTCTTTTACCTCCGTGAAATTCGCAAATGAAGGTATTGTTTTCGGCTTGTGTGCCCTTTGTTATGAAACCGATGGTTCATTGTGAAATATATAGATGCAGATTTCATTTCAACATCTTATTGTTTTACCTCCGTGTAATTCGAAAATGAAGGCATTGTTTACGCCCTGTGGGTAATGTTTGTTTTATGTGTCCGTAGTTATTAAGATATTGTGATGTGACAGGAGCTGAGGTTGAAGATGGTGTAATTGATGACTGGCAGGCTTGCTTCGATAGGGTCCAAAGTAAGAAAGTCACAACATGTAAGATGAATAACTCAGAAAGTTATGAAATAAAATCTGTCAATATTTACCGAACGGGTTCCCACTAGATTTGCCTTTTTTGGTATCGCTTAGTTACTGTATTTCAGACATTTGTTATCTTATTTTCGTTGACAAGTTGGCAAAATATATACATATGAGAACTTTAGGAGGTAGGAGGAATTCATGCTCGCCATGTTCCATTTCCTGGCATATTATTTACGTCTTGCTTGTCTATCATAGCCTATTACTTTCAATGAAACAGCGCCCTAACATGACAGACCCAACTTATATGTGTAACGGCTGCGACTGTACTTTTCTCTCAATGGAAGGCATTGGCTGATTACATAAGACGGATAGATTAATTGTGAATCGCAGACCGTATATTGGAGGCTAATATGAACCATCTAATGTTGCGGGTTCCCAGGCTTGTTGTAAATCTGGGTTAATGAAATGTGCTACACCACGTCAACTGTTATTATTGTCAAACACGCGAGTACTAGTATGGTGTATGGAGGGCACTTTTATTCATCCATCCATCCATTCATTAATTCGTTCGTTCATCATTCATTCATTTATTTCATTCGTTCATTTATCTGTTCATCCATCCATTCATTCAGGATCATCACGTCTCATTCATTCATTCCTCCATCCATCCATCGTTTTTACCTAATGATTCATTCATTCATTCATCATTTCATTCATTCATTCATTCATTCACCCATTCTTTCCTTCATCCATTCATTCATTTAAGGTCACCGCGTCTCATTCATCCATACATTCCTTCAGAACAACACGTCTTTCACCACCTAAGGTGTAAGATAACTTTTGAAGATCAGATCTATGGACCTTGGCAAGGGATGGTTGGCCACGGGCACATACACAGACAGGTGCGACTCTTCATCTTTTCTTTTCTTCTAACCGACACTCAACTCAGATAACCTTGGGTGTCCTGAATAAAAGTCAAAACAACCATAAGTAAGAGTTATAGATATGTTTTCTAACATGTTTCCAGTAATTTTCCATCTTAGAACAGAATAAAAATCACAAAGTGTAAATATTGTGAAGAAAAAAGAGCATGAAAGACACTGTACAAGGTCATCAACTAGGGCATCGTTTGTTTTATTGAAACATACAGTTTTGAAATTTTTATGTTGGGTAACATTGAAGGGCAAGCCTCCCTTCATACCCCTTAAATTAAAACAATGGTGGCAGGTTTCACGCTAGGTCCACTTAACGTTGAATCATGTGAGAACTAATAATGAAAAAAAACAGCAAATCTCTCGGTACTTCAACAGATCCTGGTCCCCCAAACAAACATTCTTGTAGCTTCAGAACCACACGTACGCATCTTGGTGCCACTTAACTTTGAATCGTGTTGGAACTTACTCTCCAGGCAGAGGTTAGGCTCCGGCTGTTTTTTTTTTAACATTTTTTTATTCGTTTTTATCGGGCTTACTATTTTGTATTGTATCTTGCATTGTCAAAGTTAGTCTAGGTTTTGACAATAAAAGATACAATACAAAAAAAAGACCGATAAAAACGACTAAAAAAGTTACAAAAAAAACAGTCGGAGCCTTACCTCTGCTTGGAGAGTAAAAGAAACCACCGAATCTCTCGGCACCTCAACAGATCCTAGTCCCACAAATCCAACATTCTTGTACCTTCAAAATCACACGTACGTATCCTGGCGTGTTGCCATCGCTCTCCTACCCTTCCCAAACCCCGCGATCTTCACTGATGGACTTTTGATCCTCCCGTATCTTTTGAAACGAACTCTGTGCCCTCGACCTGCTTCCAGACGCAGGCCATTAACAGATAGTGTCGGCGAACTAAATCCCCGGATTTGCGTTGTGTAACTTAAGTGTACAGAAGATCTAAGTGTGAAGGTTTTAGTGCAAGGCTCGCAAGACCGCTTTCAAAACAAGCGATGCAGAGAGAAAGGCATGTGAGGCCTTTTTTTGAGGTTTAAACCACGACATTTTTCCTCCTTACAACATCGGCATTGTTCCGTTTTCTTTCACACGTCTCTGTGGTGACACTAAGCCCGTGAAAGCCGCATGAGACGTAACTGTTAGATGCTAACTAGACCGCGAAGAGGAAAGGTGTTTCAAGGGCAAACTACATTTGGTGAGTTTTGAAGAGTGTCATGGCCACCAGTCTATACAGATCCATGTTTTTAACATAATAATCCTATTGTGTTATTTGTATCCTTTATATGCAAGATACAACATTGTAAGTAGGAAATATGAGTCTATTTCATTTCTAAACTTTGACACCTTGTTACACACTGTTCAGTAATGTGGGACAGATTTCCTTATCACGATACACTAGCCTGGCTAAAATCGCGCTCCTAGCGGCCGACCCTCGGGTCATTAACCCCAGCCAGAGAGAGATTGGCTAACAACGATACAATGTTAAGTGTATGTATTTGGAATAAAAACTCTGACTTCATCGCGAGATTTTTGTTGCGAGGCCATCCAATTTTACATGTATATAGATCATGCGTTACATCGAAGAGTGGTTCTCCTTAAAATACCTGTACAGGTACAGCAATCTAAAATTACCTTGAAGCCCCATCCCAGGCACTGTTTTGTAAAGTTAGCTCCCTTTTTAATTTGGACCCTGAGGCAAGAGCGCCCTTATATGTGCCGTGCACAAAACTGCGGTTAGAGACCAGTGAGATGCTCCATCATCATTACCCTGTAATTGTATGATTCGTCTCAGCTGGTGTTTCTATAATGATAATCGCTCCAATCTTTTCAATCTGGTATTCTGGTAGCCGCATGCTGCCAAAACCGGTGCTCGGTCACGTAATCACCACAGCCTAAGCATATAATGTCATGTTCTTATACATAAGTCTAATATCCCATATGGGTTCATATAGATAGCATGCTACAGCCGTTCAAGTTTTGATGGAACGTTGGCCAAAGAGGGCAAAGCGATTTGGTAGCTATAATAGGTTTGGATACTAGGCTTTATACACCGCATGTGCTCTGGGTACATGCCTATGTTCAAGAAATATGATTGTGGTCATAATATGTCATATCATGATAAAGTCAATATGCTGATCGTAATATTTGAGACACGATGTGGTGTGTTTTGAATCAAAACTTTTGGTCGTTATCCAAAAGTTAAAGTACTGTCATGTCAAATTGTTTTATCCAGCCATGGAAAGAAAACTGAAGAAGAAGGTTAGCTTCATCTACGCATGTCTAATCTCCAAGCAGATGCCTGGTGCTGCTAGATGTTTTGCGCGTGTTTTCATTTTCTACCTAGTTTCTTTTTTCTTGGATGGAGGCGAAGAGGGGTTGAAAACAAAAAATGCCCATGCCCGCACATTCCAGATAAATGCCTGTTCAATTACTGAAATTCTTGCAACTGGACATGTACTGCGATATTAGGCTCGCTCTCCGGGGCGTCGCCAAAATCGCTTACCACTTGAAAGAAGCAGAAATGCTTCACGAGAAACAAGGAGGTTGCGAGAAACAAGCGTAAAACACTGAGCCGCGTACTAGCCTGGGTACCATCCGATTTCTACCGGGGGTCCTTACACTCGCTCCTTTTTTAGGGTAACGTGTAAGAACTAAGCTAATTCATTTTATTTTAATTCACGTATGTAAATCACTGGTTTTCAGTTCACCATATGTTTGCTTTCTGTTATTTCAAAGTTATGATTTGTATTATTTGTACATTTCTGTTGCTATTATTTCTGTATAGTTTTAATGTGGACTCCAGGAAGACTAGTGTATTTCACTAATGGAGATCTAAATAAACCAAACCAAACCAAACCAAACCAAACCAAAGGAGTCCCCGGTAGAATCGAATGGGACCAAGGCCGCGCACTGCATCTGCTTGGAGATGTCCCTGTCATGTCCAGATGCACGGCTCTATCTTCAGAACCGCCTGCCGCATCTCTATTGACGGGATCATGTAATTAAAGGATTTCAGATAAACCAAGCTCCCGCCATATCGGCAGATGCACGGCTCTATCTTCAGAACCGCCTGTCGCATCTCCATTGACGGGATCATGTAATTAAAGGATTTCAGATAACGCCAATGAACCCACCTCCCGCCCAGTTCACGAGGGGGGCTGATTGACTGCCAATTTGGGAATATCACAACCTGTCCTTTTTCGGTCTTCTGGCGCCATATTAAGGGGACAGTGCGTTTTACATCTATGGGAATGGTTTACCCTACAAAAGGAGAACATCTGCTAATTTTGTACAGTTACAGAGATTATTACATAAACGTAGACAGCGAAAGCTTTGATATTCAGTGGCTTCTTGGCTTCCGTGTTTTTGAGGTAATGAAACGTTTCTACAACCTTCCAACAGATGCTCAACGGACGGTCCAAGGATCCCACAGTGCCCAGTGTGTCATTTAGGACGGTCCGGTCAGAGATACACCGTGTGGTTGCTGTTGCCTATCAAACCTAACCACTTCTAATGGGACTATCTCCACGCAAGAGTTCGCGCCAAAAATTCGCCCCCAAACTGTCGTCTGTTTTTAACGTCAATCACTTCCTGTCAGAGAAAACCTGTTGGGTTTCTCCATATGGACAACGCATTCGCACATCATAACGAATGTGTAGTTGTGAGACGACACAGTGAAAAATATAGATATATTTGATTGACAACAAAAGCAGACGACTTTTTTTAGGATTTAGAGAAACTGAAAGAATCGTGATGAATGGTACAAATCAGCCCGGCTGTTGGCTTCTGTAGATGCCCTGCAGCTAGGGATTACGGGTAGGAATCCTACAGGAGTAAGTAGTGCAGACTGCCTCAGAACGTCCTGCCCTGTCTTCTGTGGATACAAGACTGTTCCGAGCGGGAGGTTGTGTGAGACTGTTGTTACAGGTACGTTAAACTTCATCTTTTCAAGTTAAAGTATGTAAACGAGGAGACAAAATCGTCAGAAAGTTTTAATGAAACGTGACCCTAGGAATCCTACAGGAGAAAGTAGTGCTGATTGCCTCAGAACGTTGCTCTGTCTGCGGATACAAATTACAAGACTTTTCTGAGCAGGAGGTTGTGAGAGACTGTTGGATATACTAAGTAGTTGCCGTACCGTAGTACAGACGACCGAACGCGCTCTTGTTCCTCCAGAATCCACCACTGTTACAGGTGAGTTGAACTTCACCTTTTCAAGTTTAAGCATGTAAAGAGTTATGGAAAGCAGTAGACCAAAAACGTCAGAACTTGAAAGCGGAAAATGACTCAAGAGTTAACGTGTAGGCCAATTTTGTTAGTTCCAATTTTTGGTTGAAGATTCGTAACGTAGATTGTTGTATTCTATGTAAAATTTAAGCGTTTGTACTCCATTAAAGACATCATAAAGAATCGCCATAGGCTTCTGCACAAGTCCATGTCAAGCGTGGCAGAACGAAGCTCATCAATCTTCATTCTCTAAGGCTTAACAGAGTAGATAATTTGCCTTCATGCACAAACAGTGACTAGACAGCAAGCGCTGATGAGCGACCATACAGCGACCACACTGTATTTGTGTGGCGCTTGATTTTATCACTGGAATATGATGCGATTTCTGTGTAAATGGATGATATAAGAAATACTGAAAACGTAAGAAAATCCCATTTCGTTGAGCGATGTATGAAATTTTTAATCAAAGCACGATTGTAGTCTCTACGGAAAATGCGACGTAGAAATTAGAAGTAAAAAAGAATTAACAACGATAAAACTTAGCCTCTATAGTATGCTCTTTGGACATTTTCCCTCATAATACACCAACACGTACACACATAATTTTCTTTGCTGGCGGGCCGGTGGCACAAGAATCCCAGTACAAAAATAAATCGCCAGCAAAAATTTATGCCCCCCCCCCACCCCAAAAAAAAGACGAAAAAAGAGCCTTACATGGAGTAAGATATATCCGATTGAGAACCGACCTGTTTTGTGACAACAGCGCCCAAATATGACAGTGAAAGACTATCCTCTTGAGAAATATTGTTCTTTCCGCACAAAAGGTGACGAGAATGTACACAACTGTGACAGGCATGTCGTGCCATACCCTGGGTTATACGGTGCATGTCGTGTTTATTGTTGTATGGTTGGTGGGAGGTTGTTGTCGTCTGATTTGAACAATGTATGAGCTGTTTAAGGGACCTTGGCCTACATAGTCTAGCTACTCAGAATTCTGTATCTGTATCTATGAAGCCGGTATAACCGCCCTTTGGCGTAACACACCAGCTTTGCAGGCACGCGGCGCGACAGCAGCTGGTTATATTACACTGAACGACTTGTCATACTTAGCCTTAACATTTGACTGAAAATGTTGTTTGAAGCTATCTAGAAAGTATGCGCCTACTGTACTTAATAGCAAAGAATTCCGCTCAGTAATAGTTAGGAAAGAACGAGTATTTGAACGTTGATATGAATTTATGGTAATTGAATTCATAACAAAGCTGATGAGACGCAGAAAGAAGTATTTCTTTTTTTCCTGGTGATTCATGTTTTTAAGCTAAGGTTAATAGTGTCACTTGCCCGGCACTCTACAAGTCCGTTATAATTTTGTATAACAGTTGAGGATATTGAGTAAATTACGAGAATTGCCTACATTTCTACAACACAATGATCGTCAAGAAGAGGGACTATAAACGACTTTTCAAAAAAGCAAGAAAACGGGAAAGCGATATGAAATACGTGACTGGGAGACCGTCGCGTTGTTAGTTGTATATTTTTGAAGGACATTTGCCAACCGATGTTGTTTAAGAGTTTATTCAAAGAGGTCACTTATAAGACGAAACCATATGTTTCACTCAGAGGGAGAAAGACAGACAGAGGGAGAAAGACAGTGGAAGTG
Organism: Branchiostoma floridae x Branchiostoma belcheri; assembly: GCA_019207045.1. Taxonomy (NCBI): domain Eukaryota; kingdom Metazoa; phylum Chordata; class Leptocardii; order Amphioxiformes; family Branchiostomatidae; genus Branchiostoma; species Branchiostoma floridae x Branchiostoma belcheri. The sequence goes on along the minus strand of CM033039.1, from coordinate 6,253,839 downwards.
AGAAGGAGAAAGAGAGAGACAGTGAAGGAGGGAATGAGGGAGAGAGAAAGGGGAGTGAGGGACAATGAGAGGGAGGGAAGAAAGATAGAGTAGAGAAAGGTACAAAGAGGTGAGAATAATCATGAGAGAAAGAGAGAGAAAGGAGAGAAACTGGCGTAAACAAAGAGAGACAGAGGGAGAAAGAAAGAGAGAGAGAGAGGTAGACGAGAAAGAGAGAGAGGGAGACAGAAAGGGAGGGAGAGGGACCCCCACTGATCATTTTTTCTTATCTATAGTTAGTATATACGAGTAGTAGCCTCTCCATAACACGCCCCGCCACCCTTATGTTGACCTCGAATACCAAGACGTGTTGGGGTCACCACTGAAGTGTCCCCTCTCTAGTCGAGGTCAACAAAGATCGTAACCCTAACCAGAAAGTATACCTTTCCTGCACACATTAGTAGTAACTGCAATTAGATTAGCCCATTTAAGAAAGTACTGTTTTTAAACGTCGACAGATATGACGAGATAAATTTGTTTGAATTCTACATCTTATATGTTGAAGAGAGTCGACATCCAAGGGAGAGGGTTACACATTACGAAGAAAGTTACAAAATAAGAATAGTACACTATAGCCTACAATAACGTTCTTTTTTATTCTCGTTGCTGACTCAGCTCTCAGATGCCGAAAGATAGATGTTTCTTGGTTCCCCCAAGTCTGAAACATGTCTAAACGCGTTACACGCTACCTACGGGGTAGCGTAAACAACATAAATCTGTACAACGATCGTACGACATCTGTGAGATCGTGTTGCGTAATCGGTAACGTGTTTGGCTCAGGGCCCGGGTTCGAATCCTGCCGTGTCACCGATCTTGTGCTCTTGGGAAAGGCATTTCACTCAGGTGAAAATGAGTACCTAGTTTCGGCTAGGGACTTCCCTAGGATAGGCCGTTAAATGGATGTCCCGTGTCTGAGGAGACCTACACCCCACGCACGTTAAAGACCCCATCACACCTTTTGAAAAAGAGTAAGTCCTTCTGTCTGAAGTTGATCATTTACTACAAATCACCAGGATGTAGGCCTAGCGAACCTCCGTCTCGTATCAGCCACAAGGTGATTACATCATTCTGATTCACCCGGACTCCAAGAAGAATAGTGACATATCAGTCACTGATTAACGGAAATCCGAATCAAACCAAACCAAACCAGTCCCTAAGATACATGAGGTCTGAAATGCAACCCAACACACACAAGACGATCGCTATCCGTTGTTGGTACACTAAGTCACTAACCCGGCTCTCTGCGTGAATGGAAGTGATTTTACAACACCTGTATCTGATGAAGACAATTTGGCTGGTAGCTTCAGGCGGAAACAGGAATAATCCAGCTACTTTGACAAGGCTAAGACCTACAGAGTGAAAAAGGCGGTTAGAGCCCCCACGTGGCTAACTTACCGCTTTGTCTTGATTAGAACGTTTTGATCGCTAATTGATATCACGCGGTCAAGGTCACGTTGTCCTGACCTTCTCCAATCCCGTAAATTCCTTACACGAGCTTGTTCTTAGCTGGAGGCGGAAATACGATTTGTTTTCAGGCTGCATCATTTAAAAATCACCCCCGGTGTCTTTGAGAAGATATCGCTATCTTATCTTTGAAGGTATCTTGTTTCTAAGGACATAATGGGGCTTTGATACTGTCACCTTTGATAGAAATAGATAAAGTTCTAGCTCAACATTGCATTACCTTGTAACAATGTCAATTTATAGATAGAGAAAGGGCAAATATAGTATATAATTTGATGACCGACATTTGGCATTATAAATCAAAACTAATGCCACAGGACCGATACATTTGACCTACCAACAATCATATATGAAATAATTAACATTTCAATAGGTAAGACTAGACTTTAAATATGTGTGTAACAATGTATCTAACGATAAAGTTTTTATCACCCACGTGACAGTGACGTCATATTTCGTCCGCCATATTGAATGAGTAAACCTGGGAGTTACGCCAAATAGCAGTTACTCAAGCAACTGGATATGATTTTGGAAACGGACAGACGTTTCATCAACTAGCATCCACTAGTTTTCGTCAGGTGAATCTCCGTTCCGGAGATAATAACGATATTATACACATGCACACGGACTCCTCCAGCATCAGCCAACTAATACTGTAAATGCAGAAACTTTCGCGGAGGTTTAATGTTCGCGAACATTTTTTCATGGCAATAAGAGACTATATTGTGCATGGTGCTACCGCGAACTTAAAACCACCGCGAAAAGTCTTTTTTTTTCGTTACCGCGAAATCAAATCCTCCCGAACTTAAATGCATTTACAGTATTATCGGATGTGACCTCATATTCGATAATCTACCATGCACTTCTCGTCAAAAACCCATGACCACGTACGTCTTGTTGATAAGAAAAACTGCTCTCGCTTGTTTGTTTTTTAACAGCAAGCTTTATGATTGTTATCTTTGCTAATTAGTACCGACAAAATAGGATTAATTATTTGTGTGATAAGGCGTTGAACTTGACATAATGAACTTGACCTGCACCTGTAGCTACGTGCGCGGGATGTCTGTAAAACAACACAGAAGCATGCATGCAATCGACATACGTTTATCACAGATAATGAAAGTTAAACACGTATTCTTTCCAGTAGGGAATAGTTCAATTAGTCAACTGTACATGTTTAGTACATGTAGAATGCACATGTGACGAAAAGCAAAGGGAAATGTGGAGATTGTTTTTTTTTTTGCGATAGATTCCAGACAGATTATCAAAAAACAAATATAATGGCAAATGTACACGATTAATATCAATATAAAACAAAGAATGTAGAATGATGTCATACGTCAACTGTACGTATGTATAAGTCACGTTGACATTTTCCAGAAACAATTACACACATATCATTACTACGATTACTTATCAAACCTGAACAGTCGTCACTCTAACATACAGAATTACCGGTAATTAGTAAGTATCAATGTTAAACTCGTAAGTACCCTGCTCTTAAGCACGTAACGGCGTATTTGTCTTCCCGGGGGTGCACGTGACCCTGACAACCCCCCGGAGTTGTTGAACTGAAGATAGTGCACGCGGAAAATGGGGTGTTTCATTTTACAAGATACGAGGGAGTAGATAGCCCCCACTAGGCCTTCTTACGTAGGTACGGCTTTTAAAAAATCGGGAAATTGACCAGGGGAGTCAGTCCACGCTAAGGTTAATGTGTAAGGCTAACAAATCCTTGTATAAGCCATTAAGAGTACAAAATCAAGTTTGAGGACTCGCCTCTTTGCAACGTTGGAGATGAAAAAACAGACATGTTTTCTAATAACTACTGTACATGCAACGCAGGGGACTGATTGACTTTGAGTCATTTAACATGATTGTAACAGGGCTAGGGCCACCAATTGCGAAGTGTGCCGTGGCCTTTCCCTCGTTTGAAGTGTGGCTTTTGCCAAAAAAGGAACCGACTTTCCCTCCCACCAAAGGACTGCAAATCTCACGGGTTTACGTGCCGAACTTGGGGTACAAAACTCTTACCTTTCGACAATGCGCTAAGCTTCCTACGTCTGTTAGTTTTGTAGGGAAAGGTGATGCTATACCAACACCTCACGGAAGGACATTGATTTCCCTTCAATAATAAACTTAAAGGGTAGGCATCTTCGTGAGAAGAATGTGTCCTTGCTTATGTAGACATCCTTGCAAACTTCGTTCACACCTACTTTAAGAAGGCAAAGGGTATCCTTGTAAAGGTAAAACATTTCCGTTGGTTTTAGTGATTTCGAATGGCCCTGTGCACTGGTGAGATTCATGCCTTAGCCTCCTTTGAGAAACCTACACCTAAAAGAACACAACAAAGGGATCGAGAAGAGTAGAGTGCCATGGCGTACGTGGTTAAAACATGAAACATAGCAAACCTTTGAGCTATTTGCTACTTGAAAGAAGCACCCTGCTTTGAGGATGACAAGAAAGAAAGGAGAATATTATACATGTAGGATAGTGCCTCCTGGCAAAAAAAAAACGATACTAGTATATCGGAAAAATCGTCAAAGAGAATGCAATTAAAAATTCATTTGACCAAATGTGAACTTAACATCATAACCGTATGTCGGACAATAACAAATGAAAATACGTCATCAGATATAGAAATGGTTCGTCCCGCCATGCCTTGCACGGAGGTTATTCAAATACAGCCGACACCAGAGTGTAGTGGTGCTAACCAGTCATATCCGAGTCATTTTTCTCTGAGAGCTAACACCTGCAACAGTGGCGAAAACAAGATGTACCGTGTCTTCATGTTCTGGTAAGCGTTCTCGTTTTTATTTCTGGCGTATGCTGTTTTAGTGTGCTGTAATATGCTGGCTAAACCTTGTACCCTACATTGCACATTGTACTACCACAGGTTTCGACAGTGAGTTGCAGATATTCTTGGGGCGATTGCAAATGTGGATGGGCTGTAAAAAATTGAGTTGTCTTTTGACGGAAAAGATTTTCGTAGATTAGTCAGTTCTGTCATAGCCTGGCTGAAATGTGACATACAAATGCATAACGTAAATGTATGTGACTGAGCTTATAACTAGAATATTTGGTATAAATACATTGTTGCGATTTTAAATTCCAACAACATCCAGGAAATCAACGAACCATCATCAAAGGTGCCACAGATTCTTACACGAAACGGCATTGGTTCTCATTAGCTGTTGTTGTTGTAGAAATATTATCATTATCATCATGAAAGATTCATGAAAGAGTTATGAAAAATTATGATAAATGAAGCAGACGTTGCTGCGTAACATCACGTATCACTGGGGCAACCCAGACGGTTACAGACGGCTACAAGTTCAAATTCCACCTCTAGTCCGCAAATACGTTCCATCCTTTGTCCTAAAAGTACACAATGGCATTTTGATTGGTGTACTTTAGAACTTGTACGTCTGTATTGAATCGTCAACACAGTTAAATGGCTTTTAAATGGCTTAAACGTGTGGTGAGTCACGAATTCAACGCCGAATTTAAAGTTCTAAATTATACATCCACTTCCCTCTATAGTAGTATAAAAATGTACAATACCATTTTAGGGAAGAATATTCTGACTGATGAGCGTCAGAATACCATAACTAAACAACTATATAACTCAATATGCAATAAACTTCATTGTCATTGTCATTATAATAATTTTACACCAATATTTTCTCCGACGGTATGTCGTTTGGCATATACAAGAAAACTCAACAATTACAAATACAAAAAGATCAAAGGTTTGTGAGCTGGAGTGTGTAACACTATATAGCGTTTTTCCAACATAGCTGACCTTCAAACTTTACATGTACTTTGTGCCACTCACAGTTTTTGAAGTAGTTAAAATTTCACGACTACTGTGTAACACTAGTTCACCTTTATTCGCGGGGTAACCTATATCCGTTGTTGTCAAAAGCAGAATATGAAGGGATATCAAGTCGACGGTTGGTGGTTTCAAATTGCGATATTTCCAAAATTTTGCAGTTTGAAACCAGCGTCCGTTCCCCCGTCTACTTGATATCCCCTATTACCTTATTTTTAAGATGAAGGGATATAGGTTACCCTGCGGATAAAGGAAAACTAGCGTTAATACAAAGACTGGGGTAGCATGAAACATGTCATCGAAAGAAACTTAGTTCTCATTTCATTGCTTTTTTTGGACGGTTAGATTGTTGTGGATACATTTCGTGTGACCTCTGGCATTAGGTCAAGGGCAAGGCCATGTGCTTGATAGGTATCTCCCCGGTAACCTCATTGGCACCCTGTAGCATGGAGACCACATCAGCTGTACGGTGTTAGTGTCTGGTAATCTCCAAGCAGATCCTACGGTGCCATAAGATAATATTAAAGCTGACCAGGGAGTATAGCCGGCTAAGGGAGTCAAACGGGTACTACGGTAGGTTTGATACTATACATTACGCACCGTGGATCTGGTTGGAGATTAAGGCCTACGTCACATTACCCAGGGTGTCCGCGCGGTGTCTAACCGATCTAGGCCCCGGCCGGGCTCTGAAGCCGGGAAGACATCGGCTCACATAGTCACAAATCATTTTTTCTTCACGCGTCCCGTTAGAGGTCCCGAGGGGCTCCGGTGGGCATTCCGGCGGCTTTCGTGCAATAGTCGTATGCTTTAATCATTTATCGCTCGATGCTCGGCAGGCAACCGTGAGCTGCCCTGGGGATGTCCACGGGTACCCCGTAGGGGTCTGGCAGTGGGTCGGCCGATTCACCTCTTGTAGATGTATGGTCCTACTCTCCAAGCAGAGGTTAGGCTCCGGCTGTTTTTTCAACGTTTTTTTAGTTGTTTTTATCGGGCTTTCTATTTTGTCATTTTTTTCCTGTGTCCAACCTAACAGGTAAAAAAACGTTGAAAAAACAGCCGGAGCCTAACCTCTGCTTGGAGAGTAGTATGGTCCATGTCGTACGCCCCGCGAACCACGACCATCATGTTTTTTTTTTTTGCTGGGGGGGGGGGGGTTTATTGGCTGGCTCGTCTTTGTTGACTTTTGTGCGCCACGTGGTACTAACACTAGTAGAAGCGGAAAATGCCACTGCACTTCGATTGGCAGGGTGAGCACCTGCCGCTTGCTCAGCTCAGGCTAAGCTCGAGGGTGGCGACGGCTCGTCACCGTTTCATCCTTGCCCGGAAGCAGAGAGACAAGCGGAACGGCAACGCCAGAGAAGAAGATGTTGGGTTCGGCTCGGGTGGAGACGTCGACCCATGTTTGGGTTCTATGATACGCTGATGAGCAAGCTATAAATGCGAGAACACTGTTGCAACTTTAAGTCCTTTGTGCGCATGGTGTCTCAAATGTTCTATGACCTGCTCATGCGTGTGAGACCTTCCATTGAGAAAAGTAGAAAGTGAGTTTTTTTTACTGATGATATTTCCCTAATATTTTCCCCGCCGGGACCCCGGTTCAATTTAAGTCCGACTTAAAACCAACCGGGGCCTCGCCCGAGGCCAAAAATAACCCGGAAGCCGCTGGGAGACCCACAGGACACCCACCGGAAGAGCCAAAAAAACAGTCCGTAAGTTACCCGCTCGGGTCCCTACGTGGAAATGTGACCATGGCCCAAATTGTCCCGTTCGATCAACCGAGGGACCCCGTCAGCGGCCCTGGCGGTGTTCCGGGATGACACAACGGATGCAATAGTTTGTAATGCAATAAGGTTGGGCCTGTACCGTCGAGTACCGTCGGGATGCTGGGCGGGTACTGGGTGGGTACTGTAGGGGAGCCTGTCGATGTGTCCACGATTAGTTGACGGCTTTAATTCGGCGTATTTTCCTGCCCGGGGCCCGGTTGATTTTAAGTTCGTCTAAGAATCAACCAGGGCCCCGCCCGAGCCCCAAACTAGCCCGGCAGCCGCCAGGGGTCTCACGGGGTCCCGCCCGAAAGTGCAACAAATCAGCCCCTAACCTACCCGGCCGGACCCCTTTGTGTAAATGTGACGTTAGCATAAGTCTCTGGTAGCACCCTGTCTGTTACACCCCTTTCCTCTAGGACGGCACTCTCGCAGCGCGCTGTCTGCGACCTCAAATTTGACAGATTGCTCATAGGGTTGTACAGGTAAAACGAATCTTTTCATGCTTTGTGCGTTTGCTGTCTTTTCAGTCATACTATAACATTTTGTATAAATTTGGAGTTTAAACACATCTGGTTTAGGTCGTAGTGCGAGCGCGGCGCGGTCGCAGTGTAGTGGAAAGAGGCCTTCTTTCTACAGCTTCTACGTCAATGTCTAACTTGGAAGTATATCCGAAGAGAGGCTAAGGTTGTACATATATACTTTCTCTGTCATCTTACATTGTTATTTTAGTCATCTTGCAAGAGATCTATGTGCTTAAAAATAGCAGAGTCGCTTGAACTCCGAAATCGTCGGACCTTCTCCATAAATCACGTGCGCCCCGTCTCGACAGAAGTCTCCGACGGAATGTGGCAGGGCCTTCGCTCAGTACGTCCTGTCAGACAAGGGTAAAGGTGGTATCTCACTGCACTGCACTTGGGGCACCGGTGTGGCACTAGTACTGTGGGGTTCGTTCACTGTGGCACTGTTGTGTTATTTTCGCCGACTTTTATATACGAAATAAGTATACGTAAAAGTATGACTTATAAGACAATAAAATACAAAACTTAAGAAAATTCGTTTTTTATTTCTGAAATTTTTTGAGTAATTTTTCGAACCCCGCAGTGCCGCACCGGTGCCCCAAGTGCAGTGAGATACCACCTTAAGTCCCGTCAGACAAGGTTACGGGGTTGTCTGGGTAGTGGAAATTTAAAGGTACATATAGGTTAAAACAGGTCTGCTAGAGAGTCTGTCTGGTTTGATGAATAACTGCAGCCTGAAGATGAACGAAAATAAGATATTGGCCAAATAACAATTTACATAAAATCAGCGTGTTAATGTACATTCATTAGAACGACACAAAACGACATGATCATATTTGGTTTGTATGGTGTTCCTTATAGACCAAGTCACACAGCCATATGGTGTATTACTGTAAATGTATTTATTTTAGCGAGGGTAGAAGGTTTAACTTTTAGCAATTCGCTGTTGAAACAATTCTACAGTAATGATTCATGGTGTCATGGCTTTGCTTTGCGTTCATTGCAAAAAATAAACCACCACGAAAATTTTACAATCTACAGTATTTTGCACTAATTCCTCACTGAATTTCTACAGATTTCTAATCTACTGACGCAAATGTCCACGTGACTACAAAGCACGTGCCGCTTCATTACGACCCTTTATCGTTGAGTGCAATTATGATGACTGGGCTAATTTGGCGTGATCTGGAACGCACCTGCTCCATTCCCAGAAAGCCTCAAATCTATAATGTGAAGGGCAAATGAAATGTTTGTTAAAAGAAAAGGCTTGAGTAAAGACTGGTTTGATATCTGCTAACAAACAACGTAATTACCAAAGCATCACAGTTGCTGCGATCCCTAGGGGCGCGGTCACATAGGTCGTGCGATCGTCGTACGATTTTGATACCATAGGATTTTCAAGCAGGCCGTGACAGAACCAACCACCGACATGGATCCATCGTTGACCAGTATTTTGTGTACCGAGACAGTTGAACTTCAAAGGACATGTACATTTTTGTCCTCAAAAATGCTCGAAGTTAGAAATCGTACGACAACCGCACAACCTATGTGACCACGCCCTAATCGACCAAGAACGTTTTTTTACGTTTTGTGGTCTTTTTAATCATACTTTTACATCGTGAATCATATTCTAACCATAAAAACAATGGTAACACAAATCCAATGTTGGTGGATCATCGCCGCACTGCGGGGTTCGTTCACTGCGGCACTGTTGTGTTATTTTCGACGATTTTGTTTATGATTTAGATATTGCGTAATACGTATAAGTTTGACTTAGAAGACAACAAAATACACCAAACGTTAGAAAATCCGTTCTTTTATCTCTGAAATTCGTTGAGTAATATTTCTAATACGGCAGCTAGTGCCACACCAGTGCCCCAATTGCAGTGCGACACTACCATCAGAAAGGAAAGAATGGAAAGAATGCTCATGATAGTTAACCACACTACATTTGTGGTACGCGTTTTCATCATGTCTTAAGCTTATAACAGACGTAGTGCATGTGTTCGAAAGTTTCCGGATCCGTTTCTCTTGCCCGTTTTCCTGATGTCTTATTTCAGCACGACTACCTTTCATCAGGAATCTGGGTTTGTGACTGACGCCTCCCAGGTGGCAGCTGGCGGTGTCACGCCACATGAGATCTATTTGATCTAACCTTATCCAAAACAAGGACAGGGATTTTCCCTATCTATGATTCAATGTCAACCCACGCGTTGGCAAAATTCTATAAAAAGATAAACCACATCATTAATACATAGGAATAAATACATCATGTTATCATGGAATCTCATCTGTATTCAGTATTGATCCTTAAAAAAGACTAAAGAACCCAACATACTTATCGAGAAGAGTAGAGGTGACCCGGTGTGCCAGGCTAAAAAGTAAATCCTGGTCAAGCCGCGTTGCACTAGTACTGGTTACCAGGAAAATCATAATGCTTAACCTCCATTGGGGACGACAAAGAAAGAGGAAGAACGTCTCCAACAGCTTACCATGTATCTTAAGATTTAATTGATTGAAGGTTGGTTCTATAGTATAGATTGATCGCTGGTTTCGTCACGCACTAGACCTGACGACCGTTCCATCTCCACAAGGAGACGGCTCCTGTACTGGCATCAGTCCAAGAGGGAAGATTTAGGAAAGGGCTTTAAATTGAGACTGATGGTCTCTCTGCGTGGGAACCCGTGTCTGCGATTTACATAGGATCGTTACGGAAAGAAAAACAATTGTAGGGCAATTGTGAGTTACTGCAGTTCAAAAAGGTGGTGGTAAGTAATCTCCAACCAGATCCACGGTGCGTAATGTATAGTAGTTACCGTACTGTTTGACTCTCTTAGCCGGCTATACTCCCTGGCCAGCTTTGACACTATCTTATGGCACCGTAGGATCTGCTTGGAGATTAGTGGTAAGAGCGTCTTGCGGCTCTTGCCACAAAAATGGCATCTCTTACCAATAGGAATTCAGTACGCCAGCAATGCATTCTTTTGCAGCTTTCGGTTCATCATAACCATGTAATATCTAATGACTCTATAATATTGTTTCCACACGTGGTGCTCCACATTGATTTGAAAATGTGCTGGTAGGCTCAAATGATTATTCTGCGTTTTCTAGGACTGGATATGCAAGCTGATGTCCTGAATGTGCACATGCGTTGTGTTTGTATGTGGGTGGGGGGCGTTAAACAGAATTCCAATCCTCTGTATTACACGACATAGTGTAGTGAGAGGAACCACCAATTAATATCCTTTGCACAGGTGCACATGTACTTTCTCCCAGTTTGAGTGAAATATTTCCCATGAACTTCCTATGGGCGTAACTCAGAAGGTGAAGAGAGAAGTTGACCTTGGCAAGGTCGTCCCCCGGTGAGTTACATCCCGCAGGTTGCTACCACGTGTTCAAGTCCTGGTGTTCTGACAGTTCAGAGTAGCTTACTATCACCATAGTTGGCAGGTATTCGGTGCAATAACCGAGTGGGACGAGCGTTCGCCTTGCATTCGGTAGGTTGTGAGTTCGATCCCCGGCCAAGTCATACCAAAGATAGTTACATGTTGCTTTCTCTGCTTAGCATTCAGAATTCGGAAAAGAGTATGGAAGTTGAACACACACCACTACATGTGGACCTGCCCCTTGCTGTAGTGATTGCGTTGTGTGGCCCAGGGCTAAGGAATCAGAGATGGGCGCCGCCTTATGCGCCATCAGGCGTGGGAAGGGTTTAACTTAACTTACAGTTGGCAGGCCAGATCAGGCCAGATCAGACGGGAATCTACCTAGCCTAATACGTAAGCAGAAAGTACATGCTCAGGATCAGTTCTAGATTTCTGCACTCTTTAGGACAATGTCAGTAAGTGGGCTCCAAGCGTGACATTTATGCTTACTGTAGATGCATCCGTAACTAGGAGGGCAATTTTTCTGGGACTCTGAGTAACTGATGAGTGACATAACATGTCTATTAGGTCACGTGTTCAGGTGTCTATCAGGTCACGTGTTCAAAGTGATTGGTCATGTGAACCTGATGAAGGGGGCAGCAGAGGCCACATCTTCGAGAGACTTTTTGTGCTGTCGGAACGTAGTTAAGCTGTTTACTATGATTTGACCCCGAAAAATATGAGACTCCCTCTCTCGCCCTAAAAAAAGACTTGGATCAACAATACTGTACACGCAGAAATGTTCGCGGTGGATTAATGTTTGCGGTTTTCGCGGTGACCACTTTACCGCGAACTTAAAACCACCGCGAACATTTTTCTATTATGGTATTAGACTGCAGTCTATGGTGTTACCGCGAACTTAAATCCAACGTGAAAAGTCCCTTTTCCTGCTACCGCGAAATTAAATCCCCGCGAACTTAAATGCATTTACAGTATGTTATTTAAAAAACAATATTTTGCGCCTTTTTGCTGTGTAGTTTGGGCATGCCTGTTTAAAAGAGGCATACATGATGCCAATAGACTGCACTGTATCCTAAAATATGACCGATAGTAAACTGAAACCACCAAGGTAATGGAATTCAAACAAGATATACAGGGCATAGTTAAATATCAAATTTACTGCCAGTAGACTTAACATTTCTGCTTGTAATGACGTTTGGGAGCAATTAAAGGTAATTTAGCAGGACTGAGGAAGTAAGGTATCCGGGCCGATTTCCTGTGTCACGCGTTCCATGGTTCTCGCGAGAGTTGAGAACAGCTGTCGTTCAAAGTCAAGTTGGCCATCTAGGTTTGGCAAAACTAGGAAGTCAGTTAAGGCCTACGTCACATTTTTCAGTTGTTTGTGGAAATGATTAATTAAAGTTTATGCCAATAAATATGCACAAGGTATGTTGACATTGTTGTTGAATTATTTTTGGTCCGTTTTGTGTTTTTATTGTATTTTATATCGCACATATCATTCCTCCCTACTGCCCGGCGGGCCCTCTTTGTGAAAACGTTAAGGTGCTCTCTCACTACAATTGCGTCACGCTTGCGTCACTGTGGGATTCAAAAGATATTCAGCGAATTTCAGAGATAAAGAATGAATAGTCTGAATTTTTGTGTATTTTGTCATCTTCTAAGTCATGCTTTTACGTATTACGCAATATCTCAATTATAAAAAAATCGGAGAAATAAACGGTGACGCAGTGAACGAACCCCGGAATGCCGCAAGTTTGACGCAAGTGCGTTGAGAGTGCACCTTTAGCCTAAACAGACTCTTAGCGATAAATTTGGGGGTCTGTCATCCCTGACGTTTACAGAAGTCTCGTATGTGCATGCTGAGGTAGGTAGCGTGCATCTGCAAGCGAATACATTATGGAGAGTTATCTAAAACAAACTTCCATGCTGCCCTTGAGCACAACTTCGTTTCATTGATGCTGCACAGGTGCTGTAGAAGGTAGGACTAAAACTCGTGACTGCGGGCCATTAAGTATCTGTTTACGTCAACCAACACAGCTCATTCAAGTAGAAAATAACCACCAGGCTAAATATTGAGAGGGCTACACCGTGTTGTTGATATTGTTCCAATAATGTGACTTTCCAGATCCTTCCTGAGTGCGGTAACTGTATTCCATCTAAGCCGTGTTTGAAACACTTTGCCAAAGATATCAGTTAACTGGAGTTGGTTGCAGGAATCTTTTGAGTTCGTTTTATTGCTATTGCTAAAAAAATATAGCACTCCGTTTTTGGTTACAGCTATACAGCTTATGCTTCATATACATCTAATATATTGTCTAACATGGCACACCACACGATATCTTACAATAGCTTTTTCAATATCTTTCCTTTGGACAAATCATGTAGCACCCTATGCGATAGCGCTGTGACCCAAAATTTGACTGAACAAATTTCAATGATAAAGAATGAAGTTTCCTACGTTTGTGTAGTTTGTTTTCATTCAAATCATCCTTTTACCTATGTGCATTACAGGTTTCAGAGAAATCAAGTTTGGTTGATTTTCTGTCGCCCAGCGATCGTCGTCTTGTGGAAAGGAGACCCAAATGACTTGGGGATAGTATTTGAGAAGACGTAACCGTTTGTTTGATGTCTATATACTAATCATAGTTAAAAACGACTAGAAGAAAAATCAGACGTCTTCTCTGTTCAAAGACCCATCGTTACTGACCCAATTTGTCCTACAGTTCAATTCTTTTTCCTTCTGATGAGCAATTCAATTTGTGCTCTTGGATAGTCTTTCAAAATAATATCACCACAACTTTACGCTGTTATGTGAAGGAACCTCTTTGTGACGCATGATTCGAAAAAATCATCAAAGAATTCTTGATTCGTCATTACTGGCCCACTTCACTAGTTCCTCTTTGAACAATTCAATTTGTGGTGGTGGGCTCTTGGATAGTATTTCAAAATAATATCACCGCTTAATATCCGTAGCCATTGGCACTTAAAAATAAAAAAATAACAAACTTCATCAAAGAATTCTTGATTTGTCATTATTGACCCACTTCTTTAGTTCCTCTTTGAACAATTTAATTTGTTAAGGCGGTGGCCTCTCGGGCCGACCAACTCCTCTTGCTGTAGCAAAACTCCCCTGGCATATTTGTCACCCTATAATGGCCATATTTTTCTCCCTATGATGGCCAGCGTAGTCAGTCTGGTAGAGACACTAGGTTATTGACCCCCACTCTTCCCCTTGATCCCCTCCAGCCAGTGCGCATGTTTCTACGCTCTCCCTACGAAGTGTGTGAAACAGAGATGCCCCGGATGGTTTGCCATTACGCACATCGCCATGCCGCTGACGCTGCACAGATTTCGGTTTGCGAATGGTAAAAGCCTCTGGCTGTTTGTCCTAAAGTATCTCTTTACGTAGGTAAACACTTGAGGGGATGTATGCAGATTTGGTGAGCTTAGCCACGAGAATCTTGCGGTCGGTGTCACGACATCCAGTGCAAGTCTGGGCACTTGGTGTGTTAGCATTGTAGGAGCTGGACAAGAGAGATCCAAGAATACGTGCTGGTGACATCATTATCGTGATCAGGTATAATTTATCATTATCAAAGTGTATTTTCTATTTCAAAGTCCACATTTCTGTAAAAACGGATCTGATGATTGGTTTCTTCGTTAGGTATACCGTTGTTTTATTAGAAATGGTACTTAAGTTTGCAAAATCCTGTCGTTTTTTTTCTAGTCATCGAATATGACAGTACTGGTGTTTCCTGCGTGGTTAGTTGTGGAGCTCGGAGCTAGGTTTGAAACATATTTGTCAAGCTTGGCGTTTTGTGATGTCAGGAATCCTCACATCTCGGACTATATCATTCAGCAATTGGCTTTCTCTTGCTAAGATTTGTCTTTCAATGGTTGTTTCTAAGACTGTTTATTTTACATTTGAGCTAGAAAACGTCGTGACTTTTCGTCTAAGATTCATGTGATCTTATCTTTTCGTTATTACCAGTTTGATGCGGTTTCTTGGGTTTCTTCGAAACAAATCCAGGGTGGACTGTTTGTCTTAAGACTTAAGTACGTCGACCACTGCCTGTGTAAACAACTCTCCATATCTTTCATCTTGAAAGCCCGGTGTGTAAGTAAGGTAGCTTATCGAAAACATTCATAGGTTTACTCTACCGGAAAAATCGATAATAAGGTACTTGATAGGAAGTAGAAGTATGACCCGGTTTCACTGCGACTTCGCTTTTGCCTAAAATGGATATGTGTAACTTTTCTGTTTGAAGTTGGAATATAATGCACAGTATGTTAAAGTATGACTGAAAAGACAACACAACGCACAAAAAGTTTTAAAAACAAATTTTTTTTAACCATGTTGTTCGTTCTGCTCTCTGGCAAATTTTAGGTTATAGTGGATTCGCCGCCTTCGTGGAATGGGGAATAGGTGCAGTCCGATCTATACATTATGTTGTTGCACCGCTTTGCGACCAGCCCGTTCACATAGGTCCGAATGTAGCTTGACAGTTTCGGAATTTGGGTAGCTTGTTCTGTCAGAAACGAATTCATTCTCGACTTGTCACTGTTACGCTCAGTTTACAATGCTCTATTTTGCAGTACTCACTCTAATTGTGAATCAATCAATCAATCGCATAATATCGCAAATCGCATGACCGAAACAGGTAGTTGATTTGCCATGTCGAGCAAAAACTGATGACGCCTTATTCCATTTCAGTGTTCACTTGCTAATAGGGCCTTCACACTGAAATCGAATTAGCAGGAATCAAGCCGAACCAGTCGGAATGAAGTATTTGCAAAATTCGTAACACATTCGAGGCCATTCCGAGTGGGAATTCCAAATGGACTTGATATCCCCTTCACACGAGAAGGAATGAGCCGGAATGCCGTCAGAATGAAAATTCTTATCTGTAGTTATGTAGATGCCATACTTTGTACCTCGTACAATTGTTGTGCAATAAAGTTATATATATTCTATTCCTGGGAATTCGTAGTGTATTCTAGAAATCATAACTGAATTCGAGATATTCTTTTGACCACATTCGGGAAGGATTCCAAGTGGCTTGCCGTTTCGGTTCTCCATCGAATGAGATAAGAACGTTTCGAATAATGTTGGGATGCCACAGAATGCGGTCAGACTGCAGTTAGAATAGTTAGAATCCACTTAGAATCCACTTGGAATGCCATTCGATATTTCTACACTTCGAGTGCACCTCGACAGTTTTTGACATGTCAAAAACTTTCGAGCCAGCCAAAAGAACGGGGACGAATATCTGGAACGCAGCACGAATGTTTAGAATACAGTATACAGAATACAGAACGAATTGCGAGGAATTGCCACGAATAGAAAAAAAAATTTCATTCGGACGGCATTCCGGCTCATTCGTGCTCTCGTGTGAAGGGGGCTTTAATACTGCACAATGGTTATTGGCAAATAGTAAGGGCAATGGATTAGTTACAGCGAACAATGTAACGCATATAAAGATGCGGAGGGTGAGAGATACATGACGTGCATTGTCCAAACGGAAAACATGAAGTTTCCACACTGGAATGGCCGAGTGACTATTCTACGTGTATACAGACAGCGGACACCAGAGCTAGAGGTCACCGGTTTAGTCATGGCATTCCATAAGCATTGTCTTTCGGAAGGCACAATTACACGGATCCCTCACTTCACTCAGGTTACTAAATAGGTACCTAACTTCGGTTGGGGATGTAAAAGGTCGTGGAAGGACAAAAATGGGTGCTGCCTTCCTATACCCTGCCCTAGACATTGTAGATAGCGACCCATGCACCACATTTTACCTCTAAATGTAACAACATTAGATTTACCATTTTTCTAACAAGGTTTCCTACTGCCACCACCACCTGATAGTCATGAGAAAGGCTCCACGCACAGTGTCTCTGGCTTGTACCTGTCACGACCAGAAGGGCCCCAGTAGTGAAGTGGACAGCTAACGACAGACGGAGACGCCATCTGAAGTATTGTCTGGGGACGTTACACAGAGCTTTCTACTTTTTCTCTTCCGTTTATCTGGACATTCCTCAGCAGAGACGGAAGCTGGTTTCGGTAGTTGGTAGCTTGACTTTAAGCATGCTTCGTTTCCTGAATCCTTTTCAACTGCGACTTCCCCTGTGGTCATTCCGTTTATCTGGACATTCCTAACCAGAGACGGAAGCTGATTTCGGTAGTTGGTAGCTTGACTTTGGTTAAGCATGCTTCGTTTCCTGAATCCTTTTCAACTGCGACTTCCCCTGTGGTCATTCCGTTTATCTGGACATTCCCAACCAGAGACGGAAGCTGGTTTCGGTAGTTGGTAGCTTGACTGCATGCGTCGTTTCCTGATTCCTCTTCAACTGCGACTTCCCATGTGGTCATTCCGTTTAGCTGGACATTCCCAACCAAAAACGGAAGCTGTTCTCAGTACTTGGTAGCTTGACTTTAAGCATGCTTCATTTCCTGATTTCCCCTTCAACTGCGACTCCCAATGTGGTCATTCTGATGTTATTCTGATGATAAAGATATAGATAAGATTGCAGCATCTAATGGACTAAAAGATCAAACATTAAGGTTGAGAGAATTCTGAATCAGATACGTCTACAAGCTTATCCCGATTGTTTGCGACTTAAACTCTATTGAAGAAGGTATTTGTGAGGAATCTAGGCTCTAGAGATCTAGATAGGTAAATATATCCTCCATTACTCATTAAGACAACTACCTATCTATGCGTGTTTCGTCAACCATGTTATCTTCCTTAACCATCAGAGAGATCAGTACTAAGTATCTCAAGTGCATTCACGGATTTCGATGACTTTTTAGTACACTTAAGATATGATAGCATGTACATTAATCATTAGATACTCATTGGTCTATACAGTAATTCAAAATTTGAAAGCTGAAGCCGTTAAACGGTTCAGAGACCAGGTACACCGCTAGGTGACCGAATGTTTAGGTAACCCCTGACCTGGAGATAAAAGTTTAAGTCGCCCGCTAACACTATCTGCATGACTGGATAGAATGCTCCAGTAGTAAAGGACGCATTGCTTAAGTAGTAAACGACTCTAACCTTTTCGAACGTTTGTAACTGCACGAGTTTCTGGTGTGTGTAAACATTTTCTCGCGACTTTTGTACCGTATCCAGTTGTAAAGGTCTAAATGTCCCTTTTTCGCTTTTAAACCTATATACGGACTTTTGCTTGTTGTTACCTTATGTTCACTCTATCTGCAGTTAACACTTACATTAGGCCATTATGTGCCAATGGAATGCTTCGTAACGAAACGTACACGTAGTACTCGTAAAACGGTTCGATGGTATAACAGTATGTCGACGAAGGTTAGAAATCCAGGTAACAAGATATGCCACAAATCAGTTACTCAACTGCTTTATGGCGTTACTAATAGGTGTACACCCTTTCCACTAGAGTGACCGCTGAGGGATCAAAGATTAGATTGATGACTAAAAGAATTTCATAGATTTATTTAAAAAAATTTAAACACTTTGTGTGTTTCTTGTCTTTAAATCATACTTTAAAATATTGCATCATATTTCAATTATAAATCAAGGCTCACACAAGTTTTTGTCACTTAACAGTAGCTCAAGGATCATCGTCTAGTGGAAAGAGGGGCCTTTACAGATTTAGCCCAAGAAAAGGATACCAATTTCCATAAAAGGAAATGTCTGTAAGAAACGTGAAGGACGAAGCGTTGATACTTCGTTCAAGGCTAAGTCTCTGTGAGGTCTGGAGGAAGGATTGAGAACGTGGCCCAGAACATATTTGTGTCCAAAACTTGTCAAAAGGAAACGTTAGATTGATGTAATGGTGCAAATCGTTACAATTAGAGCATAGCCTGTTGAAGTATTTACTACTGGACATATGTAGGTCTATACGGTCATCTACAGCGCTACCGCTGTATAGGACCTCATGGAAAAAGGTAAGGTTGTATTCGTTTTGATTTCTACAGGATAATAACTGCATATCAGGACCACAACTACGATTTGGAAGCTTTGTTATCTCCAATAAAAATGGAGAAATACTTTAGGGTGTGTCTGTCTGCCTGTCTGTCTCTCTGTCTGTTTGTGTTTCGGGAAGTTTGTATTAACGCAAGTAAGAACCTCTAGATGGATTACGATGATATTTGGTATGTGTGCAGGCGTTAGGAAGACGAAGGTCAAGATCAATTTTGGGCCTCCTGGTAAATGACCTTGGTACTGCAGCACAAATTCTTTGTTGTTGCTGTTTTATCTTTTGACCTGGATGTGCTATGGTCTTGATTTTTTAGTGGCAGATAACGTAACGGATACGTGGTGTATGTTTGGGTACCCCAGCAAGTTGCTCTGGAACTGCAGGGGCGTTTTTGTAGAAGTTGCATTTCAAATGTTTCAAGGGTTGGTAATTATAACTTGTGCAATATCTCCTTTAAAGGAGCACTTGCAAATAACAGTGATGCAGCAATGGCACTGCACCCCCCCCCCCCCCCCAAACAATCCACGCCTCTTATTTCACAGCTAATCGGGTTTGATGGCATTAACTACATTGTTTGCCTCAGTGATACGTTTCCTGTGGTTTGAGGCCAGTTCTGTCCCCCTGCCCTGGAAGCAGGGATAGTCCCACGGACTCCCACCGCCAACTGTTTGCCGACACGCTAAAGTGTTGGTGGCAGGGTCAGAGGTCAACTCATCAAACCGCTGGGCACGACAGACGTAAGACAGGTGGCAGCCCTGGGAACGAGGTCGGCCCGAGGCGGGGCAGAGAAAGTGACATAATTTGTAGTCGATAGATTCAGGGGGAGGGACGTTTCAATGATTGTCTAATTTGGATGAAATTCATCAGAATGGGTATAGTGTTTTTTCCCAAGAGCAGGACTATAAAGAAATATGAATAGGCTCAGTTTTATATGTACTCGAATTTACGAGGGTAAGTCGATTCAGTAATGTTAGTGGTTTTTAAAACTCATTGTTTGATCAAATGTACAAATGTAAAGAGATATGTCCTCTTGAGATTGGTTAGTTTATGAGTGACTAAGGCTTACCCTAGATTCGGTTTTACTATAACTTTTCGGCTATAACTTTAAATCTATCTTGTGGGGATTGCTGTAAAGTTTAAGACTTAGTCTTTGCCCTTATTGGTTGAATAGTGTTGAATTGGTATCGATACAAAACGGCAGTTTGATCACAATTCCCGGACAATGCCGGCTTGAGTAGAAGCTCTATTTCCGGCGGATTTTCCAGGTTACTGGTTGCTAAGCCGCTTCGTCATTACAAACCTTCCGCCGCGCTTTGGTCAAAAGGAACACTCCAAACAAGTTTCCACATAACTGCTCTGTTTTGATATGCCAGGTCAGTGGCCAACAGAACTCTCATGATCACGATACCCTACAAACACGTTCTTATCGGTTTTAACGGTTGATCCCCTTCTAAGGTCACATTTCCAAACCGGGGCCCAGGTCGGGCTGTTTTAGGAAACGAAAAAAATAAAAATTTATACCTAGAAATAAACACAAATCATGCCCACGACTCTCCTTTTCATGTTTTGTGTATTTTGGTGTCTTTTATATCATATCTTTCGGATTTCCCGAAAGGTGCCCGGCCGGGCCCCGGTGACCTTAACATAAGTGCCATGGCGCAAGTCCGCTGGTCCAATCCACATCCTTTCAAAAAAAGCTACGCAATAACCCTAGCACACCCAGGACAAACGATACAGAAACCTCTTCTGATGGGGTAGTAGGGAAATCCACCAGGGGCAGCAAATCGACATAGACCCTTGTCTTGCCAACATTCAAAATATCATCACAATCCATCCCGAAGTTCTTGATTATTTTTGCTAATCACACATGTGGAAACACATACAAACACAACACAATACCTCTAACAGTCATACAAGTAAAAATGAAAAGTGTTTTATCAGATCCGTCAGTTACCAACGTATTTTGATCTGTCGCGTTCGTAAAAGTAAGAAAAAACTATTCGCCGGTAATTAATGAAAAAATCCAATTTAAGCGTTGACCAAAACATGTGCCAAACAAATTCCATCTCTTTAGATACTGATTCTGTCTTTGATCTGTTCAGTTCAATCTAAGCCCTTTCTTTCTGCTGTGACATCAAATGCCCTTTGTGGATCACATGTACAGGCAGGACTGACCTACTTGTGAAACGTTACAAAAATAATCAACGACTAAAAAGGAGGAAAGCCTAATTGGATTTACCTCGGGATGATCTATGTTTAACCTGTTGTGACCAGCTCTCAGTTGGTTTTACAGAGGGGAGTCTGATATTTAATACATGTTGTCGCCTTGTTATACAAATGGTCACGGCACACGTTGTGTTTCTCCTGAAATAGGAGCTGACTCTGAGACAAAACAAGAAAAGACGTCTGTAACTCCAAGTGCTGTCTTCATTCTGTCCAGCAAATGACTAAAATCGTGCATTCAGGGAGCAATAACTAGTCGCGAAGAATGACAACTGTGTTGTACACAAATGTTCACGACTCACGCAGTGTTTCTCCTGAAACAGGAGCTGACTCTGAGACAAAACAAGAAAAGACGTCTGTAATTCCTATTCATGTCTTCATTCTGTCCAGCAAATGACTAAAATCATGCATTAATGAAGCGATGATTAGTCGCGGAGAATGAAAATTTTGAACTGCCTCGGAAATGCAACAGAGAGGTAAGTTTCATTTGCTAGACTAAACATATATGTGTAGCCAAGTAGCCTCATGTGATGCACGATGGGCGATCATCACATCATTTGTGGCTCCTTTTTAAGTCCGTGTACAGATTCAGAGCCTTTGCTTTCGGTCTGCGTGTTTGTTTTGTTGGTTTGGTGTGTGTTCGGAGTTCAGTCGACTAAGTACAGTCAGAAGAGTGGTAGGAAGTAGAGCAGGAAGATGACCGCAATGGTGAGACTAATGACAGGAAGTTCAGTTCAGAGCTGGTAGAACTAGTCTATAATCAGACTCGACATGACAGGCCAGGTCCTTGGAAGAGGCCACTAATTCACGAGGTGGTACTGTTTTTGGTATGTCCGTTTGTCAGTGTTTTCATCACGTAACGACAGGAAGTAATAAATTGACACATGTAACATAAAACTGTATTTACACAATCAATCAGCTACAATAAAACAAGACATACGAGGTTGAGTAAATATTCGTTAAGTCTCAAAACCATCTTTTTTTTTCAAATTTTGGTTTACGCAAACGTTTCGCTGATTTACGAAATACACTGTCTTATCTTAGAAAACAAAGAATGTTTATTTACAGTACTAATAGCCGTGGTTTGTCTCGAACAGGTGTCGCCACCTGCCGCGCCCCCTGGCGGTAAACCCGGAATGGCAGGAGTAACGTAACACCGAGACGTGAGACAAAACAGAAAATAGACTGTGGTTGTGTTCTCACATGGTTACTAAAACGTGGGAATACATGTAACATGAGACGAAATAACATCGTAGCAGTTTGACGCTAGCAATCACTGACATGTGTCGTCGCACTCAAACTCAAACAGCGATAGTTTGGGGGATTTATGATTATTTTCGTTCAAGGAAGGCATAACTGGGACAGTTACTTAATTGAAACTGTACATAATTTTTGCTCTATAGGTAGTATGTATACGTTTACATTTCCTTATACGTTTTGATAAGCAGGCTATGGCTAAACCCATTTTCACGACTACCAAGAAGAGGCCGAACCTATATACTACAAGTATCATGTACAAACATATATATGTCAGTAAACATATCTTTTTGTGACCCGTACATAGCCAAGTTGGGCAAACTGTATAATGAATGTCTTCTACTGGGATGATTCTCTCCGTATCGTATTGCCTCCATCAAAAATGGAAGTACTATTTTGGGTGCGTCTGTGTGCGTGTCTGCGTTGTCGCATACTTGTGGTCATCATAACTCAAGAACCTCTGAATAGATTGTGGTAAAATTAAGTATGTTGGTAGGTGTTGGAAAAACGAAGGTCGCTGCTTATCTAAGGCCGGATGGTGTGTGGTATTGGTACTGCAGCAGAATTTCAGGTTTTTGTATTTTTTATACTGTAAATGCTGCGGCTTTATTTTAAGACTTTTTTTTTAGTTTTCATATGTCATGGTCAATTAGTCTTGGGCACATAAAGAACGTTTATGGAAAGTTATAGACATACGATTTAGCTTCACTCTGTCTGCAACATTGACGAGAACACTGAGTCTGACTTCCCCCGGCCATGGTAACGAAGGCCGACATGTTAAGCCCGCCTAAAGCCGTGAGTAGTCGGCAGGGTGTACCGCAGCCATGGCGTGAGTGTTCCAGGCTCTCCTTCCTTGAGCATACAGTGGCAGTCAGGTAGAGTATCCGACAGTCATAGCTACAGCCTGACACAGACTGTACAGTCTAGGTAGACGACAATGCGGTCTTACATGGTTCTAGTGTGCTCATACGTGATTTCTGCTGGTTTGAGTGAACAAGGGCACAGTAGCGTTACTCAAACGGTTGTAAATATAGCGTATATGTACATGCCGGTAGTATTGTGAGTTGGCAGTAGAGGGCTTCGAGCACGATATAATAACAGAGCGCGATTGTATTCGTTGTTTCAGAGTTATAAGACCTCCAGAACTACCTCATAATACGGGATTCAGGTATAGGGGTGGATCGTTATTCAAATTCTCTGTGCGAAACTTTTCCTTTATTTTATAGCCTACGCCTACATAATGGCCGTCTACCCTACCGCGCAGTGTACGGCCAAAACTGGACAGCAACAGGTATCGAATGAAATCTCCATGAAATTCCAGCTCTCCCGCAAAGCTGTGATCTCTTGAAACTGATACATAGCTCTAACCACCATCTTGTCCTTCATGCTAACTTTTTTCATTGTCCCTGTCTTCCTACTACAGGTGCTGAAACTACTGGCCATATCCCTCTGTCATCGCTGACATCTGAAATCCCTTTGTACATACGGAGGAAACGGGATAAGTCGGAGCCACACGACAAGCATCCTAATGACTATGTCACAGTGTGCCCTGTGAATCCCTCTGTTACGGACGGCGACCACTGTTTCTACAAGCCTGGGGCGTGGCTACCCTACACTGCCAACTCACAATACAACCGGCATGTAAGAAGATGCACAACACTACCATGTAAAGACAGGCGTCACATGCCCAGACACCATTGTATAACGGACTCTTCAAATAAAGCAGAACCAGCGAGGCCCTGGATACTACTTCTTGTTGGGGATTTTCGCGTTGGAGTTAGTATTTAAAACACCATTGGTAATCAAAGAATCGCGCCTTAGGACTCTATAGCATAGCAACTGTAGTGCCATCTTCAGATGTGATTTATCTATCGAGTCGCCTATGATGTAAACAGCGTCTGCCGCGGACAGTTTTGTCTACTGATTATTGTAGGAGGTCCGCAAACAATTTTATCCTAACCAGGATCTGTTGTGCCCACAGTAAGTACCGTAAACAATTGGGCACGTGGAACACGTAACGAACTCCAGCTTGTTGGACTCGCAATACATCTGACGTACCAACCCCAGGACTGTGTCCCGGGTCTCAAGGTAAAACAATCTCGGAGCTACTACCCAGTGGACCGTCGCTATCTATGAGATAAGGATTCTTTCACAACACGTCCATCTTTGTGGAACAGGAGGACTTCTTTGGACGCTGGATATAAGGCCAGCCTTGTCCTAAGTCGTTGGTATAGGACTAAATACAGCGCGTGTGTACAGCAAGGTACTGTACAAGATTAAGAGACGTCAACATTGCTCGGGTTGAACAGACAACCTTTCCTTCTGTGCAATCTTCACGACAACCTCGAAGAAAAGAAGGGTTTGTCTATACAGAGAGTAGAAGGCTGGCTTCGCGATTACGAAATACAGAAAAGAAGTCTTTGGTTTTAGAGGTGTGACAAAAAAGGGACCATGACATCCCTTGTACGGCACAAGTCGCTGAGGAAGAGCGGCGGGTCGAGTCGGTACGGAGGGCAGGCCCGGTATGGCGGGTCGGGAACCCACATCAGGGTGGTGGTGCTGGGGCAGGGAGGGGTCGGCAAAACCGGTGAGTCATGTCGTCATTTTCACACACTACTTTAGCTTTTTGTTTAGCGTTTAGTCATTTATTTCAAATCGATATGCATGTCGCTTTCATTATAGTGGCGATTTTCAGTGATGACTACGGGGAGAACCTCGACATAGAATAACATAAAATTCTCACATACACGAGTCATTCCGTCAAGTAAACAGGTGCATTATTAAAATCATAAGTGTAGGGTGGTAACAGGTAATAATATGGGGCATAATGTTATGATATACTGTACACATCATAAAGATACGAGAGTGGCCGGCTTTATCACAAGTTGTCTAACCTTATTCTTAGCAAGTTTAAGTCGGAAAACCAAAGTCCTACCGAGCAATTCCCTCTAAATGGCACACGTACAGTATATTGTTAAGTTCAATGTATGCATAAAACGCAGATAATGCATCTTATACTAAATCAGTTACATGTACATCAAACCCAAACTAACCACTACATTCATCACAATATCAAGTGATTTGTCTTCATAAATCATAATATATATATTTTTCTACCGTTCTTAATAATACGAACGCAAACCATCTTACCATACCCTACATGTAGTTAGAATTTAGGTCCACCGTGTACCACACAAGCAGTAAGCTTTGGAATTTCTCCTCGTGGCCCGGCAGACCTTCACCAAAATATGCACCTACCCGGTAAACGTCTGAAGAACCCCTTCTGGAAACAAGGCTCGGGAAGAATTCGGTTTGGGCTGCAAAGAAATCAAATGATTGTTTATCACCACAAAGTTTATATTTTTTCTTAAAGTTCAGTTCAACATAAAGTGGAAAATTATTGGTTTAAAGAATTAAATTAACTCATTATGGTCACAATTGTGCGTTGGATGGCATCCGGAAAGCTTTACTACTAAAATAAACTTTAAGTTGCTTAACAATTTCTGTCCATAAGGTTCGTAGTAGGACTGGTACAAAATTTACCCTTTCATGTCCTGAATTAAGAGCACAAATTGAAATGTGAGATACGTAAAATTGTTGTTACCGTTTTACCCAGTGAGTATCATATTCAGTAAATGTTTAGTAGCTAACGGAAGCTAACTAATTTTCGCTCATACGTCTTCGCTGTGTTGGAAAGCACGAGTGTGCACTCTCTGCCCCTAACGCTTGTACGCTATACATGTGAGGTTAGGCGGTGTCGGGAGGAGGTACCGACGTCTGGCCGTGAAATAACTCGGCGTGGTGTGCGTTTTTAAGGGTCAATGACACGCCCAAGAATGTCCAAACCCATCCTCCTTCAACTACTAATATCTGCACGGTAGAGTCGGATAGTAAAAACTATTTCTGTCCGATGTCTGTTTGATGCATACAACTACAACTCAGTACGCTGTATGTATGTGTTTAGAATAAATTAGATTAAATTTATGCTTAGAGGGTGCAGGCATAAAATCTTTATGAAACCTCTGTACATATGTTTGTCTTTATAGAATGAAAATCGATTGTTTTCTTATTACAACGCTGTAAGGACGTTAACTCTCTTTATTTTCAAACAACACGTGGGTTTCTATAAATATTATGACGACCTGCATATAGATAAACAAAGAAAAGAAACACAGAGTCTGACTTCGATGTAAACAAACACACCAAATGACTACAACTAAGGATCTTCTTCTGTCTGGTCAAATAATTAACGAAAAAGACATATTTTAACTTGTGCTTTGCCGATAGCTTTCTTGAAGCAAAAAAAAAAACAAAACCCTTACGTTTACCTTGTTACCACTGAGATGACAGACCATTTCACCATCAAGAATGTCTCACGCAGCGTCCACATGTCGACACTCGTGCCAAGTCTCCTTGGTCAATAGATAAGGAACGACAGCCTGTCTATCTTCCTCAAGGGGAGGGAGTTCTTTCAACAACTTATAATAACGAGATTCCAAATCGGTCTCAAAATAATTCCATATGAATATGGCTTTCTTCTCATATCAGGTTGTTTTACTTCCCCAAAATGTTGTTTACCTCTAGTCGCGATTTTGATAGACTGTTACCTCCGTGAAAAGTTGGGGCGTTGTTCTATGTGTGTTTTGTGTACGCGTTTATCAACTTTATCCTTCAGTATATTGGTGGTTAGCATAACCTAAGAACACCTGAATGGACTGTGATGATATTTTGCATGTGTGTATGATTTGGGAGGACAATGGTCAATGTCGATTTTTGGTAGATTTGCTAAGGTTTAGGCACTATTTTTTTGTATTCACTTATATATATATATACACACACACACACACACACACATATATATATATATATATATATATATATATATATATATGTACAATAACATGGGTTGTCTCATGTCATTATGCATTAGGAGGATACCTTGCAGGTGCTAGAACAGAGCACTGTTTCGTGGACTAGCTACACAAGCATCATAGATAACGTACTACAAAAGTAATTAAAAAAACTACAGAAAAAAACAACATTTGATGAGTTTAAATGTATGATCTATGAGTATGTAACACTCAGCTCTGACCAACAACATGTGGTTGAATGTTTTTGCTAATCCTGCACACAAACAGTTTCCTGATTGCCATGACGTGAAAGTAGTTTATCTGTAATGATCTCCGTATCTACTAGCCTGGATACCATACCCCAACCTCAAAATATATCTTTCGTGTTGGGGTCTGGCAGGATGGCTGTAGAAAGGTTCTCCAAGGCCCTTGATCAGAGGAAGGAGAACCTAGGATTGATGGCCACTCTCACCACAGGTACCAGCTACAACACACCACAGTTGGTCAGCAGGCTATCACAGTAGCGAATCATGTACTTAGTGGTCACTGTTATGGATTCAAAAAGTACAGTTGGGGGTGTTTAACCAATCATGGCAGGGGTGTAATTACCTCCTGCTGATCCTGTGCTGTTCTATTGGTGGAGTGTTTGCCCACTATAAGGGGCAAAATTGAGAAGAGTTCCTATCCCGTCCGGCCAGACCCCTGCACGATAGATACTTGAGATTGGGCTGGGGTTTGGTAACCAGGCTACGTATCTACCAACAACCTCCTCTCCATGGCAGCTGATGTCTGCTGACCTTGTTCACGGAGGTCATCTCAGGTTAGAGTTCCAGTTTGCTAGAAGGTTTTAGATTAGCATCTTCCTGTGCAACGGTTCTACTATTTCAAGGAATTCTACTATTTCCTTTTTCGATAAGATTGTGTCAACTGCTGAGCAATGATGAAATGAATTCTATTTCAGCTTACACCTCTTGTAAAATGCTAGAGCAAAATAGAGATGTGTTCACTTGAATTGTTTTGTCTCAAAATCCGATATACACTAAGAATCCTAAAACCTTTTAAAAGGGTTTACAATGCATGTATCTACGAAGAAACAATTGGTTTTAATAGTCAAGTTAGAGTGAAATACATTATTTTACAACAATGTGACAAAATTCTAAAATTTTATTTTGCAAAGACGACTACTCATTCCCTCTAGATACACATACATGTTTTTTTGTATTATAACCAGTAAACGTTATTTTTTTGCGTATAGGGCTGTTTCTATAGCCCTTGGGCCACGCCGGAAACAACAGCAGTGTTTTATAATCTAGTCCCATACCCATTCTTGTAAGTGGTGATTGTTAAGTAGAGAAAGCAGTTTGACTGAATTTTTTTGATTGTTTGGTATGGCCCGCCCGGGCTTTAAACACCTGACCTTCCGAATACAAGACGAACACTCTATCTGGTAGGCCATTACACTATGTACGATACAGAAATAGTTTCTCTGGTCAAAAGGTCTTGCTGAAAGGCAACCTTGTTCATCGGAGCTCTACATTCCCAGCATGACTCCGTTCAGTCCGTGTGGACGGCAGAAAAACAGTAGCTGTTGCCACGTGCGATCGTATTTCACCTCACATTACAACCTGCCGATCTCGCGTCATTCAACGCGAGATAACACGAGATAAGGTCTGCGGAGTGAACGTTGCGTTGACAGGTAGAGCCCAGAGACTCAAAACATTAGCCCAAACCGTAGATCTGCCAGTACTAGTATTTCAAAGGATACGGATAAGTCGCGTTCTTGTTGGCTAGTTCTTGTTAAGGAAGGAACGTGCCAGAACTTATCGTATGACAGATAGGAAGTTAGAAATAAAAGACTGTCCTTCAGACACGACCTAAAATAGTAACGGAAACGACTAGAAAAGTGTAGATCTTTAAAAAGTGGCAGTAGAACTGTCAACAATTCACACACAGCCCATTATACGATGATCTACCTTGGTCCGTTCATGTGTACCCCTTTTCCTTTCCAAACGCTTGGAGAACTTCTGACTATCCAAACTTCATTAGAAGCTAGAGGAAACACCTTTTGATATATGGGCCGAAACTCATCTAAACATTCGGCGCACTACCGTACAACATATGCCAATTACTATACACAACATGTTTTTTCCTGGCAATGTTATGTATTCATAACTCTCAAGTTTTTTTTCTATGAACATTACTCTACATGTTTATAACTGCACTTTACAAGACAGCGACAATATTTACAGAAACAAAATGATGAGTTCGGCAGGTTTGTATCTATCAGAGATACCACAGTAGCAAAAAAGCTATACAGATACCTATCGATGCAGAACTCGTTTAACAAACAATACACTTTGTTGTTTCAGCTATGACTGTAAGATTCGTGACGAGACGCTTCATCTGTGATTACGACCCAACTTTGGGTAAGCACAACTCAGCTGCTCCCTCTATCAGATCTATTTCGAATCGCAGTGTCCATAGTAAAACAAGACTACACCTGTCGCAATTTCTTTCAAAACCTTTTTCGACTTTGTAAATGTACACTACAATCAGCTACAGACATATGAATTGTAATCTACAGTTACTGTGGTATGATAACCTAAACAACTTTCTTCTAAAATGTAATTTTCTTTTTCGTCCACACCAGAGGCCATCTACAAACACAACACGTACATAGACGGCGAACAGGTACACTTTGAGATCTTGGACACCGCTGGACAGGTACGCTGATTTTTCCGGATAGTTTTAATTTTTCTATTTTTGTACAAATTGCCTATAAGGGCGTGGTCACAAAGGTTGTGCAATCGTCGTACGATCGGTAACTTCCGACATTTTGGATGACAAAAATGTATGTCTCCTGCAAAGTTCAACTGTCATGGTACACAAAATGCTGTTTTGGATCCATGCAGGCGGTTGGTTCTGTCACGGCCTGCTTGAAAATCTATGGTATCAAAATCGTACGACGATCGCACTACCTATGTGGCCACGTACTAATTTGTTAAATCTTTCATATTGCTTGCATTTTTCTTGTGATGATTAGCATTTTGGATATAGATTTGCATAGATTATCACTAACTTCCTCAGAATCTAAGTTGGATATTTGATTTGATTGTTTCTTGACGTAAAGGAGGACCTCAAGTCGCCGAACCTTGAGGAGAAGATCCGGTGGGGAGACGCCTTCATCATCGCGTACTGCATCAACGACCAGTGCAGTTTCGACGAGATCATGCGCTTCAAGTTCCTCATCAACCACACCAAGGGTTCGTCCGCGCACGCGCCGGAGGTTCCCGTCATGGTGGTGGGCAACAAACGGGACCTCGAACTGGACAGAATGGTCAAGACGTCCGAGGGGGAGAAGATCGCCACCGCGCTCGGCTGCATGTTTCTTGAAGTCTCCGCAAAGGAGTCACATGAAGAAGTCAGAACTATGTTTGAGAAGCTGTACAAGAGGTGTAAGGCCTGCACGGCGTTGAAACTGTCACCCACTGCGATTCGGAAGGTGATGGACAAAGTCAGTATGTTTTCCTCTGGACTAGGGAACCACAGCCGCCCGCTAAACAGACTGCCGAGCTTCGCAACGGACAGTATGGAGATATGAATACTGTATACAGTATATAGAGAAAATACTAGGAAACGGACTGAGAACGCGTTGTATGAACTTATAGCAAGGTCCTAATAAAGACAATAAAAATATTTTGCACAATGTATACACATATGTCCATGCAAAGCTTTTGTTTAAGGACGTTAAAGAAGTAAAACGTGTTGTACATAAAACACTTTGTGTTTTTTGTTATGCATTTACCAAAGTCATGGGAAACGCCCTTTCAATTCATATTAAACAGTCATATAAAATACGTTGTTGAAATGTGCTGTTATCGTTTTCATTTTGTTCAACTGTAGTGATATTTCTTTAATCGAGCACCAACATTCCTATATAATATACACACTTGTATTTATCAAACAAATCTTTGATTATGATATGATGCTAACAGTATCAGCTACGGCGACTTGGGTTGATATACAAAAAGATGTTAAAGCTCTTTATCTCTGACTCATGTCAATACAGAGACCATACAAACAGACTAAATTCGGCACTAAATGCTGCCTTCCACAAGCGCTGGCGTTTATTGTTGGGCGCAGACACGAATTTCCGGCATTAAAAAACTTGGCCAATATGTCGCGAATCAGTGTTCCCCAACAATATATGAACGTAGCTTACGTTCATTAAGCTCGCGGCACAACCCACCGTACGTGCAAATACGTGCTGTCTACGTGCCAAAACGTGGGCAATCTTTTGGTATTCGTAAGTGGTAAGTACCGTCTCCGTACGAACACGTAGGAAATTCGACGGACTTGGGAGCACGCAGACACGTCGTAGAAATTTAAGTGCATGCAGAACTTTCTCTGCGATCGGGCTGCGGATTCGCCCCCCGTACGTGCCAGTACGGGCGACGCGCACAACGCACTGGCTCCGTGAGTGTATTAAAGTTTTCTCACGGTCAATTTCTCTTGTAGTTGCTATTGTAGCATCAGAATCCGGAGTCTCTGTGGTGGGATGAGTGGCATCTTACTTGAGGCAGCTGCTAGGACTTCTGGAGGCAGCAGCTAGGACCTTCAAAGGTCGTCCTGTATATACATCCCCGAAAAACTTACGTTAATCGCACTTGCATGCACTTACACCATGCGAGTGAGTAAGGAAACCATACGTAAGCAGTACGTGTAAGTAGGTCCTGCATACGTTAACGTGGCAATCGCACAGAGACCGTACGTTGTAAGCACGTGCAACTCACCTACCACTTGCGCAACGAACGATGAACGCAACCGCTCGCAGCCAGACGTGGCGTGCAGATCACGTACTTACACCTTGCGCAACCGTGTTAGTGACGTGCGTTACGTACTCCCTCACTGCTCTTGCCAGTCGTTCCCCATGTTTTCAGAAATACGCGGCGAACGCGGCCTCCCCAAAAAACGTAGTACGGTACGAACAAATTGCACGTACCGCGGGTTGTGCCCCAAGCTTAAAGGCCGCGAAGGAGGTTACCTTTCCTCGCCCTTACTACGGAACTTACAAACAAACAAAAAAAAAGGTTTACTTTCAGAGGCATGTCGCACCGAACAACAAACTAGCGAACATTTCCAAAGCAAACACATGGACCTAAGTTTAGTCAAAGTAAAGCACTCGACCTTTTATGCTTTGTAGTCCGCCGTACAGCATTAATGACGTTATGCATCGTCAGTGTGACCAACATGGCAGTTTGCCCTAATTCTAACGCAGGCGACAGTGAACAAACATCATGAGACCAACCTAGGTGGTAATAAAAATCTTAAGACCCGCACACTGTATATTGTGACTAATTCAAACTGAATATTACAAGGGAACTAAGACCGTAATAAACCTACAACTTCAGGTAAAATATTTGCTGAGATGCCATGATCTTAGTATATGACCTCGATGAACAAAGATGAGACGGGTAGAAAAATGTTGAGACGTTTTTGTCACCCCCCCCCCCCCCCCCAGCGATTCTTTGTGGTGTGTCCCAAGAATGCAGGTGCAACTGACCATGCGCTGAAGTTAGGGGATCTAGATGACGTTTTGTAGATCTCAGGCTTGTGCTGTATTGGGTAAAATTATGCACATGCCAGTATAGAAATAAGTTCGGTATTGGATGATTTAATGCACATTTTGCCACTGTTACCCGCCCGACCCCGAGGGCCGGGCGCTAAGCGGGCACTACAGACGACGTCAGGGCCAAAACTGTGGGAGACCAGACTTTAATGTCAAACCAGATATATCCACTTTACAGAACTGCCCCCCACGCATGCGTGTACACTGGGATAATCCATTACTTGAGCTAGTGGGGGGTTTCACCATGCTACACACTCCCCCTCTCACTAAAATGTCGTCCCGACATTGCCAATAACAGTAAAAACAGAACTACAATATGTATGTCACTTATTAACAGTTGCCTTTGCCAATATCTAATGTCGATCATAAGGATAACTCTACTTATACAAATCATGTCAACCTAACAGTTCTTGCACAATTGTATAACTATGGAGCTGAGTTGCAGCTTATGTCCGTCTGACACCTGTATCCCCGTGACTTTTCAGTGAACTTCATTCAAACTTCTCTAGATGACATCCATTTTCTGGAAGTGACTTCAAACATGGCAGTCTTGGGTTTGGTTCCGTGACATCCTCAAACTCGGTATCTTGGACTTCTTACCGGACATCCTCAACTCTGTTGTCTTGGGTTGGTCCCACTACACCCTCAAACTTTGTATTCTTGGATTTCTTACCGGCCATCCTCAACTCTGTTGTCTTGGGTTGGTTCCACTACACCCTCAAACTTTGTATTCTTGGATTTCTTACCGGCCATCCTCAACTCTGTTGTCTTGGGTTGGTTCCACTACACCCTCAAACTTTGTGTTCTTGGATTTACATCCGGCCATCCTCAACTTTTGTTTTCTTGGACTGTCCTTAACCCTCAAACTAAGCATTCCTGAATTCTAATGTCTACCTGAATTCCTCAACCATCTTTTATTGTAGCGCTGGATTCAGAGTCCAAAGTGCTAACCTTTCTGGGCCTCCATGCCCATTGCTTGGATCATAGCTCTGGTACCAGACTTCTTCAGCATAGACAATAACTAGACAACTCTGTATGAATGCTAATTGTTAATCTACATACTAAACGTACCCTATGAATTCAATCTATAACTTAACAAAATGTTAAACATGCGAAAGTTCTGCTTGCTCATGCCTGATGTCGGCTACTTAACGGTCCCGACCGCATCAGTTCTTCCTCTGTTTTTGCCACAGTCTCGTGTGCTTGCCAGCCTGTGCTTGTCATCTTCTTTCCATTGTGGGGACACAATTTGATTGACGTTCTTGATCTCCCCAGTGCCCTCCTGGTCTCCTCCATCACTTGAGTGGTGGATCTTGTTTACTAGGGTTACCTCAGTGGGTCG
This sequence comes from Branchiostoma floridae x Branchiostoma belcheri, assembly GCA_019207045.1. Classification (NCBI taxonomy): domain Eukaryota; kingdom Metazoa; phylum Chordata; class Leptocardii; order Amphioxiformes; family Branchiostomatidae; genus Branchiostoma; species Branchiostoma floridae x Branchiostoma belcheri. The sequence continues at coordinate 6,219,568 of CM033039.1, read as the reverse complement.
ACCTCTGGCAATGCTGGTGAGTGACGCAACTCTTCTGCCGGGCTGATCGGTAACTTGACACCAACCACATGTGCCGTTTTCCTGGTTTTCCCGCTGAAGCTGGTACATCCTACAGGCCACACTGACGAGTGAAAGTCTGCTACTTTCCCCTCTCTGTATGTCTTCTCACAACGATGCTATACTGAGTTGGCACGGGTTACTTCCAATTTCTTCTTGTAGGTACGGTAGCCCTCCCCCTTACTTCCGTCGTCTTATGGGCGCCGCCATCTTTGTTGTGAAACCGGAGAACTAACCTCTGACCTCTCGTCCCACGTTCCGTCGCGTCACGTGACCGTTTCGGCGGGAACTTCCGTCAGACGACCTTTCTCTCTTGCCGCTTCTCTCAAACTTCACGGGCTGTTACCGCGCCATCCGCTCCGTTTTTCCTGGAACTTTTGATCTCGGTAGAACCTCCAAATTGTTACCCGCCCGACCCCGAGGGCCGGGCGCTAAGCGGGCACTACAGACGACGTCAGGGCCAAAACTGTGGGAGACCAGACTTTAATGTCAAACCAGATATATCCACTTTACAGAACTGCCCCCCACGCATGCGTGTACACTGGGATAATCCATTACTTGAGCTAGTGGGGGGTTTCACCATGCTACACCACCATCAGATAGAAAACAACATTTTATGAGAAGATCGGCCAATCAGAAGGAGTGTAACAAATGTTCCTTTCAACGCCCACTTTAATCTTACCGGCCAGGGAATGAGGGATGCGTTCTTTCTACATACCTGCTTCTATGGTTGTACATGTAACTATGGACGCGGATACCTTTTTTTGTGTGTAACGCAGGTAAGTTGGACTTTTAACCGTAAAAAGTTGTATACTTCAGTTGTAAACGTTGTAGCACCGCTATCAAATTACGCTTTGTTTCCGGGTATCGGAAACATTCACTATTGTAAATATCGCACAAAACGTTGCATTTCGAAACATCTGTTATAGTTTTATTCTCAAATCGACTTTATAAACATATGACGAATAGTGTCTTCGTATTTTGTCCACCAAACTCCCTCTAGACGTGACTCCCTTGACTGTTGTGTTCAAAAAGAAGTCCTTACCACTGTGTATCGTGGTCATACATCACTTCCGCTTTTGTCGTTTTGCCCCGTTAGGGAATCTTGTTTTTCTCGATCATCAGCAGCTGTAAATTCAAGTCAGCGCAACAACTCACAGATCAACATGGGTACGTCTGATTGTATTTACATTTTTGTATGTCTGCAGCAGCATAACTTCCATGATTGTATGAAATTTGGTACGTCGTTACTAGTAGTTAGGTCTCCTGTCCAAGAAATTATTAGATTTTGGGCCCCTGGCAGCTTTCCTATGTACTACAGCATAGCTTCCATTTAACCTGCAAGGGTATTTGTGCAAATTAAGACCCGGCCTTTTAAAGTTCTAAAAAATTGGAAAATTGTATAATGCCTTAGTGGTAAATGATGAGATATACATACCAGCGAAACACACCCATGAGATAAAGGTTTACATCATCAGACATGAATTATGAAGATCCGGATATCATTTGCATATTCATTAAAGACAATTGTTATCATGACTTCCCAAAGCTAAAGCAGGACAGAATTTTTTATTGACATTTGCAGCATATAGTAAATTGGAAAGAGGAAACAATCAATTCATGTAAATCATGCTAACATGGAACTTCTTTGCATGACTAATGAGCAAAGCCATACTCAGCGATGGAGATTTCATACTTGTGACATACAAGTTTTACGGGTGTGAATGTGTTTTAACAAATTTGCTGATTTAAGCGGACAGCTCACGAGACCACGCCATGCGACAACTTTGCATGTTTTCAAATAATTCCCATTGCAGTCACACTATTGTGTGTCGCGTTTGCCTATTAAGACAAGATAAGTAGGTTATTGGTCAGTGTACAGTAGTTGCTATGTACATCATCTAATGAACTATATGTGTATCTAACAGATATATTTTTACACATTTACTGGGACACTACTGGGGGTAGGACACTACAGGGATTATTATCAATGGTGGTACGGACACTACTGGGAGTACGGACACTACTGGGAGTACGGACACTACCGGGGGTATGGACACTACCGGGGGTACGGACACTACCGGGCGTACGGACACTACCGGGGGTACGGACACTACCGGGGGTACAGACACTACCGGGCGTACGGACACTACCGGGGGTACGGACACTACCGGGGGTACGGACACTACCGGGGGTACGGACACTACCGGGGGTACGGACACTACCGGGGGTACGGACACTACCGGGGGTTACAGACACTACTGGGGGTACGGACACTACTGGGGGTACGGACACTACTGGGGTTACAGACACTACTGGGGGTACGGACACTACTGGGGGTACAGACACTACTGGGGTTACAGACACTACTGAGAGTACGGACACTACTGGGGGTACGGACACTACTGGGGGTACGGACACCGTGGGAGTTCAGACACTAGTGGGGGTATGCACACTACTGGGGGTACAGACACTACTGGGGGTACAGACACTACTGGGGGTACAGACACTACTGGGGGTACGGACACCATGGGAGTTCAGACACTAGTGGGGGTATGCACACTACTGGGGGTACAGACACTACTGGGGGTACAGACACTACTGGGGGTACAGACACTACTGGGGGTACAGACACTACTGGGGGTACGGACACTATGGAGGTAGTAGGACAAACTGGGGGTACGGACACTATGGGGTACAGACACTACTGAGGGTACGGACACCATGGGAGTTCAGACACTACTGGGGGTATGGACACTACTGGGGGTACGGACACTACTGGGGGTACGGACACTACTGGGAGTACGGACACTACTGGGGGTACGGACACTACTGGGGGTACGGACACTACTGGGGGTACAGACACTACTTGGGGTATTACCGCTGGATGTACAAATGTATTGACACTATTGGCGGTACGGACATGCACTACTGGGGTTACAGACACTTTTGGAGGTACGGACACCATTGTGGGTTCCAACACTACTGGGGGTATGGACACTACTGGTTGTCACTACTGGGGGTTGTGTACCATTGGGGGTACAAACACTACTGGGGGTACTGACAACTGTTCCGAAACCTCTCTATCAATTGATGTTGAAAAGAGCATTGCATGTGCCAAGGAGGTTATGCATGCAAGGTGATGACCAAAATTATGACAATAAATTAGAAATAAATACAGGTTGACCTATTGCTTGAAATAAGAGAATTGACTCACGTAGGTTTCGCAGTGAGTCCATTCTCTTTCAGGGAAAAGCTCAATTTTTCTTGCATTTTGTCACTTTCAGCTTAAGTTAGTGCCTGACACTGTAATCCTTAGATCAGACTTTAAAATGAGGAAATATATGGGGTCTGGGAAATTTTACTTCCCTGAAATGCTATTTTCTACATTTTGCTGCGCAAATTTTGCTGGCAGACTAAAGCTAAGCTAGATGAAATTTTCATCAGAGGGAAAATACACACATTCAAGTGCTTCAGCTTGACTTTTTTTTTGGGGGGGGGAGGGTAAGTGGCTTGTTGGACTTGGTATTTTGATAACTGTCCACGTTAATTTCTACATTGTCTTTATATATTTCACAGACTACAACAGAAAATTGATAATCTGACTAAATCGCAATACAGGTGTATTGAATAGATTGTACTGTAATGCAATATGTTCCCACTGTTGGCATCCATCTGTCTCAGAAGACAATGGTAGTCAGTTACTCGCCATCGTAGGTTAGGCGACCCGTCTACCTGGCCTGCACATGACCTTTTATTATTAAAGGTAAAGGAGCGGGTGTGCCTCTCGTCTACTTGTGCACTAAAAAGTCCCACAGGGTCAATAACTGTATGACACGTGTAAGACTGCCCCAACAGATGCACATGTGTAGGTTTGTTGTTTGGAGTTTCTGACTTCTAGGAGAACTTCCGACCAAGGATGCAAAAGGATTCCTGCTACCCGACTCATGTATAGCAGGTGCGTCATGCCCAAACATGCCCCCAAATAAGTGAGGAAAGTAAGTGCCTTTCCCAAGGGCATAAGATCGGTGACATGGTAGGATTCGAACTCGGGACCTCTTGGGCCTGAGCCCAACTCACTGCCGATTGTGCCACGCAATCTCACATTATGTTCCCATTACTCACTGATTAAATACACTTGTTAAATGCATAGTATTACATGTATGTTCAAGTAACAATTACTTCTCCTTGTAACAGAGAGCCTTGCCATATTGCTGGTTCATGATGAGTACAATGCATCTCAAGGTGAGATCTCCATAAATCCAAAGCTGGGAGAAATACTCAAGGAAAATGCAAAAGACATCCCTGTGTTCACTGCTGTTTTACAAGCAACTGAAGAGGACAAAAAAGACGCACAGAGAGATGGAGTGGAACTGTTACTGCCTCAAGTTGACCCAAGTGACCCCAGGACTGACCCATCGCCTGACTGGCTAACATATGACCACCGTTCCAAATACCCACATCTTCCCTCAAAGATTCAGAGCATTGTGGGACATGCTGGAGTAACAAGTAGAGCAGCAGTAAGGATCAAACAAGAACGGTACCCAGATACTAGAGTCATTCTCTTCTCTAGTGACATACCAGAGGACACTGAGTACTACAAGGGAGAGGAGAAGGCCATGGGCATTGGGAAGAAGGAAGACTCCTTCCTTGAAGATGCACAAGAGGCTGACGTGGTCTTTTCTCTTGGACACAAGACATTTGATCACTTTGAGAACCAATTTAGGGCTATTCAAGCCGATAAGAAGCCTAGACATTTCAAGTTTGTTTCAAGGCCTTCCAAAGTCTTTGAAGAAGCAGAGGCTGAATACAAGAACACAGAAACAATGGTGGTCCTGTCCATTGGTAAAGTAAAAGGTGTTGAGAAACTAAAGGGATATGACCTTGCTGTTGAATCCCTCAGCATTGTTGCAGACAAGATGAAAGTCAAGTTCCGTGTCATAGGAGTCAACAAAGATGACTTTCAAGCAAGCAAGGCAATTCTTGAACACTGTAAGTCAGCAAACCTACAGATAACTCTCCTCCCTTATGGCACACAGAAGGACATCTGTAAAGAGATGATGCAGGCCCACCTGGTGCTGATGCCTTCTCGTGCTGAGCCATTTGGACTGGTCGGCCTGGAGGCCATCGCAGCTGGTATTCCAGTACTTGTATCAAGCAAATCTGGACTAGCAGACTTCATTAATGAACATGTAGATGAACTGCATCATTCCATTGTTGACATGGATGAAAGTGACAAATGTGCCACTGTAAAGTATTTGGCTCACAGCATTGAGAGAATGCTGAAACAGAACAGAACAGAGTTCAAAACAGCAGCAAGGGGCAAGCAGCAGCTTCTAACCTCAAAGTGCTGGGAAGAGTCCCATCAGCAGTTCATCAAAGCCTGTACTACAAGAGATACTGGTAAGTCTGTTTTGCATTGATTTTTTGGCTTTAGATATCATTGACTGCCAAAATTTAGGCAGGATGTCTTAAGCTAGCAAAACCATTTAGAGGGCCAAGTGTAACATTTATCGTCATTAATAACTCAAGCTCGTAAATAACTATAATCATGTTATACAATTCATTATCATATAGCCAGGTGCCGCGGGCCAATCAGAAGGCCCCGTTCCACGTTGGTTATGACGCAGTAACACATAGATTCAGGCCAGACAGGTGTGTATCCCTCCCCTGATTGGTTAGAATGAATCGACACCGGCAACGGTGTCGATTTGCATCGACACCGGCACCAGTGTCGATGCAAATCGACACCAGTGCCGGTGTCGATTCATTTTGACCAATCAAAAGTAGCGATACACACAAGAAAGTAAGGTATATGCAGGCATTGGCCAATAAAAAGGAGCGAAACATATGTCAGAGCAAAGGGAATAAGTACAGACTGCAGGGGGAATGGCTCCTTCTAACATTGATAATGAGTTTTGTTAAAAGCCTGCAATGTTTAGAATATTTTCTGTGGAAAATTTTGGTTTCAAAATGCAATCTGTAAACTCCTTACATATGCATGTACCAAAGAACAAATGTGAATTTTCAGAAATCTAACAAAGGAATTCACACGTATAGTACCAAGGGATCTATGCGTAATACAAGAGTTTGCATGTTTGGGTAGGCTATATGATAATGGGACCGCGTGGCGTAGTGGCAGCATTCGTGCCTTGTGACCGAGAGGTTGCGGGTTCGAATCCGCCTGCGCGTCACCGATCTTGTGCCCTTGGGAAAGGCACTTTACGCAACTTTCCTCACTATACTCAGGTGAAAATGAGTACCTAGCTTGGCTAGGGCCGTCCCTCGGATAGGACGTTAAATGGAGGTCCCGTGTATGGGGAGAGTCACACCCTATGCACGTTAAAGAACCCCCACACGTGCGATGGTGCGGTGTGAGATGGAGCAAACCCTTCTGTCTGGAGTTGGTGATTCGCTTCAAATCACCCGGTTGGAGGCCTGGCGAACCTCCATACCGTATCAGCCACACGAAAGGGAATGTCACCCCGTAAGGAGCGGTATAACCCCGCCGTGACATGTGCGAACATGTGTGTGTATGGCGGCTTTGAAAAGGTGTTCATTGTCACCTGTTTCGCCATACCCTCCATATATCGTAATCAAATATGGAGAATCCTAATAACTCAATAACGTTAATGACCCGCCTTTTCCTAATAAAACCACCTCGTTCGCTTTGCTCACATCGGTGGTTTTATTCGGTGGTTATAGCAAAGGACCAGGCGTTATGACACCATATACACCTCGGGGCGGGTCATTAACCCTTAAATCAACCATGTAGTACATATTTCATGTATATGCCTTTAATTGGGTTCAATGTTTCTTGAATATACAATGTCATGTAATAACTATCAACTTGAAATGTGTCCAGATTATGGTGCACAACAGCCTGCTACAGGCCTGGAGCAGAGTGCAGCACATGGTGAAGAGACAGATGAAGGTATGAAAATCAGTATCTGTCACCAATAGCAATGTCAACTTGAAGGTAGATGCTTTATGAAGGTCACAAATTTATCTTCAGTTGATAATTTGGACTACAATAGACCAGCAAATGCATGGCACTTAAAGGCTGCCCAATGCAATTTTAGAGCATTAAGATTGGAAATATTCTGGATAAGACAATCGGTACAATATTGACATTACTTCACCATGCTAGCACATAATTGTATCATTATTTTGTACTTTGAGGGTTTAAAAAGAAACACAAACATGCAGCACTAAATCTACACAGGATCAAGCCACTAATGGTGTCCCGTCGGTAATTTTTGGTGATTGAGAAACACGTGAGGTCACCAAGCAAATTGGATCTGATTTGCTTGGTGACCTGAGTGATAATATCTCCTGAAGCGTTCAGGACTCATTGATCATGGTTTTGTGCGTTCCAAAAATGTTAAATACGGTAATGGCTACCTCAGCGGCACGGACAGCACTCAGATTTTCAATGAGTTCTCATCACCCAACGATGTCGCATCTTTGCTCAATGAAGGTTGATATGTAATTGGATAGACTAAGTGTCATTTAAACTCAATACTATGTGTAAATATGACTTTGAATTTGAAAAATGAAACTCATGTCGAAGATATTCCAACATCTAGCACTTGCTTTTCCTGTGACTTAAATAGTCATTTGAACTTCGTCCAGGTAACAAGTTGAACACACAACCTCCTGGTAAACCCCAAAAGAGAAAGAGAGACATGGATCCTACTGGTGAGACTGGGGAAAGCAGGAAGGCCATCAAAGGTAACATGTAGGCAATGCTTGTCAGCAGTAATGTCAGGTGCTTTATTATATTTGCCAAGAAGGTTAAGTTTTTTGGTGTGTATGTCTGTGAACAGCATAATTCAAGAAGCCTTGGATAGATTCTGATGATTTTTAGTAGGTGCCATCGAGTAATTAAAGGGGTCAGAAAGAAAGGTTCAATAATGGGCTCCTAGCAACTTTGTAAGGTACTGCAGTGGAACATCCTTTTTTACATCTCGTGGTCAACATGCTGCATTCATGATTTTTGAGTGGTAGATATCCCTTGGGGCAGAAAGTGCTATACATTGTAAGTTGGGCGTTTTATAGAACTGTCGGGGTCGATTCTGTTTCAAACTTTGGAAGAGCATAAGTCGAGAGCATGTTGCTGGATTATGGAAATGCTACAAACTAAAGCCTTCTTTGCTATTCGAATACATTACCAGAGTTCACCCCAGAGGATGGAATAACGGAGGCCCTCCACTATACTCCTAGTCAGCTCCACTATACTACTTTTGAAATTTAGTGTGTTTTTTCCCTATAGAATTTCTTGGTTAGTTTTGCTAACATAAATGAAAATTCACAAATTTTTGTGCCATGTGTCATCACTTTTCCAGTCGGCATTGTCTACAAAAACTTGTGAATCCCGGCAATGATCAAACAATAGTCGTTTTACCACTTCACAACAAAGGAATCACTATAATATATCATACTCTAAGACTTGTAGTATTGACAACCTCTGTCATTGCAAAATGAACCCATTTTCATGAAAGCGCAGCACGTTGGTTCGGGTTATTTTTGCCAGCCCCTCCACTATACTAAAAATTCTGGGGAGAATCCTGATTACATATTGTGGAACAATTTGTGCTATTGGGTAGTAAGATGATCACCTGAGACACATTATGCAAATGAGGAAATTCAATAGGAAATGATACTTTCCACATTGTTTTGACCTCCAATCTCTCCCACATTGATTGTTTAGTAAACGCTATCAAGTTTTCTGTTCATTCAAATTCATATTTGTTGACATTAAATTGGAGCATAATTGATTTATCTTTTACAAAGCTTAAGTTGTGACTATCAATCTGATGTTTGTTTTCTGTTATTTCAAAGTAATAGACTATTTATATTATATTTCTGTTGTTAAATTCTGTATTATTTCAATCTGGACTCCAGGAAGACTAGTGTTGTATCCCTAATGTAGATCACAACCAAACTCGAAAAGGTTAATACAATTTGGTGAAGGTATGAGATCTTGGAGAGATTTCTTTGCTTTTGCATTTGTCTTCTGGTTTGGAAAGAGATTGATACCAATGATCACAGTGCAAAATGCAATGAATAAACATCATTATGCTTAAAATTCTTTTCCAGGGACACCTCCTCCACTGCCCATTGTTGTGGAAATACTTGCACAAGTCAGACCCAGTGTTAAATCCCCAAAGCAAATGAAAAGCTATGCTTCAGCAAGAGAGACACTGGTCACTTTGGATCTCACCACAGTAACAGATGAGCTACTTGAGTTGCTGGAACAGGTAAAGCCTGAAATAAAGACCATGGAAGACTTGCTTGATACTGCAGAAGCAATTGAGCAAATAGAGAAATTCAAAGGTGTTAATGTCTATAGTATAAAGAGAGGCAGTCTGGTCTTCTACCTGCAGTGTACAGACATGTCAGGGCTGGGTGAACTCTGGTTCATGTACAAAAGTGGGAAACTGAATGACCTATTGGTCGGTAGTTTGATAAGTGAGGAAACCTTACTACAACTCTGTGCTGAGAGCATCTCTGTGAAGACAACCATCAACATAGAGGACTTCAGGAAGGCCCTGGTCTACCTACTCACTACATCTACTGCCAAAGGTAATTATTCAGTTAAGCCTTCATTTACCAAGCTCATCTATAAGCTAAGTATTCACTAAATATCAATTTAGAATTTTATCTGCAGCAGGCAGTCATAAGACTGTCTCTTTCTGCAAAGTCTACTAGGCTAAGTATTTCATTCAACATATATCTACAAAGGTCTGTCATCATAGTCATACATACAAAACGTTTATCTCTATGAAGTACAGTCAACAGCAAAATACAAACACATTGAAAATGATGCAATTCTAAATTGATATTTAATGTTCTACTCAGGCCATGTTGATTTGATCATATCGATGACATCCGTGTGCGCATCGGTTGTTCCAATATAAATAATAAAGTTTTCAACAATATTCTAAATGGTACAAAGCACCTTCAAAATAAGCAAATATATGCCGTGGATAGCAAGAATAAATACTGGAAAATATGTACTACTGTCATATAACATTACAAGGTCAAAGAGGATGTGAAAGAACAAAAATGAAGAATATTGTTTGGTATACTATATTCTGTGTGACTGTTCAGTCATTTGTTCAACCACTTTGATTTCATCTGTTTTGTCAAACTTTTTTTCATTCACACGCATCAGTTTTTGGATTCCCAGAGGATGTCATCTATATAATCAAATCAACATGGCCTAACATACATGTCTAATGATATAAAAAATGTATAATATTATAACTTAATCATAACATGTGTAAAATGATAATCATCTGCTAACTTTATGTTCAAAGGCCAACCAAAACCAAGACTGCCTCAGGAGTATCCCCTCTACCAGCCACACACCCACACCAGGAGCAATGTTCTGGATGTACTTCACCTTGATGATACAAAACTAACAGGATCTACAGCTGATCCATATAACCTGCACATCCCATCTACTGGTACTATACAGGGAGAGGACGGACATCATCTTTGGACCAAACTTGGCAAATTGAAAATAGCAGGTACAAAATATATATTAAGTGATTATAGTACAATTTTGAATGCAATAGAAAAGCCATTTATCAGATTATATAAGCAACTTTTAGCAAAATAGTAGCAAAGTCAAAAGTCAGAAAAAATCAATAATTACCTTTGCCAGAATGGCTAAGGTTATATTTTCGGTTCGGTTGTGTGTTTGTCCCCCTGTCCGTGAACAGCATAACTCGAGAAGACTTTGATGGATGCAGTTGATATTTGGTGGGTGGGTAAGGGTCTGGAAAACGAAGGGGCAGTTCGATAATGGGCCCCCTTGCGGCTTGCTAAGGTACTGCAGCGGAACCTCCATGCTTGATATCTCACATTCTGGACATGCTGCGGTCGTGATTTTTGAGCGTTAGGGAGCCCTTAAAGCAGGGAGTGATTGCTGCGAGTTTGGGCCCCCTAGCGGCTTTCTGGGAAGTGCAGGCGCCGGCTTACTTTCAAACTTTGGACGAGGATAATTGGAGAACGTGTTGACGGATTGTCATGATTTTTGGTATGCAGATGGAATGAGTGATGACCTGCGTGATGGAATGCTAATTATCTAAATGGGCTGCTCATTTGCATAATTAATGAAGAAAGTTTATAAGTCCACCTCAGGCCATGATAGGACTTTCAAACTTGTGACATGTGTGGCTGGGAAAGAGAGAAATATTGATTGATATCAATTATGCAAATGGCGACCTTATTTGCATAATCAATGGGAAATATGAACGTGTTGCCGGATCGTTATGATTTTTTATATGTGGATAGCCTAAGTGAAGATGTTCATAAGGAGATGCTAATTATGCAAATTAACAGCTAATTTGCTTATTTAAATAGGTGCAGCAAATTCATGAGCCAAGACATTAGATTGGACTGGCCTATGATCAGTCAGTGCTGTGAGCAACCTGATACTTCAGAGGTGTAAAGGTCAGACCTTGCAGTTGCAATGTGTTAGTTCAACCCTTAGGCCATATGATCAGCTTGTCATGCCAAAATGAAGGGCATATGTACATAACAGTCTTAGTCTGTATTATACTCCTTCCAGTGAAAGGTAGGTACACTGTCATCTCCCCTTTCACTACATGGTCTCAAATTGAGCTTTCCTCGCAAAAATCTTTTAAAAGCCATTTTCAGTCTCAAACTCCTCATGCATTCAACTCTCTCTCGAAAGGCTCAGGTTAAACTATTTAGAACATGTACCTTACCTTTTATATCATATGGTTGTGAGATTTGGGGCAGAGTTGATTCAGATGACGATTGCCCAGCAGAAATCACACAGAGCTGATTTAAAAAAAAAATCTTCTGGGCGTACATAGAGATACAAGTAACATGAGGTAGTAGAGCAGAGCTTGGGATGTTTCCAATTTGACTTACATATATTTAATGTGCGGTCAAGTCTTGGCTACACCTCAAACAGTCGGACTTTTCAACACATCCCCTACCGTGAGTAGACGGTTTATTACTCTGTCACCAAATTGAATATGAACTGACAAACAGCTGTAAGAAATACTGGTTACAAGGCGTAAGGGAAATTCTAAACGATATCGGTTACTCTTTTCTATGTAACTCTATGAATTCACGGTTAGACAATAAGCATATATGTACATTGTTAAGAAAAAGGCTGGGAGATGTAGATGTATATATCCAGACATTTTTTCATAGACTGTCTACAAAAAACTAAAGAAGAGATATTCCATGGAAAATTATTTAATGTTACTTGATAAATATGAGGTAAGATCAGCACCCACCCCCTTGCAATTGAGAAAGGTTGGCACAAAAAGCTACCTGTGGGTGAAAGAATCTGTAACCATTGTATTTCAAAACTGGTGGAAGACGAAATACTTTTTATTTCAAACTGCCTCTCTAATGACCAGGAAAGTAAAGAGCTATTCGAAGAGGCCTGCAAAACCCACCAAGTTCCAAACGTCTACTGACGGAAACAAAACTATAACCCTGTTAACATCACATAACCCACTCATTACAGAAAAAGTGGGTCAATTCTTCCACTGCTTCCAGAAAGAAGTCAAACCCAATATGCTTATATTGTAGCTCTCACCAGTACATATCATTACTAGAATATCCACTTGTCTCTACTTGTCACCATTGTTATATCTATACCAAAGTCTTTTATTTTCTGTATGTTTAGTATTCTGTATGTTCCATGTTGCAATTAGTCCTCGGGCAAGAACTTGCAAACTTTCTTTCATTAAAACATTACAACAATAGAAGTTCAACACTCCAGTGACATACACCAGGTCCTGTACACATGTACATTGTACCTCTCCACCCTCCCTACAAAGACTACCCTGTAATTATTAGATTTTGGGCCCCCTTGTTAGTCATTGGCATAAAATTTACACAAGCTCTTGATATTTCATGGAGGTATTAGGTCACCAAATTCTAGTTGATAAGAGTTCGTGTGACTTTACATAACATATGAAATAAAATTTTTATGTCTACAGACATCTTTCTACATAACAAACCTGGTTTATTTGGCAAAGGTATGATTGTGTTCGTTGAACTCTAGTTGTAACTGCTGGTAAGCCTTGATGTGGAAATTGCAGCAAAGCTCACCAATATGCATGACATATCTATAAAACCCTTATCAATATTTCATTTGATCTTTTAAATTGTAAATGTGTAGTAGAAATTGTGATAAGTATATTTAGATTAATCCACTTAGGCAAGACATTCCATTGTTTTAGTCCTAAGCGCCAGCCTCTCCTGTAGAATGTACGAGGCAATTTAGTCCTCGGACTATAATCTTGTACATGTCATTGTGTGTTTAAATAAATAAACCAGTTCTCTCTCTCTCTCATCTTTAGTTAGACTTAGAATAATTTGATGAGATTACATGTACATCTAACATTACTCTAAAGCAATTTCTTAAGATTAAATGTTTAGTTCTCTTAGTGCAAATACTTAATTAAGACTTCAGACATCTTTAACAGTTTAAATGAGAATGATGCAGACTTCCCGCCACCTTTGGCTCATTACTTCTGTCAAATGTCTATATTTAGTGATTTCATGTAACACCGTAACAGGAAAGTTACACAGTTTACAAGTTTACACAATTTTCAAGTCTATGTACTATTTGAGGAAATTGAAAAGCTCAAAATTATTCTTTTTATATTGATATAGTTTTACATTTCTGTGTTTACATTATAAAATGACCATTTCTATATGATTCAAAGATGACCAACAGACTACAGACACACCTGATGACACAGATGTCCCACCAGAGATCTCAGAACTGGTCTCACTTGACATCAGGGAACTGGAACAGCTGATGGAACAGCCCAGAAAGAGAACTTCCTCCGTAGTGTCATCTGGGTACCATACAGGCACTCCTGGCTCAGGACCTAGCAGACCTGACTCACCCACAGGTAAGTTACGATAGTGATATTTTCAAATAGGCAGTCACTTGTATAGTTGCACTTATTTTCGTAATCTAGATGGAAGGGTGGTACAAACAGTTGACTGCATTTTCTACAATGAAAAGAAATATGTCATGCCATGATAATGAGATACATGATTGTAGATGTACGTATATGCACCTTCCAGTTTCCCACAGGAACTTTACCTGCACAAAAAAACTTATTATAATAAGCTCTGTGCAAAGGAGATCAGGAGAAACGAACAACGAATGTAGATGGTGCAATGGTGGGATCTAAGTCATGAACAAAATTTGTCATTAAATAGCAATAAAGGACAACGTAAACAAGGTACAAAGAAGCATTGCCAGTTTAAAACAACAGGTTAATCTGTACATTTGTACCTGCCTGTCCCATTTCTAGGTGAGATTGAAACACAGGGTATGCTGAGGACCCTTTTTGCTGAACTAAATGCACCTGAAGTGATGAAAGACAAGGCACGACAGTTAAACCTGTACTGTCAGATAGGAGATCTCTACAGGACTAAACTACACAACTTACAGGCAGCACTGCAGCATTACCAATACATGTTAGAGTGCTCTCAGGAACAATCAGATGACACAAAACAAGCCAAGGCCTATAGCAGACTAGGTCTGACATGTGACATGTTAGGTCTGCAACAGGAAGCATACAGGAACCATGAGAGAGCTTTAGCTATCTATAGAGTAAAAACCGAAAATGTAACTGACATCTGTGTAGCTTACAAAAACCTTGCTTCATCTTCAGCACTGTCAGGTCAAGTGTCGAAAGCAAAAACTAACTATGAGTCAGCACTGGCTGTTGCCATGGAGACAGGAAACAAGACTGAACAGATGGACATTTACTGTAAGCTGGGTGATTTACACAGGGTACAGCTACATGAACCACAGGTCTCACACAAGTACTACACAGAGATGTTGGCACTAGCTAGGGACATGAGGGGGAAGGCAAAGCTAAAAGAAGGCCAAGCTTACAACAGACTGGCAATGTTCCATTACAAATTGGGGGAGTATAAGGAAGCTCTAGAATTGCATCATAAGAGCCTAAAGGTGAGTGAAGTAACTGGCTATAAGACTCAACAGATTACAGCACATAGAAGCATAGCTGCTTCCTACAAGGCACTGGGTAAACTGGACCTGGCCAGTTCTCACTATCAATCTGCAATGACCATCACCATAGAAACAGGAAACAAGACTGAACAGATGGACATTTACTGTATGTTGGGTGATTTACACAGGGAACAGTTACATGAACCACAGGTCTCACACAAGTACTACACAGAGATGTTGGCACTAGCCAGGGACTTGGGGAGGAAGGACAGGGAGAGGCAGGCTTACAACAAACTTGGAGTGGCTTGTTGGGACATGCAGGATTATGAGGCAGCTCTGGAGTGGAGCAGGAAGTTTCTTGAAATAAGCCTAGAATATAAAGACAGGGATGGACAGATAACAGCACATATAAGCATAGCTGCTTCCTACAAGGCACTGGGTAAACTGGACCTTGCCAGTTCTCACTATCAATCTGCAATGACCATCACCATAGAAACAGGGAACAAGACTGAACAGATGGACATTTACTGTAGGCTGGGTGATTTACACAGGGTACAGCTACAAGAACCACAGGTTGCACAGAAGTACTACACTGAGATGTTGGCACTAGCCAGGGACTTGGGAAGGAAAAAAGATGAGAGGCTGGCTTACAACAGACTGGCACTGGCCTGTGAGGACATGCAGGATAATGAGACAGCTCTGAAGTGGCATCAGATGGACCTGACAATGAAGGAAGAGGATGGAGACAAGCCTGGACAGATAACAACACATAACAAAACAGCCGCTACATACAGGGCACTGGGTAAACTGGACCAGGCCAGATCTCACTATCAATCAGCAATGACCATCGCAATGGAGACAGATAACAAGACTGGACAGATTAACATTTACTGTAAGCTGGGTGATTTACACAGGATACAGCTACATGAACCACAGGTCTCACACAAGTACTACACAGAGATGTTGGCACTAGCCAGGGACTTGGGGAGGAGGGGAGATGAGAGGCAGGCTTACAACAGACTGGGAATGGCTTGTGGAGACATGCATGAATACGAGGCAGCTCTTGAGTGGTATCAGAAGGACTTGAAGATGTGCCAAGAAAGTGGAGACAAGACTAACGAGACAATAGCACACAAAAACATAGCTGCTTCCTACAAGGCACTGGGTAAAGTGGACCTGGCCAGTTCTAACTATCAATCAGCAATGGACATTGCTGAAGAGACAGGAAACAAGTCTGAACAGATGAACATTTTCTGTAAGCTGGGTGATTTACACAGGAAACAGCTACATGAACCACAGGTCTCACACAAGTACTACACAGAGATGTTGGCACTAGCCAGGGACTTGGGGAGGAAGGAGGAAGAGAGTCTGGCTTACAACAAACTGGGACTGGCTTGTAAGGACATGCAGGAATATGAGGCTGCCCTGGAGTGGTATAAGAAGGACCTGAAAATGAGACACGAAAGTGGAGACAAGAAACAGATAACAGCTCATAAAAACATAGCTGATTCCTATGAGGAAATGGGTAAACTGGACCTGGCCAGATCTCACTATCAATCAGCAATGACCATTGCCGAGGAGACAGGAAATAAGACAGAACAGATGGCCATTTACTGTAAGCTGGGTGATTTACACAGAAAACAGCTAGATGACCCACTGATGTCACACGAGTATTACACAGAGATGTTGGCACTGGCCAGGGACTTGGGGGGGAAGGAAAATGAGGGACTGGCTTACAACAGACTGGGACTGGCTTGTTATGACATGCAGGATTATGAGACAGCTCTGGAGTGGCATCAGAAGCACCTGAAGATGAGCCAAGAAAGTGGAGACAAGACTGAACAGATAACAGTACATCAATGTGTAGCTGCTTCCTATGAGGCACTGAATAAACTGGACCTGGCCAGATTTCACTATCAATCAGCAATGACCATTGCCTCGGAGACAGGAAACAAACAACAACAGGAGAATATTGCTGAAAACCTGTCTAATCTGTTACAAGCCCGTCAAAGGAAAAACTGTACAATTATGTAGTGCAATATATGCCATATCCTCGTAATATTCAAACAATGGCAGCTTAATAACTTTAGGTTTGCAACAGGTCATTTGAAACTGCAGTTTTTATACCTACTGATTAGATAAGATGAGATTAGATGGGATTTGTGGATGATACATCATATCTGGGAAAACGCATGGTAAATCTACCTCACCTTTGCTGTGTGCAGCCAAGTTGACAATAATGTAAGTTATTGTAGTTTCATGGTTTAGAAAGTGCCTGTGTAAAGTGCAATATTTGTATCATATAGTGTATGTACTTGTAAATGTTTCCAGATTAATTCAACATAGTGCAATATTTCTATTACATAGTGTATGTACTTGTAAATATTTTAGCTCAATTCAACATAGTCCAATATTTTTATCATATAGTGTATTTACTTGTAAATATTTTCAGCTGAATTCAACATAGTGCAATATTTCTATCATGTAGTTTATGTACTTGTAAATATTTCCAGGTTAAGTCAACATAGTGCAATATTTCTATCATACAATGTATGTACCTGTAGATATTTCCAGACTAATTCAACTTAGTGTAATATTTCTATCATATAGTGCATGTACCTGTACGTACAATTGGTTATCTGTCATGGATGTATTCAAGTTAACACTAGTTCACCTTTATTCAGGGGTGACCTATGTCGGTTGTTTTAAAAGCATGGTATTTTGGAATATCAAGTTAATCAACTTAATGGACAATGGTTTCAAATTGCAATACTCTAAAATACTGCAGTCTTAAACCAATGTCAACTCGATATCCCTAAATACACTGATTTAAATGCAATGGGTATAGTATAGGTTACCCCGTGAATAAAGGTGAACTAACAGTTACATGCATCTGTTCTCCAAGGCCCCTTTGAAAAGCAATGTCAGACTTATGCCACTGAGATGGGCTATACTGGCTAAATTAAACAGAGATGAGTAAATATCAGTCCTTGCTTTGATTTATTTCAACATAACTCTCAGCTAGGGGTCCAAATCAGTACTCTATCTACCAATCACTTCCTAAGCGACATGACAACTATAACTTACACTATGTGGGTAAGCAGGACTGGAAAGCTATGCTGACCCCCTTGTGACCTTACGTAGGACCACCCAACAGGATTAGCTGATTCCGTGGCATTTTCAAATATCTTGAGGCTGAAATCGTTAGAGAAAGGATCATATGTATTTCTTGAGCTGATCTCATGGTCGGAAAATCAGTAAGGAAAATGTCTTGCAAAAGGTTGCTCAAGTCGCGTCTGACTTGCTTCATGCCCAAATTGACACTCCCGATCCAGAGCACTGCGTTCAGATGTCAGTAGATTTACAGAGCCCTAAAATGAACTAATCTAAATCAAAACAAAACAAAACTGAAACACTCACAGATCTTCAGATGTCTTTTTAAGCAAGTGAGACCCCATACTGTACCTCTGGTGCCGCAAAAACAACAGCCTGAAGGTGAAGAACGCTGGTTCGAGTGTTCGGTCTTCGCGCCTTCCAAGAGGAAAGTCAAAGGTCACTAGACGAGTCCATCGGAAGGGGTGGACACGACGATGAAACAAAAACAGATGTTTCTGTTAGTCTTTAAATTGAACATGGCTACAGCTCAAAAGTTTTAAAAGCTGAGAGATTTGACGTTCATTTCGATAGGAGAAGTGCACACATAAGGCGCAGTATCCAGAATTCGGTCCAGAGGCTGTCGTTTTCACAATTTTGTACTCTTTAGCTTCTACTTCAGCAATCTAAATAAAGTAGTACAGGATATAAAAGTGCTGCATCACATTCATTTGGTAGTTTTGTTTGACATCATGATGTAAATTCGCTATCAACAAACTTGTCAACAGACATATGTGCAATGTAATAACGTGCACTTAAGTTATTTTTTCAAGTGATTAACAAGCTACAGAGTACGATTTTACATTTGATAGCAATTCAGCACCAAGGACAGAATTGGTATTTCTAAGCTCTAAGCAATTAATGAAGGAAGAAAAATCTGTAAGATTAGAAACACTAGCTTACAAGTATTAAAACACAAACATTTTGGAAATAAAGAAGAAAATGTCTATGTCCATATCCAACAAATAATTGTATATCCTCGGGGAATATCCTCAGATTTGCTATCGGCTAGCAGAACTGTGTGTTATTTCCTAAATAGAAATGTAAGAGTTAATAATACCATTGAAACTGCATTTTAACCTATTAGCCAATCATAAAACTGTTATATTGTGTTTTTTCAAACGCTGTGATCATTATGGGACAGGGGCAAGGGACACACATCAAATTACTTCATCACGAAGACAAGATTTTACATGGATCAAAAGCGACTCCAATTAAAGATATATCGGTTCTGCAGCAAGGGAGTTCATTTGCTGCAATAATATCTAAGTTCGCTAGATGTCACCTTTGTACACCAATAATTGAACCGATTTTACTCAGTCTCTTGAGACATGTGTTTATGATCAGGCTACTGAAGAATACAGAGTAGAGAATAACAATGCAGATAACTGTATTCTAAACAGCTACGGCAGGAAATTGGCCAATTGTTTTTGCTTTTTAATCCAAAAGTACGTATTTGTGAACATGATACAAAACTCTTTCTTTCGTTGTCTGTGACTCCACAATACTCGCAATGAAGTGTTTTCCGATGTGTATAAAATCTACATGTATGCATACAATCACGAAGGTATACAACCAAGGCTTTTATTCATTCTTGTGATACAGTATCGTGGTCGCACCTCGGCCCCGGGTAACCTCCATTATGAATCAAGATGATAATAGCAAAGAGCAGTAGTAAAGAAGTAGAGAAATTAAGTTACATCAAAACCAAATTATACAGCCTACAATGTTTGACAAAAAGGCTAGCTACACTGTGGATCACACGTCAACATTTCAACAACAGAAGTATTGAATTATTGTTGTGTAACGTCGAGGATAATCTTTAACAATTCATATATGTTTACTAGAAAATACAGCTATGCAACCTTGGACATCAAAATTAAACATCGCCGTTGAAAACTGTGACGACATCGGTTTAATCTCTTGTCAGGTTCAAGCGATAATTTGATAAAACACGGCCTGTTAAGGACAATAAAATTTTGGAATATCTTATTGCATAAATACCCAATACTAATCATCCGTGCCTATCTTTATCTCATAGGATTTACATTGCTTTACAATACAGAGGCAACAGAATCAGATCTTTTGTAATTTCTCGGAGTACGGGTGACGCCACACCTTGTGGACCAGTAATCTTCCTAAAGCTATGTAGTGAATAAGTACAAACTATGGTAACGTCGATACGTCAATAAAACTGTGTGATAACTTTGTCATAACAGCATAGTGAAATATATACAGTTACACCATCACAATAATCTAGACACGTAGAAAATGTGGACCAAAGTCGGTACGTCAACCAACACAACAGTAACTAAGAACGTTTTCTATCTTTCCTTGTCCAGCAAGAGTTCAGTCCTATATACAAGGTGATTCTATTTACAATGTTTTGTGAATATGACAGTAATCTGTTGTGGGATACAGGTGAACTATAAAGACTAATACATGTCTCTAGAAGTCTAATGCGTCCTGTTAACACGTCTGGCTATGGAAAGTTTCGTGTAGTGTTCCGCTCAGCTGGTCATCATCAGCGCTGTGGTGGCGTTTGGAGACGACTCGTCCACGTTTCTTCTCGGAACGAGCGCTTCTTCCGGCATCTGGAACAGAACCCCGGACAGAATAAACATGTCTTTACAGTTTTTCACTTGAAACAGAAATTTACACCACCAAGACTTTAGACTACAAATCCTGACTAATTGGAAGACTCCATCAGACAACACACAGGGATGGTATAGAGACTGGTTTCTTTGAATAGAACACGGAACACATGACAACTTAAAACACGTCAAACTTATATTAAACCACGATTTCTTGTGGAAGTCTTAGAATAGATAAAAGAACTAGAAAAACACAAGAGATAATATATACATTGTGCTTAACCTCATTTTATCAGCTAGGGAAGAGAGGAACGAATACGATCACCAGAATATGGATGATACAATAAAGAAATGTTTAAGACATCTTAAGACACTTACCAGAACCCGCGCCACGGAGGCGCTGGCGACGTTAGAGGAGATGTATGACGTGATGATGATGAAGACGGCCAGGATCAGGTTAATGACCTGCAGGGCGTCTTCAGCTGTGTTCCTGGAGGAAACAAGCAACAGACATTGGTGAAACAGCTCCCGTTTATAGGTTACCACCCTCGTTACGCCATGCAGTTTTACGCTTCATGTTTCGGAGCAAATGCAGATAACGATAGAAAGCCTACAAACATCTGCGTGGGGATAAGCGTATTGAATTTACCTATGATACATACATGTACGCTAATCGACAAAACGATGTTTAGAGGCTAAACCTATGATGTCCTAACTGCACGGTTCCAATTTGACGCAGATGTACGATATAATTATTATAGTAGATACGGGATGAAATGTAACGATTTAGCACCACAAACATTTGTTTGGATATTAACGCTAGTTCACCTTTATCCGTGGGGTAACCTATATCCGTTGTATATTTCAAAAGCAGGGTATTTAGGGCTATCATGCCAACGAAATGTGAGTTCAAACTGCCATATTTTGAAAACATCAGTTAACTTGATATCCCTAAATGTGCTGTTTAGAAAAACAACGAATATAGATTACGCCACGAATAAAGTTGAACGCAATTAGCGTTAAATACATTTTGGAACAGTAGCGCAGTGTACTAAAAATCACTGTACTTTCAATGCCAAATTTCATTGGATGACAAACGTTTAGAACAGAAAACGCACCTCTCCAGTGAGCTGACGCACGCCGTGACCTGAGCGGACAGAGACACCTGTACCACTCCCAGCACCAGCGCCACGTTACTCGCCACGAGCAAGCAGATGGCCTGGAGAGAAAACACAACCATTAACACCTTAACACACACATAAATGTGATAAAGAACAGCTTTGTAATTAGCTATATGTTGATACAAATAAAGTTGGTAGCTGTAACGTCTAACGAGATGGCCACGAACTCTTTGCATCATATTTTTAAATGAAATATATATCGAATCACAGCAAGAAAAGGGTAACGTTAGTTGCAAGGATAACCATCGGAGTTTGTTTGTAGGAGTTTGTTACAATGTCAAATCTTTACAGATATTTTGTTATCGTGGAGCATTCGTTTTGCTGTAGAAAATCACTTAGACTTAGTCGATGCATTTGAAAAGTTGAGTCGTAAACCATGCCACCATGTTAGGTTAAAACAAATACAAAGCTATGTTAATCAATATGTCTGTCGCTTTAAAGTCAATGCCATCGTGCGTGATGTCTTTATTTGTTGTGCAAGCAGACTTACTTTTGGTTTGTCTCCACAGTCCCTACATGTAGCAAAGATCCACACACCTCCGACAGACAGTTCCTGGAGAAAGAAACGTTCAAGATCATAAGGATCTTTACCTCGCAACCAAACAAGAACGTACGCCATACCTTAGATATTGATTCTTTAATTCCATTAATCCCATTGCAGGAGTACACATTATTGATGCTGTTATTGCTGCTATGACACCCAAAGAAAGGTGCACGTGAGAGAGAGAGAGAGAGAGAGGAGAGAGAGAAAAAGTTGAGGGGAGAGGGGAGGGGTGAGCGAGAGTGATAGAGAGGGAGAGTGAGAAAGAAAGATGAGAGACCAAAAGGAAGAGAGACGGGGAGAGGGTAGAAACCGTATGTGAGTGTGAGATAAATAGAGAGAGAGAGAGAGAGAGAGAGAGAGAGAGAGAGAGAGGAGGTAGAGGTAGAGAAAGAAAGAAAGACACACACGCAAAGAGAGAGAGAGAGAGAAGGAGAGAAAGAGACTGAGCAACACTTCACTCTCTTGGGGTAAGCAAGAGAGAGAGAGGGAGAGAATGAAATTTTTTTTTTTTTCATTTCAACTCACGATGACTCCTCCCCAGATAGGCGTGGCATCTGACAGCTCGTATAGTTTGAGCTCCACGATGCCGACCACCAGCTCCAGCAGCCCCAGCCCCACGTGCAGGCCCGCCAGCAGGTTGATGAACTCTGTCGGCCGGCACATGTCTGGCTTCTGGCGGAAGGAAGGCCTGGGCATAAAGACCTGGAAATACACGTGGGGAATATATACATCAAAGCAATGATGTTGCAGGTTGATGAACTCTGTAAACCGGCACATTTCTGCCATGGCTTCTAACGTCGGAAGGAAGGCCTGTGCATAAAGACCTTGCTTGGGAACACATGAGGGGAATGTACATGTTTCTGTATGCAGTATTGCAATGATGTTGCAGGTTGATGAACTCTGTCTACCGGCACATGTCAGGCTTCTGGCGGAAGGAAGGCCTGGGCATAAAGACCTGGGACACACGAGGGGAAAGACATATATATCAAGGTAATAATCTTGCTGAAAAACACGCCAGATTAAATGTTACGTCTCCACTGGCACTGCGGAATCGCAACACAAGCGAGTCAGTGAAAAACACAACATACCAGCAAATAAGAGGACACTATTACTAAGTGCTGTATTTTCGTTTCGTACGTAACGTTTAGCAATGTTGTTAACCCGCTTTCCTTATTAACTTGTAATGTATAGTAATCTATCTTCGTTTCTCATTGACATTATCAAATGCATGATAAAAATAAACATGGCCATCCTTAGATTACACCAATGAGAATAAGTTAAGGGTTGAAAAGGATTACGATGGCATCGGTGTCATTTTTTTACATTCTGAAAAGATTCATGCATTAGTTATCAGTGGCACACTTTCAATGCCTGGAAAACTTTGTTTTGTTTTCTGTTTGACATATTTATGATATATTGACACTTGTTTGCAAATTCCTCAACATCGAAACACTAGACACACTTGTTTCAGCGACGTTACTAAATAATGTGTTACACATCAAGAGCATTACTCGTATTCGTTAACAAACCAAGTCGTCTTAATAGAAATCTTAATAAACATAAAAAAAAACATGTTAACGGAATTAAATCTGTCGTAAAATTGAACACAATCAATATGATGCGAATATCTAACCAGAATTGAAATCAAAATGGTGGCGCACGCCTGTACCACTATGTGGTTTCTCTCTGATTCTTTTATGACGCATTAATAATTCAGCGAAGGTTATCGAATAATAGGGTACAGTTTGATAGTAAAGGAAAATTGATAATATATAGTCTATATTCTCTCCTTCATGTTAGTAAGGTTTGTGATGAAACAAAGTACAGATTTCAAATACGGGCTATAAATTAGATACATAACTTCTTAAAGCGATCTAACGTTGCGATATATGTTTAATGTAATACGGATATCAGTACAAAAGGCCAAATCACGTTCGACAGGTATTTATATCAAATACTGCTTTATAGGTATTTTAAAAACATTTTCTTAGCATTCTTGTTCCTCTAGTCTGCAATGATTTTCATAGAGAATGAAACCGTTTCTGAAGTTTGCATCAAAAGGCAACTGCAAGGGAGGTGAATATTTTGTATTTTGCAACAAGATCGTACATGTAACTACCACAATAGAGGAAAAGATCCTACCTTGATTCAGCGACTGTTACTCTTAATCAAGTTGGACCTCTTAAAGGTTGCAGTGACGGTGTTGAAGAAAACGAAGTGAAGAAAAAGACTGCAGAGTTGTATTCTGTATGTGTTAAGTCCTCCAGTATACCCTGACTACACCGGCCTGACCACAGTCATAACATGCCTACTCAGCGGTATCCCGACCTGACACAGGTGTGGACGGAAGGCCCCATAGGCACATCAGGGCGTTCCTAGATGTCCCTGATACAAAGGACAAAAGAAAGAAAACTGCATATATGACAGCTATAAAATTGCACTGACAATCAGTACAAGATACTGTAAATATATCTTTGTCGTGTTCATGGCAGGCTCCTTTCAATCGCATTGAGAAAAAGCGCTGAAAAAAAGTACACGTAGGTTTGTAAATTTGAAAAATTGGTCTTCTAATTCTCTAAGATGGAATACGGCACAATTGAGCTTGCAATTGCAAGGATTTTTTTTTCAATACAAACTTGTACACAGGTTTTATTTCTAAGGAAAAGCTTCTTAAATCCCACTCGCCTGAACAGATTTTGGAATATTAATCCTGAACACAAAAGGCACCTAAGAGGTCTTTTCACGTTACCATGGCAACGGACGTGAGACTTAAATTGAGGCTGCGTGACAACAACAAAGCTCCACTCTCAGGTCTTTAATTATTCACCACCCTGTAGACCCGGGCGCTAAATCTGTGACCTGGAATTTGTTGCGCTCAAAGATGACAACCGGACATATTTTATTGCAGTGTACATTTACCGCGACACTGTTAAAAGAGGCGTCAAATGAACACATTATATTCAAGTGCTGACGTGTACGATATTTTTGCATTGCTGGAAAATAAAAATCATTTGCATTGTAGAAAAATAAATCAAGATTATTTCGTTCGTTCGTTCGTCCCATAGCCTAGTTCATCCCAAAATTATTTGTACGATTCCAAAGATCACATAAACGAAACAACAGCTCTGCAATCAACGGTTTTAGTGACGTCAGTTGTCAAAAAAAGCAAGCATCAAAAGCCTTCGTCAAATCTTCAAAAACATCAAAATGTTATAAGGTACAAAGTTCTTAATCTTTTTTGTAAACTGCAAGACTTTGGTAAATTTGAAGTTTTACGGTATGATGGCGACATCCCGGTATGGCACCCGTACAAAAGATGATATCTTCACATCCATATATCTTGTCATCACTAATAATGATCTATCTTGTACAAGAAAGGTTGTATAGTTCAGGTGACACAGTGGATAAGGTCGCTATACAGGTACGTCTGTCTGTGCTTATACGGGGGGGGGGATAACATAAATGGGTACAGCTGAAAAATATGGAACTGTGTTTCAAGGTCATTTCACTGCATAGTATTGTTCCTATCTTTTAGTAATATATTTTTGCTCATTTTAAAACACATTAAACAATTAACGACCATTTGGACATAAGTTTTTTGTAGATTTTATTGCAATGTTTGTATTTGAAGATAATGTGCATCAAAAGCCTTTAAGGTCACGGTGGATGTGTGATATTGTCATGGGATTTACAAAACTATCAATTATGAAATTTAAGGGAACAATATCTGCACAGGTTTAGTTCTACATAAACAAAGAAAGGAATACATATACAGATTTCTTTGGATAGCACCACTTGCTAGTGGTAGTACATGTACTATTATCTGGTTCTACTCAAAGTGGTTAAACTGAGCCTTGGGACACATTAGTACAATCGCCACAATTATACTGTCACTTCCCATTTGCATCAGATGCTTAAAATTATTAAATCATTTTCATTACTGTGAAGGTCTTTTCTTTTTAACTAATAAAATCATCATTAGTAACAAATTTATAAAATAATAGATTCAGCAATAAAAACAAAACATTGTCACACAGATTTGAAGCCATGCCCCAGGGGTTTGACACCATATTCCCAAGGGAAGGTAATTCAGAACCAAGGACAACACCTTCCATTTATTTTGCTGATCTACTTTCTGGGACAATTTTGTGGTCAAAATTGCATGGTTTGCTGTAGGCCACTGTTTCCCATTCTTCATAATTTATGATTTCTTAAACCAGAAGGGCACAATTTTGTTGTTGTTACTAGTTTGTAGAGGACTTGATGTAACTTAATGAAAGTGTGTGATGATTTTTTGTTTGGGTACTGTTGTGTGAATAGAAAACCAGACAGCTTATACATGTAATTGTTTCTTTTGAGGTGATAACATCATCATTAGTAATAAATTGATAAAACAATAGATTCAGCAATAAAACAAAACAGTGTCACACAGATTTGGAGCCATGCCACAGGGGTTTGACACCATAATCCCATGGGAAGGTAATTCAGTACCAAGGACAACACCTTCCTTTTATTTTGCTGATCTCGTTTCTGGGACAATTTTGTGGTCAAAATTGCATGGTTTGTTGTAGGCCACTGTTTCCCATTCTTCATAATTCATGATTTCTTGAACCAGTTGGTCACACTTTTGTAGTTGTTACCACTTTGTAGAGGACTTGATGTAACTTTATGAAAATGTGTGATGCTGTTTTGTTTGGGTACCATTGTGTGTCTAGAAAAACAGACAGCTTATTATTGGTTTTAAAGATCTTTTCTTTTGAGTTTATAACATCACCAATAGCAACAAATGTCTAAAACAATAGATTCAGCAATAAAAACAAATCATTGTCACAGAGATTTGAAGCCATGTCCCAGGGGATTGATACCATATACCCATGGGAAGGTAGTTCAGCACCAAGGTCGACACCGTCCTTTCATTTTGCCGATCTCCTTTTGGGGACAATTTTGTGGTCAAAATTACATTGATTTGTTGCATTTTGCTGATTCACATGCATGGTTCTTTGACAATCATGATTTTTAGAATCAGTTGGACACAATTCTATTGTTGTTGCTACTATGTAGAACATTTAATGTAGCTTGATAAAACTGTGTGATGCTTTCTTGTTTGGGCACTGTTTTGTGACTACAGGTATGCCAATAATGTGATAATCTGGAAAGGTTTGAGTGACAGTTGCACACTGCCCCCCTCCCACTGTAGACTACTGCTGCTGTCCACTTCCTCCAGTAGATTACACCTGCAGTAAAAAGAAAAACATATCAACATTTGTTTTCTGAACAAAACAACTGGAGAAGGAGGCATGAAAAATCTAGCCTGGTTTCCAGCTGTATTATAGCTCCTGAGTCTCTTCTGTCCTCTCCACTCTATTTGTGAAGGGGACAGAAGAGACTCAGAAGCTATAGTACGACTGGAAAAATCATCATTATCCTATCCAATGATTCTCATTTTGTATACTTGAATGGAGGTGATAGCATGTGATTGTTGAAGTCTCTGTTTCCCTATGCTGTATTATGCTCCCCAGGCACAAGCGGAAGGATAAAGCAAGTAAGTACTAGTTATGTTATAGATTGAGGAGGACACTACAACTGAAGTATGAATTCTTTGGTAACCGTTATACATGCTGCTATTCTTAAATGGGCTGGGCATACATGTACGATTCTATGCTAGTTCATGTTGTAGTCCATTTGATTAATTATTGATATTGGGCAAAAGAATGATTTCCTGAATGCTGGAACAATTGGCTGATTGCCAAATGGGTTGATGAACTCCCAAAAATAGTTTCATCAGGTTGGTAGAATATAGGATAAAGGAGAATTCACCGCTATAAGTAGCCGATGTAGGTGGCGCTTTTGCAGAACCAGAACTCCAGTTAGAAGCTCTGACGAAGGTGTCTGAGAGACATCGAAACGTAGGCAATGTAAGTACCTACTGGTTGTGTAAGAAGAATTCTCCTTTATCCTAGTAGGCTGATGAACTGGTTGATAGTACCCACCTGTCCACCCTGGTGATAGGTAGTGTAGAAGACACTGTAGTTGTGCCGTGCCCACCACAGGACTCGTACAGCCTCAGCACTATGGCATTGTCTACATCTTCTGCCTGTTAAGATATACAAGGAAAAATGTTTAACCAGATACCCTCTATACATACAATGTAGGTTGACTTTTATAGCAAGTATTACATAATGGCAAATGCTGGATTACATTATACAACTGATAATATACATACTGCTGTCATCCAATTACCTGCCAGGCCAACATGGTTTCCTTGGCATTCAACTTATACCTACTATGACAAAATGACAAAAAACATTATTTATTGCTCTTAACAAAAAAACTTATCTTCTTGTCGGAAGATGAATCATACTTTTTCTCAAAAATTCAGTAACGCAGACAAAAAGAGTAGGCAAATAAAAATGACATTATGATACCAATTAGCTTACAAAACTAGACAGCTATGGCAGGATTTGTCTAAAAACATTGTCAGTCTGTCACTGAACACTAGCCTGGCTAACAACTATAGCACAACGCACATATAAATCTACAGTAAGCTGTTCCTGACCTTCTTGACTGTCTCCAGGATGACAGCAGGGTTGCTGACAGTGAAGAAGCTGTGACTCCTGCTGTCCCCGTCAGTTTGCAGCAGGGCAGGCAGGAGGGGCTGGTTCAGGCTGTACGCTGCCTGGATCACCCCCGCATCTTGGAACGTTCCTAGTAAGGTCGAGGGTGAAAGTAAACATTGGTATTTAACTAGATTCCGGTCTCAGTATATCAGTTTGAAATTTCATTACTTTTTTTTTAGATATCTAGCCTTGCTATCATCCTCTGTAGTAACCGCTGGTTTAATCTTTTTCTTGCTAACTACAGATAGCAAGCAAAGATATCATAGCAGTTACTACAGAGAATTGTACTCAAGCTATTGGTAAAGCTTTATCAACACTAACATATCCTTGTTTTAATGAACAGTACAAGTACAAAGACAACATGTAGACCATTGTTAAAGTCAAACAGTAACAAGATATTCAATACACATTAGAACCTGTAGGTGCCAGACCCATTAAAACACCTTTAACTCATTCAATTTTTTGCACAATTGGGCCTTTCACTGATTAACCATTTCCTAGTTAAAACTGCTTGCTGGTGACTAAATTGTATTGTTAAATCAAGGGGTAGCTTTAGACAGGATTGGCTTCATTCTGGAACTGACATCATGAGCATATGTCCTCCATTTTGATGTAAAAACACAATGTAGTTTGTTAGTTGAGATTACCCATGTGAGGCATGATGACATTGACATCCTTCATCACATTGCAAACTGTATCTCTTGATTTACCAAAATCTAAAAAAGGAGAAATGATCACTACCAACAAAACGTAGCTTTTTTGGGGAAAAAAAACGTTAATCTTCCTAAATGAATTTTGTACATTGTTGTACATTGAGTTAATTAAGGGTCAGGCTTTGACAGGATTAGCTGCAGTCTTAAACTGATGTCACATTTGAAAGATTCATTTTGATCGAAATATAGTTTGTGAGATCTCCTTTACCCATGTGAGGCATGATGGCATAGGTGAAGCTGTGATGTCCCATGTCTGCCTCACTGTCTGGAGCCTTGGGGGACTTCAGCCTACAAGAGAGCAGCAAAACACAAATATTCAGAATAATCAACATTATCATTATTATAGAAATCTTCAGCTAGATAGCATTGTAAGGGCAAAAAGATCTACAGAGTATAACAGTTGTACTTATATGGCCTCCTTCTGTCAATATGAAAGTCAGCCCTACAGTATTGACTGTGGCTAAACAGTCCTATATGAGAATGAGCTTGTATAGCCTGCACATTACAGTAAACCTTCAAGAGGGATGCCCGTTCCTTGTGCGGGTCTTTAAAAATAAATGAACACGGAGATTTCCCGATCAAATCACACCTTTCCTCCAAACCAAGGCCTACAATTACATATGAAAGCAAAAAAAAACATGCAACATCTCAAGCCATCATATCCAACATACTTGTAAGAAAAATTGGCAATTTTGACAAACCAAGACTTTGCTTTTAATTTTAGACACTCATATACTTACAGAGAAAGCCTGATGACGTTGCCCTGTGCACAGTGCCCATATTTGCAGTCGTTCATCAAAGCCACTCCAAAGTTGTACTCAGACAGGTCTGCCCACTTATGGCCACAAACCTGGAAATTAAGTTCTTACAATGAACAGACTGAAAACATCATTACTTTTCTAATGTTATACACTGGAGCTTTGGTCTGCTCCAAAGAGTCACAAATGTTGGAAGCAGGCCAAAGCTAGGAAGGCAGAAATCCATGATACTAATGTTATGACATTGTCAAGAAGAAATAACTACAGTTACTGTAATATTTGTTAAAATAATTTCATCACTTTGGTATACTATAAGGGAATTCTTTTAGTTTTAAACAACGTTAACAAGTTTGTACATTTCAATGTCTCTCAGACACCTTCCTCAGAACTTCTCCGTTTGAGATAAAAAAAAGCAAGTACAAATTAACTGGTTGTGTAAAAAAAATACCCCTATATATTAGTAACAGTAATAGCTTTGGATAAGGCACCTCATATCTTGCCCAGTCCCATGATGTGTTCTGGTGTGTGGGTCTGCGCAGGTGTCCAAACGCTGTCTCGTACGTGGCCTCAGAAGTACGCACGTGTAGCGGGAACTCCACCTTCAGGAACTTACGGTTCTCATGCCACTCAACCTAAACAAAAGGAATGTTAATCGTTAATACATGGCACAGCTCCTAACAAAACTGAATAGAACTGATATGCAACAGAATCTACCCGAATCTGTACTGTAATCATCTTAGCAATAAAGAAATTAGCAAAAAAGTTTGAAAGAACCTCTAACCTACTCTGCTGTATTGTTTGACTTTGCAAATCATGAAATTAGGTTATTTGTTTTTATGTCACTTTTATTATTGTCAATGCCACTAATTGAAGAACAACATGCAGAAACAGCTAAAAAATCAACCAGTATCATTACACCTGGGCAGAATGAGTAAATTTGTATGAAGTCCTTTCCCAGGGACAGCTAGAAATGCCTGGAATTAAACCCATGACCACTCAAATGATACATTCTAGTACAGGATCATGTGACACAAAAAAAGCTGGCAATGTTACAGTAATTGTGAAATCATCACTGATAAGAAAAATGAAGACAAGTCCACCTGGGTGTGAAACCTGAGCTCCATACTGCCTGTGTCCAGGGTGATGGTCTGTCTGATGGAGCTGACATTACTGTTTACTGAATTTTTCAGGTCCGGTTTTTCCAGACCAGTCCAGCAAGAAAAAACGGTTTTGTACCAGTAATTATATAAACCATACGAGTATCCACTCCTTATTAGTCTAGTAAGAAAAATGAAGACAGTCCACCTGCATGTGAAACCTGAGCTCCATGCTGCCTGTGTCCAGGGTGATGGTCTGTCTGATGGAGCTGGCATCACTGTATAATGATTTTTTTCAGGTCCAGTTTTTCCAGACCAGTCCAACAAGAAAAAACAGTTTTGTACCAGTAAACCATACCAGTATCCACACCTCATTAGTCTAGTAAGAAAAATGAAGACAGTCCACCTGAGTGTGAAACCTGAGCTCCATGCTGCCTGTGTCCAGGGTGATGGTCTGTCTGATGTAGCTGACATCACTGTATACTGAATTTTTCAGGTCCGTTTTTTCCAGACCAGTCCAACATGAAAAAATGGTTTTGTACCAGTAAACCATACCAGTATGGCAGTATCCACCCCTTATCACTAGTATAAAAAATGAAGACAGTCCACCTGAGTGTGAAACCTGAGCTCCATGCTGCCTGTGTCCAGGGTGATGGTCTGTCTGATGGAGCTGACATCACTGCATACTGAATTTTTCAGGTCCAGTTTTTCCAGACCAGTCCAACAAGAAAAATGGTTTTGTACCAGTAAACCATACCAGTATCCACTCCTTGTTAGTCTAGTAAGAAAAATGAAGACAACCCACCTGAGTGTGAAACCTGAGCTCCATACTGCCTGTGTCCAGGGTGATGGTCTGTCTGATGGAGCTGACATTACTGTATAATGATTTTTTCAGGTCCAGTTTTTCCAGACCAGTCCAACAAGAAAAATGGTTTTGTACCAGTAAACCATACCAGTATCCACTCCTTGTTAGTCTAGTAAGAAAAATGAAGGCAACCCACCTGAGTGTGGAACCTTGAGTTCCATGCTGCCTGTGTCCAGTGTGATGGTCTGTCTGATGTAGCTGACATTACTGTATAATGATTTTTTCAGGTCCGGTTTTTCCAGACCAGTCCAAGAAGAAAAAACGGTACCAGTAAACCATACCAGTATCCACCCCTTATCACTAGAAAGAAGACAGTCCACCTGAGTGTGAAACCTGAGCTCCATACTGCCTGTGTCCAGGGTGATGGTCTGTCTGATGGAGCTGACATCACTGATAGGGATCTGCACCTGTACAGCTGCACGGAGGGGACCACTCTCCGTAATGTGCACCTGCTGCGAGACATCTGTCAGCGGCTTCCTAAAACAGGAACAAAAATACCGTAAATATATTTAAGTTTGCGGGGATTTAATTTCGCCATAGCGGTGGTTTTAATTTTGCGATAGCACCGTGTACTGAAGTCTCTCGCTGCCATGGAAAAACGTTAGCGGTGGTTTTAAATTTGCGGTGAAGCATCCAGACAAAAGGAGTGCAATAATCAAGGCCTACATATCACAATTCAATGTGTTCTTACTCTTTACTATTAAATATATAATTTTTAAAGTCTCTAGTGGTGTAGAATTACAGTCTTGCAGTTTGCAGGGCAGGGAAACATTCTATGCTGTTTGTTTTTTTCAATAGGACCTGTCCTTGGTGCTGAATATCTGGTGTGGTAAAATTCACATATGTTTCTCCAAGTCAGCTATTCATGTTATCACTCTTGTATATCTTTAATGATGATATAACATTCCCCCAGAATAGGAAAGCATAACATGTACATGTTATCTTTCGACAGCATCTGTCCTTGGTGCTGAAGATCTGGTGTGCCAGGGTTTAACAAGTTTTCTAAAATTAACTTGTCCTATTGGGCAAGTAACTTCTGTTACACAAAAAATGTATTTGCCCAAACCAACTTTTCACTTGACCAACATCTAAATGACATTTTGCCATGTATTTTCACTTTTCCTGGGCTAGTGGACTTGTCCAACACTGTGTGCTACTGGACACTTATTCCTTCACAAGCCAGGACTAAATTTCATGCATCATGTGAAAACAATTACAAAGAATTCTATGTAAATGACATGATCATACATGATTCCTTATTTAACCTTGTTTCCAGATGACACCTTACCTTGTTTCCAGATGGTAGTCCATGACGTCCCAGGCATCCCAGTATAGAGGGATGTCATCGAACAACACAAACTGGTTACCAAGACAACCAGGGGCAATGGCCTCCCTGCAACGGTACATCAATGTTTTCTTGTTTAGGACAATATTCTTAAGTTTTCAAAAAATAATGTAGTATCTATTTGGTCAAAGGAGGCAAAGGAGTCCTGTGTTTTGGGTTATTTACTTCAAAGGTTCTGATTTGGAATTCCTAGCAGACCCAAAAGATATGAATTCACAATAGTAGGTAAGAATGGTAGCCACAAAATAAAACCAGTGCAAATAGATTACATTTAATGTAGCAGAGGGTAAGCCTTCAAAAACTTAATCTTCCTTTCAGATTTGAATATTCCCTTTCCATTTATTTGAAAACAGATGATGTCTTTTAAGTACCTGCCAGTTTCCAGAAGTCCCAGTGACGTCACCCTCCCCATATAATCTATGGATGCAGAGATGTACCCATTTTCCAGCACTACAGAGCCCTGGAAATGTACATAATTGATTGTTTCACATCAAACAGACATGTTTATGCTTGAAAAAAAAGGGATCTCTGGAAAAAAAACCATCTTATCTTCAACACTTTAGAGAAGAATTATAGTAGAATTTAGGCAATGTGCACTGTCTGCATCATGAGAGATAATACCATGTGATTACACTATACAGTGTATGGTAGAAAATATTTTCTAAAGCACTTGTAAAATTGGGGGAAACATTTGTGCCGAACAATTCATGGGGAGATATACTCTATTTCTAACAAAACTGTGGCATGACTCACGGGTTACCTCAAAGCATTTTTGTGATTATATTTAATGTAATGTTGTACCTGGTGCTCATCCACTGACACAGACACAGGCCACAGGTCTGCTTCAGGGGCCTCTACAGCAGCATAGCCCATACTGGGGCAGCTGGCACAGACTGGAGAAGGGAAACAACATATTGAACAAGCAGTGTCAAAGCTTAAACCATATCTACGTGTGTTTTGTATCTATTGTTGTCTGCCGATATGGAGCAAAAGCCTGAAATCAAGCTGAAATGAAATAAATACATCATGGATGTCATCTGAAACATCTGCACATTTCCAAAATCATATCCAGTTGTTTGTTAATTAGTGATTGCTATTTAGCTGTCTTATTACTTTTGATGTACACATGTATAACCTATGTTGATGAAATGAAATGTTGATATGTGGCCAATGCAGCTAGGCAGAGGGGATGAGGGGCTGAACATTCGATCAAAAGAAAAGATACAGTCTTAGGTCAACATGTGCAGCTGGAAATTTGGGAAGGTAATCATCTTACACAAATAATTGTCTTATATACAAAACATATCTATAGAGCTACTTCAACATTCATTATTTCAAATTATGTGATAAAAATAACTATGTCAAGCTGGTACACAATTTCTTTCATCTAAAACTGACCTAGCACAGTCCCATTCTCCAACTCCTGTTGTGGCACAGAGCTGTCAATCCCCATCTGTGAAGCAAAGCCTGCTGGGATTTCCAACAGCTCCTCTCTGTCCCACGACAGTGTGTTGACTGCCCCAAGGACACTAGCCGAGGGCTTCAAATAGCACAAACAATAAGTTTCAATGGCAACCAAACAATTATAATCATCTCAATTTTGAAAGCTGGTTTGTCAGTCAATACAAAATACATCTTCATTTAGCAACATCAACTCAAGATACGGCCTTCAGTATTCAAAAGAAGAACTTTTTTGTTATTAAAAGCCTCTAATAAATGGCCTGCATTTTCATGCAAAACCAACCTTTGCACCAAACAGTCTCTCTGTGGCTTCTCCCAGCAGTTTGCACCCAGAAGTCTGAATCTCTGATTAAAACAAATAAAAGATGATGCAACATTAAAACTTAATATACCTAAACAGCCAACTATAGTCATGTGTAAGGAAAATTTATTTCACACTAGAGGGATATAATTGATACAGAAGTTGGGAGAATATTCAGTATAGGCACGGTGGCAAATAAGAAGACATTGGTTGTGGTAGAAGAGCTCTAATAATATTCTATGGTAGTGGACAGCCACTCCTAAATGTATGTGGCCTGGTTACCATCCAGAGCTCATTACAATTGCTGCTCTGAAAAAAATCCTTTTTTTAGGGCAGGCAGGCTAACTTCTATGAGTATGAGTATTAAAGGTGCTAGGCATGTTATATATCCTAAGCCAATCCTATAACAATATGTATGGTCATATTCTTGCAGCGATCCATTTTTATGAATTGATAATAGGAGGAATCTTCAAGATGTGTACTAGGTGAGTTACCTTGATAGTACTGTACTGCATCCTCCACTACAGCCTTGATACAGCTGCCTGGTAAAACATCATGGAACTGGTTCAGCAGGAACAACTTCCACATGTGGGACAGGGGCTCAGATGGGTACTCATATCTGGAGAAAGAATATACATGTCAGACAATGTACTTTTAGTCAGATTATCTATCTTACTGAATAAGTGATGATTATAACTAAGAAGTCTTGTTCTTAAAACCCAACATGTTTCCCTTTGCACTGCATACAATGTTATAATAGTAACAATAACAACACTGTCCAATGTGTCTTCTGGAACCATTGCCTTTGCAGTTTGCTTTATGAGGGATTTTTCTAGGGAGAAATTACAAGGGGGAGTATTGCAAGGGAGCAAAAAGACCAAGCTGGGGAGGGTGTGGGAGGGTGGTTCACCCCTTCAAGTGCCCCTGTAACCCCTAAACTATCATCATTCACTACATTTGGAGTACCAAATTATTAGACCAAACCAAAAAGTAATTAAATGAGAATCCAAAGGAGATGTTTTACCTCTCTGTGTCTTTGCCTCTGGTTACAGCCCAGGCCAGGGTTGCCAGTAGCTCTATGTTGTGGAACAGGAACTCACACTGTCTGTTACTCTTCTTGATCTGAAATATAATAAAGCAACAACAATTACATTTTAAACAGATTTCTTTCTTTATTTCTAATCCTTCCCCAACACTTTTGTGGGTTACCCACTCTTTTGTTCTAATCGTTAGCAAAATTGTAACAATTTGATGTCAAAACATTGTAAGCCTGCATACAAATATCTCAACACACTTAGCCCTGCATGAACATGCATGCACACACAGGCATACATAAAACACACAGACACACACAGAGACAGACAGACATAATATTGTACACAAAGGCATACATAAAACACACACACATGCACTTACACACACACACAGACACATGCACACACACACACACAAACATGCACAACACATGACAACATAGATGCCCCCCTCCCCACCTGTGCTTGTGTAGTGAAGCTCCCTGGTGCAGCTCCAGGTACACGCACGCACGCACGCACGCACGCACGCACGCACGCACGCACGCACGCACGCACGCACACACACACACACACACACACACATGCACACACTGATGCCAACATAGATGCCCCCCTCCCCACCTGTGCTTGTGTAGTGAATGTTCCCTGGTGCAGCTCCAGGTACAACTCTCCCACCCAGCTACACAGGTTACTGCTCTCCTCCTGCTCAACCTTGCTGAAGAACTTGTCTGGACTGGACATTGCAACTCTACGGGGATGTAAAAAACAACAGTATATTAATTATGAAAACAGATATAAACAGTTGTTAGTAAAAGACATTGTGAAAGAAGATTTAACTATATCTTGCTATATCTTACACTTCAAATACCCCAATCCTTTTGGGTACAAATTACATGAGAGTTACATAAAGTTACATGTATTACTAAGTCTTCTTTCAAGATCTAAATGTATTTTTGTAACCCTCAGTGGTAAGCCAGAGTTGACAAATGCATTCTTTCTTGCTCCTTTCACAACTAGAGTAAAATACCTCCACATATGACTTGAACTGACCTTGGCAATCCATCCACGTCTGTCAGCCTTCTCAGTCTCTCCAACATGTCCTCCCTACAGAAACATCATGGGGATTTGTGTCATACAGGACAATACAGGAATGGTACGAGGGGCGTTCAAGAAGTAATCCACCTGACCCATTTCCCAAAGGAGGAGATTAATGAAACTTGGTGCAGTTATTAGTCTTTCTCTTCATAGGAATCACCCAGAGTTATGCATTTCTACCATCGTTTGATGCAGCTCTGTACACCGTTTTTGTAGGACGCCCCAGGTTGGTCCTGCAACAGATGCCTCATCAATGGCAGGGACGACCAGGTCTGGGAGCTGTTTCCACAGACTTCCGGCCATGTTTGAATTCACAATGCCAGAGTTTTACAAGGTCATATGATGGGGCATCATCACCATAAGTTTCTTTTATTTCATCAAAAGTCTCATTTGGTATGCCTCCTTTCAAATACAAAAACCGGATCACTGCGCGACACTCAACTGGCTCCATTTCACACCTGGTCCATTTCACACCTGACTCAGTTCAAACACCTTTTAATCAAAAACCAAAATTAGTTCAGAGCTGTTTTTTGCAACATAACCCATAGAGATATGAATCATTACATATGCAAAATTTCATCTAGATCAGACAACTGGAAGTGGGTCAGGTGGATTACTTCTTGAACGCCCCTCGTAGATGCTATAGTGTCCACAGTATAGAATTGCCGGATTCTGGCGCACCGGCTTCTGGCGTGACGGATTCTGGCGTGACGGATTCTGGCGTGACGGATTCTGGCGTGACGGATTCTGCCATGCCGGATTCTGCCGCGCCGGATTCTGGCGTAGCAATTCAGAAAGTGATCCTACTAACCAAGCCAACCCACCCCTTTCATTTTCAACAAAGAAAGTGCTCTCGGTGACGGCAAGCTTTTTGTGGCACATTTTATGATAGAAGGAACTTTTCCAATATGATTAAAACCATTCATTTAAGCCAGTTATCTTTCCTCAGAGACACTAACTGGCAAAGATATCCGTCACACTCATTTGTGCCAGGCACTTGTTTGTTTGCAACTATAATGTATTGAAGCAGAATTTCCTGTCTCTTACAAAGGTCAACATACTTATAATTTGTGTCAATACGGATGACATATCAGGTAAGACAGGTAAGACTGCATGTATTTTTAAAGCTGTGTTGACTTACGTAGGCCCTCCCCCTCCATCCCCATGTCCATACAGCAGCACACTGCTGTTCACTCTGCCTTTGTCTTTGTGGTTCTTCACTGTCTTCAGAAGCTAGAAAAGACAAAAGAAAACAATGATATGAAGGCCTGAAAGCAGTAGAAGATTTTCAGTGCCATAATGGTGAATAGTATATTTCTTAAGGTGTACAGTATTGAAAAAAATAAATAAGGTGTGAACCTATAGTTTAGCATCAGCAAATACAAATTTGAAGTAGCATGCAAAAGATGATGACAATAATCCCGCAGTAAAAGGTTCTAGTGTTTAAGATCAAACTGGACCCTCAGGTTTTGTAAGTCCTCACTATGAATATGGTTCTATCCCTTGTTGCTGTTTAGAAATGCAACACAACTAACAAGACTGACAATTGTTACTTTAATTTAAAAACATTTAAAAAAAGAAAGAAACAATCTTAAGGTTATACCAACACTTCAAAATCTAAAACCTTATGAACCCCAACAGAAAATGGACCACGAAGGTAGTAATTGTATACATGTTAGGGTACAGATCATAATATACTAGTAGCAATACAATTATTCCACCAGAAGAGATCACAATCTGAATCTAAGTCAACAGAAAATTACCAATTGTACTGGTAAAATAGCCA
This sequence comes from Branchiostoma floridae x Branchiostoma belcheri, assembly GCA_019207045.1. NCBI lineage: Eukaryota > Metazoa > Chordata > Leptocardii > Amphioxiformes > Branchiostomatidae > Branchiostoma > Branchiostoma floridae x Branchiostoma belcheri. Next base: position 6,179,966 of record CM033039.1, on the reverse strand, counting down.
TTAAAATTGGCACAATCACCATTTGTACTGGTTGAAGTTATGATCCTGTTGACAGAGACCCAATATTGTGATCTCTAGATGAATAATCATCAATGCTGCCCAATTGTAATCTCTATCCTGACACATATATTAACCCTAATTCACCTTTATCCGTTGGGTAACCTATATCCGTTGCCTTTAAAAACAGGGTATTTGGGGATATCACGTCGACGGAGGTTCGTTTCAAAATGCAATATTTTCAGGACACTGCAGTTTAAAACTACCACCTGTTGACTTGTTGTGCCTAAATACCATTTTGAAAAACAACGGATATAGGTTACCCCGCAGATAAAGGTGAACTAGCGTTATATATCATCAGATTTCTCACATCCTCAGCTTTTGCCTCTGTGCCATAGCTGTCCGCCGGTGGGAAGTGTGCCAGGCACCGGGTACCATCCAAACCCTCCCAGTAAAACGCGTGGTGCTGGTGGCACAAGCATTGGTTAGCCATTGGTTATGCTGTATGTTACCCACCTGGTCTAGACAAGTGATTGGAGGGTTGCTGTCCTTAGTGCTGAAAGTGCAGTGGTTGTTGTTGCAACTTTCCATGGTAAAAAAATTTCACGGGTCTTAGTGGCAAGTGTGCAGATGTTGACACACTGACGCAACAAATTTGTATGTTTTGGCACCTTTTTTGACAGATAAGCCGTGAGCTTGGTGGGCCTCAGTCCACCGTCATGGGGGCAGGGGCATGGCGAATATGGAACTCAGGACCAACTGATTCTGATTCCAACGCTCTACCTTGTGCCACAGTGATCTAAGGGAGGCCAATGAGGTGGCCCGCTGTTGGATTGGGATTTGGAGCGGCAAGATATGATGATGACCTTGTGCCACACAGACACCCCATGGTAAGGTTGAACTTAATCTTCGCTACTTACTTTGGTTTGGAAAATTTCAGATTGGCAAGGTGATGTTCAAGAGGATGGAAAAGGACTTTGTTTCATTGTTCAATTGTCAGTAAGTGCCAAACATTGGTACCTAATGCATATTTGCGATTGTGCACAGATATGCCTTTTTGACTATATGGCACTTCTACATAAGACAGTTCCAACTCCTTTCACCTGTCTATGACCAGGTGTGTGTCACAGGCGTGCTACAGACTTACGTCTTCAACTTTTGCTTCTGTTTCATAGGAGTCACCTGGTGGGAAGTGAGACAGGACGGCTGTACCATCAAGGCCAACCCACCAGAAGGTGTGGTGCTGGTTAGACAAGAGAGAAAGCAACATTTGATTGCTTCTTAGGCCATACTAGTACTGATTTGATTAAATGGATGATATCCTCTGGACACCCCTAAACTGATACGAGTGTGCAAAGAAAAAACCTTGCCTTCATCATGAAATCTAAGTGGTCAGGAAGGTTGAACAATTGAATGAACACACAGAACATGGCGTACTAAACTGTAAAAATTATATTTTTCTTCTTCACATCTTCCTCTTTGACTTTGAAATTGTCGTTCTATGGCATCAGTGTCCATCTTCAATATCTTTTGTTGTAATTTGTGGCATCTTTTTCCTAATTTCATAGCTTCTTTGTGCAATTTACAGTTTGGTCAAAAACATTTTTTATTTCTTTTTTAACAGACGATAATTCACATGCACATAGATGTCATCCACATAATAAATTCAGTGTGGCTTGAACCACAAAACTTTGATCCCACTGCACTTGAGCACAAGACAGCCTCCTCTCCTCCCACCTGCCTCAGACCAGGTGTCTCTGACAGGTGAGTTCCAGACTTACGTCCTGCACCTGCCCTTCCAGGTGGTAAGAATCACCAGGTGGGAAGTGAGACAAGACCTCCGTGCCGTCAAGCCCAACCCAACGGAAGGTGTGGTGCTGGTTAGTCAATAGGCGAGGCAACATTTGTGAGTGTATTCCTACGTTCCCCTTTTTTTTGTAATCATCTCATTTTGGTATGGGAGTGTGATTAAGAGATAGGATAGAATGCACTTATGAATTCTGGATAAACTAATATGATGAATGCAAATGGCCAGTGCAGTTAGAATCATTTTGAGGAACATTGCTCAATGATTTGTATATAGATAGCCTGTTCTTACACAAAAATATCACAGTCATTTCCTTAAAAGCTTTTCACTTTTTATGAAGACATTTTTTATGACACAAATGTTAACAAAGAGACGAAAAATTCATGGCTTAACAAATTAACACTCTCTCATTAGGCCACACCAATTTAATTTCTTGGTTCACGGATTTTTTCATAAAAAATATGGAGCGAAAGGGTGAAATAAAAATAAAAATAGAAATTGTAAAATGGTAGGGGTAAAGGTAACGGCTAATCCAAAACATAAAGAAAAAAAGTTTTCAGCTTGAAAAAAGTACAAAAACACTATCATTGTACAGTAACAGCACCTATATACCCACACTTTAAGGAGCTTATAATATAAAGGCTAATTTGCTACACCAGAACGTTGGTGAATGGTTTCATTAATGGTGAAAATTTGCTGAGTGGTAATTTTTATTTTTATTTTTTTTTTCCAAAAAATAGGAGCGAGCGAATCGGTGAACCAAGAAATTAAATTGGTGTGGCCTCAACAAGAACAGCAAAATTTCACTCTCTGTTTTGGAAAAATAGAAACACACAAAGCAATATGATAATGCTAGTCCACCTTTATCAGTGGGGTAACCTATATCCGTCATTTCTTTATACAGGATAATTAGGGATTACAAGTCAACAGACAGTAGTTTCAAACTGCAACAGTTTCAATATCAAAAAATTCAATACTGTCAATATTTGCAGTTTGAAAGCTCCTTCTGTTGACTTGCTTTCCCTAAATTCCTAGTTTTGAAAACAACAGATATATGTTACCCCACGAAGAAAGATTAACTAGCACTAATTCTTACAGGGAACTTGTTGACGAGACTCCAGCTGAGTTTCTGAGTGAGGAAGCGGTGTATGCCGGCTCCTGCCATGATCTGAGGCAGCTGGGCACTGTAACCAAATGTGTCAGGCAGCCAGAACTGGGGGTTGTAAATATACATTTCATTGTCAATCATGATGATCCAATAAATATTGTTCGTCTGTTAGTAATAATGTTCTGCTGCTACAGTGGTCTAAACGCCCTTCTACTGCAATCAGTGACTTTGCTCAAGTCTGTCCACTTTATCCTGTTTTTTTGTGAGCTTCCTTATGGCTTCAAGTCATATTTTTAAGTCACATTAAATTGTAATGACTAAAAAAATAGCCAGATAGCCCTAAGTTATACTATCTAAGTTACATACCCCAATTCAACCATTATTTTTGCAGGGGTCTTGCATTATGTGTATAGTAATTATGGTAACTTACCTCCTTGCAGTAGGCCCCAAATTCCTTCTTGAAGAACTTCTGACCGAACAAGAACTGTCTCACAAATGACTCGCCACTGGGAATGTTTCCATCCTGTGAATAAAATTACAACCAATAACTATGCCTAAGCTAGATATGGCAATCAGCAAATCCCTAGCAGGCTACAATGTACATTTTTGTAGTGCCCTTTGGAAAGCACTTAACACTTAGTTCCTCACAATTCAGGTGAAATTGAGTAGTAGCATCAGTTGGGGACGTCCTATCAGATGGGACACTGCATTAAGACGGAGGCGCTGTGTTAAAGAATGGCATTATGTATACTTATTGAAAAGAGACTGTTAATTCTGATGAGAGTTGACTTAACAGTCCTGTCTTTTGCTGCTTGTGATTACTATACATTGTTTGTTTGTTTGTTTATTCTTTATTTAACCAGGGTAAAGCATGTTGCCTGACAGCGTTTTTCAAAGCCCCCTATATAACTGATATATTACACCTGAACAAATAAAAGCGTACAAAAGGTACATTTTCCGACTGCATGTACCGACTCACCATCTCCACCCATGTCCCCCCTACTGGAATGAACCTGCCCTCTGCTGCTCGAGTCTGGATCTTCTGGTACAGGGTGGGATAGTGCTGCTTCACCCAGGCAAACTGTTGGGCCTAGGGGTCAGGAAAAGTACACTTAAAGAATAACTAACATCAGATATGTACATAATCAGTTTGTTGGTAATCAAATTGCTTTAAATGACAAAATAACTTCAGATTTTAAAAGAAAAGAAAATGCAGGCCTAATTTGTTCTGAAATGTACAGCAGTGTTTCACATATCAACTGCAAGTCTTACACTATATAGGTCATACGAGGGTGAGTCAGAAAGTAATGCAAGTGGTTTCATAACAGACTCTGTTTAAAGGCCAAAAAGTGTGCTAAGTTTCATTGCTCTTTGTTAATGGGAAAGAAGGCTACAGAAAGTTTGAATCATAACACCGCAGATCTCATGACCCTGAAGACCGCGTATACCTCACTCTACACCAGCAACGAAAAAAGGAAAACTGATCGGATTTCAGAGTTGAAATTAAGCATGTGGCTTATAGAGAAATACAGCTTATTACATGTACAGGCTTATTATTATATTAGTCTCATACAATGCCAAAAATTGGTTTAGGGAAATTCTTAATTGTACGTTAATTGGACCTCACTTTTCTTCTGACGGGATACCAAGGGCGTGGTCACCTTGAAAGTAGCTCAATCACTCATAAAATAATGAGCAACAAAGTTAGATATTTCAGTCTCAAGAGGAGATATGTCTTAACCTTTGTGCCAAATTTCAACTCATTCGATCAAAGAACGACTCTGTTATGAAACCACTTGCATTACTTTCTGACTCACCCTCGTATTTCTGTACAAAATGTGCACCCTTTTGATCTTAGGGAAGATTGGAGTTTACAAACCAGACTTCCTGTTTTCTTATCGAAATTAGTTTTGTAGCATTATTGATTATCATGCACTGCTCAACAGCTGTACATGTTTTGTACAAACGTTGAATAGTATGTTGAATATACCCAGCATAGTTATATCATCAGCTGCAGCAACTGTTATATTTAGTGTCATTGGACATCAGGAATCTTACCTGAGAGCAGGTGAAGGTGAATTCTGGGTACTCCTCCATGAGTCGGATGGTCGACGCCCAGCTCCTACCACATTTCCTGATGGTCTCAGCATAGGGCCACAGCCACGCTGCATCATGGGAAAATAAGTTCTTTGGCATGGGGTGAAGCAGAGACATCTTGGATGGATGCAGTCTAAAAAAAACATCCACCCATCCGCTTTTTCTTTATCTTGGAGGATCCCACCATACGATCCTCTGGGCTTGCACAAGACTTTTTGCCCATATTTTACACTCCCCTTGGAGCTTGCCCAACGGTCAGACAGGATAAAGTAGTCTATTCAAAACTGTATGCAATTATAACTACATGAGCAAATTTTTCTATGACTAATCTATGTCTCAAAATTTAGGACAACTAGTTTTGGAGGAAAGATGGTGGATGTGGATGGAATACAAATTGTAACGCAACGTCCGTCAACTTGATATCCCCAAACACCTTGTTTTTGAATTGTAATATTTCCAGGATATTGCAGATTAAAATTACCACATGTTGACTTGATATGCCTAAATACCCTGCTTGTTAGAAGCAACAGATATAGGTCACCCAACGAATAAAGGTGAACCAGCGTTACAGTTTGAGATGTGTTCAAGTATCTGTAATTGTGTAGAGTAACATTGTGTAAAATTTCTACTCCAAACAACATTTTTTTTGTCAAATTCTCACCAGAGTCAATATGGCAGTGTCCCATGGCATGTATGACATGTTGGGAGTCCCCGTTCCGCTGTGACAGGAAGTTGTGAGCGATCTCCCTGGCCCGCGGGTACGTGGACTTGTCTCTGACATCACACACGTTCACCATGTGGTTAGCTGTGTACAGGGCCTGGTAACTACGCTGGTTCTCTTCTGAGATGTGCTACAGGAAGACGACAGGATTGAAAGTTTGAGCATTTACCAATGCAAATCTATGACTGTCTGAATATATGTCATAGATTGTATGTTTCCTTTGTATTATTTACTACTAAACAGAATTGTTTCAACTGCAAACACTACAAAAACTCTTTTATCCTGCTTGGGATAAAACCATCACAATGTAAATGAATAACAGGGTTGGGTAATATGTACCGATCCAAACCCGTTTTTTCTAGCTGGACCAGTCTAGCTGACCAAAAATGACCGGAAAAATTTTTTGACCGAGTAGAAAATGAACAGATTATATAGGGAGGGGGTTACACATTTTTAGCGTTAACTGGTTCAACAGGAGAGTGTGTAGAGTTGAGTTTAGTGTCATTTCTACCAGATACAGGATTTGAAAACACCTTTGGGAGTCTGGCAAATAGATTCCTTTTTAGAAGATTGGACCATTGTTTTGAATATTGCCTGTTCACAGGTATTCATAAACGATTAGGTCCTATAGTTCATGTCTGGACCAGGACCTGATCCTCTGGACATGAAACAGACCTGTACCTGAATTTTCAGTACCGGTACCCACCCCTAAATCATACATACCTTTGCCATATCAAAGATGACTTCAAAGTCCATGAGTAGGTTGTAGACGTCCCTGTCTAACACGGCTAGCTCTGCCCGGGACAGGGTGAAGGTTCTGTTGGGATCAGGAGCACTGATCATGGATCCCTGGCCTGCTCCAAACATGCCGTTAGCTGCCATCTCTACATACAGGGTTATACTGGAGGGTGGAGAGAGTACATACGGTTAGCTGCCATCTCTACATACAGGGTTATACTGCAGGGTGGAGAGAGAACATACCGTTAGCTGCCATCTCTACATACAGGGTTATACTGGAGGGTGGAGAGAGAACATACCGTTAGCTGCCATCTCTACATACAGGGTTATACTGGAGGGTGGAGAGAGAACATACCGTTAGCTGCCATCTCTACATACAGGGTTATACTGGAGGGTGGAGAGATACCGTTAGCTGCCATCTCTACATACAGGGTTATACTGCAGGGTGGAGAGAGAACATACCGTTAGCTGCCATCTCTACATACAGGGTAATACTGGAGGGTGGAGAGAGAACATACTGTTAGCTGCCATCTCTACATACAGGGTTATACTGGAGGGTGGAGAGAGAACATACCGTTAGCTGCCATCTCTACATACAGCACAGCACGAAAACAACTTTTTAAGCAAAGTTTCAGAGATACGTATAAAGCCCTTAAAGGCGGAGAAATATTTCAGCAGATTTTAAGATCTATTAAAGGCATCGGAAACATACATTTGGCATTTACGGAAGATTTCAGCGTTTGTAAATCTAACTTAATCTGTTGTGTTTCTTTACGTGAATTTTACATGTATTTTAGTATGCCGAAGAGACAACTTAAATGTCTCAAAAATATTTTCTGTCAAAACGGACAAATACCGTTTCTCTAGATCTGTTACAAAATACATGTAACCGGCTAAGTCAAATGTAATAAGCCTTTGTCTGGTGTGAGATAAAACATTGCGTCATCTGTTTTATAACAGTCAAAACTGAAAATTATTGCGCTTTCTGGTACAAAATGTTATGTTTATACCTCAGCAAATACAAATACAATACAAAGTCAAATACAATAATCTTCTGTGTTTTTTAGCTATTCCGAAAGCATTGACGTATTCAAACTTTCTGTGCGCAAGGTTTAATTCGAACAGGGGAGAACATCTCACGGTTAGCTTATATGCGCTATTTTACGTTATATGAGATGTTGCGTATACCATGGTCAATATTGACCGAAGGATGCCATATATATAATTTATTTCGAACCGTCATTTACGCAAAGAAGGGAAGACCTCCCCCGTTAATATATTTGCTAAGCCGTATATGAAATGTTGCGTATTTCATTTGAACATACGACATGTTTAATTTTTGAATCCGCGCAGTTTAAGCGAACTAGGGGTGACCTACCTTGTTTAGCTTATATGTTGCCAAAACGTATATGAAATGTTGCGTATTTCTTTTGAACATACGACATGTTTAATATTTGAATCCGCGCAGTTTAAGCGAACTAGGGGAGACCTCCCCCGTTTAGCTTATATGCTGCCAAAACGTATATGAAATGTTGGGTATTTCTGTAAAACATACAAGTTTAATCTTTGAATCCGCGCAGTTTAAGCGAACTAGGGGAGCTTATATGTTGCCAAGACGTATATGAAATGTTGCGTATTTCTGTAAAACATACGACATGTTTAATATTTGAATCCGCACAGTTTAAGTGAACTAGGGGAGACCTCCCCCGTTTAGCTTATATGCTGCCAAAACGTATATGAAATGTTGCGTATTTCTGTTGAACATACGACATGTTTAATCTTTGAATCCGCGCAGTTTAAGCGAACTAGGGGAGACCTACCTTGTTTAGCTTATATGTTGCCAAGACGTATATGAAATGTTGCGTATTTCTGTTGAACATACGACATGTTTAATATTTGAATCCGCGCAGTTTAAGCGAACTAGGGGAGACCTCCCCCGTTTAGCTTTTATGTTGTCAAAACGTATATGAAATGTTGCGTATTTCTGTAAAACATACAGTCAACAAGTTTAATCTTTGAATCCGCGCAGTTTAAGCGAACTAGGGGTGACCTACCTTGTTTAGCTTATATGTTGCCAAGACGTATATGAAATGTTGCGTATTTCTGTTGAACATACGACATGTTTAATCTTTGAATCCGCGCAGTTTAAGCGAACTAGGGGAGACCTCCCCGTTTAGCTTTTATGTTGTCAAGACGTATATGAAATGTTGCGTATTTCTGTAAAACATACAGTCAACAAGTTTAATCTTTGAATCCGCGCAGTTTAAGCGAACTAGGGGAGACCTCCCCCATTTAGCTTATATGCTGCCAAAGCGTATTTGAAATGTTGCGTATTTCTGTAAAACATACGACATATCTAATCTTTGAATCCGCGCAGTTTAAGCGAACTAGTGGAGACCTCCCCCGTTTAGCTTCCATGTTGCCAAGACGTATATGAAATGTTGCGTATTTCTGTTGAACATACGACATGTTTAATCTTTGAATCCGCGTAGCTTAAGCAAATTTGGGGGTACTACCCCCGTTTTATCTATTAGCTAATACCGTCTCAAAGGTTTTATGAAACGGTGCCTTTTTCTGCTGAACATACGGCATGTTTGAAGCGCAGTTTATGCGAACAGGAGGAGACCCTTTCCTTTTTATTTTATGCCGCATATATGTTCTGAAATTCCAGGGTCTAAATCAGGGTGAGGTTTTCTTTGTGGCATGTTGACACTCGAGCTAAGAGACGGTAGAAATCCCGACTACTGCTATGAATATCTCCGCGACTCAACCTCTGATTGAAGAATAAGGATGTAGTAGGTATACCGTTTTGTGCAGTGAGTTGTGTTTTCTCTATAAAACGGCAAGCAGTTCTTACTACAGGTAAATGTACGAAATATGTTTATTTCTTTATCTACAAGCAAGCGTCAAGAAAGAACAGTTTGTGCACACAGGCGGTGTCTTCTCGTGTTGCTCGTGTTTGTTTGGGCAGGCAAGATGTAAATTTATTCAGCGTTATTTCGTACTCGCCATGGGGCGCACGCCTCCGTCCGTCCAAGGAGGTTGAACTTCCTTGGTCCTTCTGTGGCACAGCTGCGTCATGTGATAGGAAGTATCCAATGGCAGAAAAGAGTGGGGGGTTCAAATTTACGGGCCATACGTACGACAAGGAGCGGTTCTTTTCCAGGCGTTCATTTTTGAAGAGAAGTATTGAAGAAAGTTTGGGCCTGCTCTAGCCCGCAAGTTGTGGCCGCGACACCGCTTTTACCGCCTAGGACCCCCGGTGACGAAATTTGACTCAAAGATACGAGGTGGCTATCATTCTGTACAAGCTGTTGTTGTTGGAAATCGACACAGAATGGAAATCACGGCCCTTGCACCATCCGGATTAATAGAAGCCGACACTGCAAGCTGAACATGTTTCGCGTTCACAGAATCCAGGACCATCCAACAACACGAGTTATATCGGCCACTACTCTAGGATACTCTAGATCTTACCGGATTCTTATTCCTGTGGTGACCAGATGGAACTGTACATGTGTGCTCTTTTTAACTTACGCCGAGACGCTTCACCCGACTCTGGAAATGGGACTGTGGACTGCTGCACGGAATTGCGCAACCGTTGTGATTGTTTCAACTGCCGACTACATCAGAATGAAAGGCCACAAATACCTAGTAGGCTGTAGGTTTTTTTTACTTTTCCATGTAATATTTTCTCGTAATTCAATAAAATTTTAAAGTTTCATCCATTGTATTTTCTTGCTTTGAAATGTGCTAATGATTATTCTCCTAAAATGGCACTTATCCACACCTTAATGTACACGTATATGAGACGTACAGAGGGAACTTTAAACATGTCTTAAGGGTGTTTTGGTACGTATTTATGACAACTTTAAGCTGCTAAAAAGAAAAATATAGACACATTAAATCCTCTTAATTCACACGTATATGAGACGTAAATAGGCTTTAGATCAAATAAACGTGAAGTTTAAACATGTCTTAAGGGCGTTTTAATAAGTATTTATGGCAAATTTAAGCTGCTGAAAAGGCACCTAAACACACGTTTATGAGACGTAAAGAGGTTTTAGATCAAATAAACGTGAAGTTTAAACAAGTCTTAAGGGCGTTATAATAGGTATTTATGGCAAATTTAAGCTGCTGAAAAGGCAGCTAAACACACGTTATAATCCACTTAATGCACACGTATAAGAGACGTAAATAGGCTTTAGATCAAATATACGTGAAGTTTAAACATATCTTAAGGGCGTTTTAATAGATATTTATGGCAACTTTAAACTGCTGAAAAGGCACCTAAACACACGTTATAATCCTCTTAATGTACACGTATATGAGACGTAAATAGGCTTTAGATCAAATATACGTGAAGTTTAAACATGTCTTAAGGGCGTTTTAATAGATATTTATGGCAACTTTAAACTGCTGAAAAGGCACCTAAACACACGTTATAATCCTCTTAATATACACGTATATGAGACGTAAATAGGCTTTAGATCAAATATATGTGAAGTTTAAACATGTCTTAAGGGCGTTTTAATAGATATTTATGGCAACTTTAAGCTGCTGAAAAGGCACTAAAACACACGTTATAATCCACTTAATGCAATTGTATATGAGACGTAAAGAGGCTTTAGATCAAATAAACGTGAACTTTAAACAAGTTTTAAGGGGGTTTTAAAAATCATTTACGACATCTTTAAGCTGCTGAAAGACAACGGGAAAACCCGAAAATAATGACTAACACGGACCTACAGAAAGACCACTTAAAGGCAATATTTACGTACTCGTATAAGTGGTGTATAGATCCGTACAGGAGGAAAATACGTCAACATTACGCATGGTTTCAGCATCCTTAAATACTGTTTTTCGTGCCATGCAGGGTTATACTGGAGAGTAGAGAGAACATACCGTTAGCTGCCATCTCTACATACAGGGTTATACTGGAGGGTGGAGAGAGAACATACCGTTAGCTGCCATCTCTACATACAGGGTTATAATGGAGGGTGGAGAGAGAACATACTGTTAGCTGCCATCTCTACATACAGGGTTATACTGGAGGGTGGAGAGAGAACATACCGTTAGCTGCCATCTCTACATACAGGGTTATACTGGAGGGTGGAGAGAGAACATACCGTTAGCTGCCATCTCTACATACAGGGTTATACTGGAGGGTGGAGAGAGAACATACCGTTAGCTGCCATCTCTACATACAGGGTTATACTGCAGGGTGGAGAGAGAACATACCGTTAGCTGCCATCTCTACATACAGGGTTATACTGGAGGGTGGAGAGAGAACATACCGTTAGCTGCCATCTCTACATACAGGGTTATACTGGAGGGTGGAGAGAGAACATACCATTAGCTGCCATCTCTACATACAGGTTTATACTGGAGGGTGGAGAGAGAACATACCGTTAGCTGCCATCTCTACATACAGGGTTATACTGGAGGGGGGAGAGAGAACATACCGTTAGCTGCCATCTCTACATACAGGGTTATACTGGAGGGGGGAGAGAGAACATACCATTAGCTGCCATCTCTACATACAGGGTTATACTGGAGGGGGGAGAGAGAACATACCGTTAGCTGCCATCTCTACATACAGGGTTATACTGGAGGGTGGAGAGAGAACATACCGTTAGCTGCCATCTCTACATACAGGGTTATACTGGAGGGTGGAGAGAGAACATACCGTTAGCTGCCATCTCTACATACAGGGTTATACTGGAGGGGGGAGAGAGAACATACCGTTAGCTGCCATCTCTACATACAGGGTTATACTGGAGGGCGGAGAAAGAAAATGTCAAACCATAGAAGAATTTTGGTTGAATAATCAAATGTATTTTTACAGATTCATTGTATGACAAGATTCTCCTAGCTTTTTAACTGCACTATGCACACTACTAACAAAACACATAATAATTACAAGAAACCCTTAACGTTGAGCGATGAAGGCTGAGACTTCTAAACTTGACCAGTTTTTACTTAAATTATTCATCTTTCTCAAGAATGACAGTGATCAGACCACTCCTCCATCCATACCTTTTCTATGCCTCTCTAGTGCAGGGCATTCTAGCTCAAGATATTTTCCAATCAACATTAAGTATTTCATTTTGCCCTGGTTATAGGCTATGTTGCCCTGAGAATCCCTTAGCTTTAATTGTCTACCCAGCTACATTGTAATATTATTGAAGGCACATTATTGCAAGTATCTACAGGACAAAAACTTCCACAAACTTACTGGTGAGGTTGTGCCTTGTCCAGCCTCTTTGTCAGAACGTAGTCAGTCCTGGAGCATGTGTCTCCTGACAGGCCCTGGACAGGTTCACCATCCTGCCACACCTAGCAACCATCATCAAGTGTCAGAGATACATTTAGCATCATGATTAAACTTAACATTACTCTTGCAATGCCTGTTTTGTTACATTTTCGACTAGTAAGAATCAACCTAGACAGTAATAGCACTTAGCATTTGTGCGCACTTGCGGCCGAACCCTGACCTAACATGACACAACCACTTCAGTGAGCAACTATGACTGATACAGGCTGTGTTTGCCGTACTCTAAGTACTGTACTCTTGCTGTAGGTTCAATGTTTCACCTACCCATCATGCTGTTTTCAATGTTTAAAACTACTACTAAGCACACTCCTTCTTCCACTCATCATTCAGTTGGGTGTGCAGTGTGAGAGAGCAGATGATCACTACATTAAGCTCAGAATGTTGCATAACTGTGAACTATATGACCTCACTTACCATGGCCTCTGACCCAGAATCCCAGATGAACCTGACCTCTGACCCCTCCCAGTCTTTAGGAATATCCAGCTCGACCTTGAACCAGTGTGTGCTCCATCTGAAATACATGCATAACATGTCATCAACATCTTTATAAGCAATTTGATAAATACATGTATGATGTCATCATAGGCATTAATAAATATGATGCTATCATACAAAATTAATTGCTGTTGTTGTTGGATGTCCATCGCACTGCGATGATGACTTTGATGACTTCAGTGGCGCCTCAGATGCGATCGCAGCCTGAATGCTGTTAACAGCATTGATGACTAATATTCCTGTTTATGGTTTAAACTGTGCATGCAAGGCATTAGTTACAATGGGGCTAATATGTCAAAGGTCAATCATCTGGACATGTTAAGGGCCATTAACTTTGAAATATTTACCAACAATGCATCTCACTGCACATTGTACAGTATGAACTGTATCATAAATTTACAACATCAAGCATACAAACATGCCATGTAGTAAACTACACTTAGTCTAGTAGCTAGCTAAATGATTGATGAGTAAGCTTACGTCTTCCCAAAGCTGTGTCCGACCTGTGTGGGTTTGAACTCCCTACTGACGGCCTGGTCATGACTGATCCTGTCAGCTGTACAGTGGTGGTGCAGGGACGTCACTGGGGCCTTCTTGGGGTAAAGCCTGGCAGAGACACAAAGAAGATCCTTTATTCTTATTGGGTGGGCGACTACTCTCTCTTCTCAGCCAGGGGCTGAATTGTGAGGAGTCTGGAGCGAGCTACCATTCGTCTCCGCTCAGATGATCTCAATACGACTGTCGTAAGTGTCTGCATGGAGCGAGCTGCCATTCGGCGACATTCAGGTGACCTCAATATGGCAGTAATTGCCCCAGGTGCGGCCATGGAACTAGAGGTCTTGAACCAGTCACATCGGGAAGGACCCCTACTCTTTGCGATAAGTGTGATGGGATCTTTAACATGCTCAAGGTATGGTTCTCCTCAACATGGGGCCTCCATTTATCGTCCTCTGCTAAGATTCTAATCTCCACAACATACACAGTGTCAACCCTAAAGACAGACACAGGCTGCTGGTGGGAGAGAGAAGGAGAGAACACTCTTTCTGCAGTTCTACAAACTCACCTTCCTCTGAGATTCACATCAGTGAAGTAGATGTTGGATATGAACTTCTCCACCCGTTCCAGAGTTGCCCTCCGATTCTTGACCACCACTGCCATGCTGTCAGACCTGTAATGTACAGGCAACCATAATCCATATTGATCTTATAGGTCATGTTGATTAGATTAAATGTATGTCATCATGAAAATCTGTTGTTCCCTTCTTGAGTTATCGTCTTCAGACTGAAGTTTTTGACAAAAATGCTCGTTATCCCAAAATTAGCCGCTAGGGGGCCCAAACTTATGTCACTTATTCCTGAGCACAAGAGCTATATCTAACACCTCAAAATCGTGACCATAGCTTGTTCAGAACAGGAGATAGCAAACCCAGAAGTTGTGCTGCAGTAACAAGGGAAGCCGCTAGGGGGCCAAAAATCCCATAATTTCCAGCTTTTATCACACACTACCAACATTACTGAGTATGAAACCATTCACCTAGCCGTTCTTGAGTTATCTTGTTGACAGACAGACAAACAGACCGACAGACAAACGCAGGGTAAAATATAACCTCCATGACATTTCATGGAGGTAACTAGTGGCCAGGCCAGGACGGTCTAAAACAAAATTTAACTCCTCTGTTACACAAAAGATTGTTCATTTTGTTCTTTCACATCTTCTTGCTTTGACCTTTCACTTTTCAGTTTTGTTCTTTATCATCTTCTTTGACATTGGCATTCTATGACATTAGTAATTACGTTTCCAATCTTTGTTCTTGCAATCTAGTAATTGGCATAATTTTTGCAGAAAGCCTTCAACAGTTTTCGAGTTGTACGAATTACTACCCTGTAACTTTTGTCCAGAGATTTAAAGTATCAGCAAAACATCGCTTAGTCAGTGGTAAGTCCTTCAATATAACAATTTCAACCACCAAGATAAGATACAACAGACGTGTTGGATGTCACCAAACAAGGGAAAATGTCTCACGATTCTTACCTGTTTTCACCTCAGGCTCAGTCCCACCACTGTCTAGGTCAAAGTTCATCAGCTGATGGATCATCACACTGCCACCCTTGAGGGGAAATATGTATCTACATAACCATATGGATATTATGTTGTTTTTTTTTTACCATTTTTTCTGACTTTAACATTACAAAAAGCATTATATATACTGGGGTAGGAGCTTTTGTTCCATTAAGGTAAATTTTATGTCATTCTTTTTAACTTTAAGGAACTTTAACCCCATTCTTCAATGGTCTCATCCAAAAAAGAACTGGTCGACCCGGAAATTCAGCGGTGGAAGGTGTGTTTGTAAAGTTTTTAAGAAACAAAGCACTGTCAATCAAGCATATTAGGACATTTCTAGGGGTAATACATTTTATCGTACCTTTTATCGCCATTGTCATGGCTTGGTTACTTTGATACCTGGGTTTTAGAATAGAAAAAATGTTTTGTTTTGGAGGCTGGGGAGGGGGGCGGGGCACCACGTCAGCAGCGCAGGTATATTTACCTGGATAACGTTATAACGTTATATATGTATATGCAGGTACATCAATATACGTGATACCCATAGAAGCATGGAATAAGATATTGTTTTTGGATTATTGTCGCACTAGACAATTGAATAAACAAAATAATACATACATAATGTTCTTCATAATTTTAAAGTGTTATTATCAATAGATCTTTCGTTGTAAATAAGAGAAAATAAGTGTAGCTCCCCAAAAGGTAGTAATGCAGGCAGATCAATTCAAATCAGATTAAGATTGCATGGGTAGATAATCTAATGATGGAACAAACAAATAAATGTATCAACATCAATCACCTGACAGGTGCTTTTTCTCCTGTTCAATTGTGATGAGATACATGTATTTAACAAAATATAATATATATCAAACCTTTGGCAAAGATGACGATATTATTGATATTATGATAAATGACAGGCTTTTCGTCTTCATCTGCTTCCAAGAAAAAGTCAAACCCAACCTGTTTAGATATTGCCAACACTAGTACTAGTATTCGAGTAGTTTGTTTTTACGATTAACATTATGTTTATCGTTCATTGTAAAAACAAACTACTCGAATACTAGTACTAGTGTTGGCAATTGTCACAGTCATGTATGTCCCCCATGTCATGTATGCCCTATTGGCACGCACAGTCGAACATGCAAATAAACTTTCATTAATGACTTGTTGTTTTCCCCCTGCCCAGTTGTATTCTCGCAGGGTCAGCAGGGTTACCACACGTTCCGTATCCCGGCCCTGGTGCACCATGAGGGGGTGTTCCTCGCCTTCTGTGAGGCCAGGAAGGACACGTACCATGACTGGGGGCCCATGGACATCGTGATGAAGAGGGGGGTCCTGCAGGAGGGGGGAGGGGTGGAGTGGTCAGATGTCCAGACTGTCTGCTGTGTGCCTGACAAAAGGTAAGTGTTGTCACAGGTGGTAGGTGTCAGGCATATCTACCTCCAGGTTGTGGAGGAACAAGCTTAAAGGTACTAGACATGAACTTCAAGATCGACAGTCAAGTCAAGTTTAGTCTAATGCACAACGATTGTATCAGTTACAATGTAACTATGGCAAATATCATGTATTACTAACAACTTAACAAACTACACCAGTATACTAAACTAACATAAATAGAAAATATGGCCGCATAGTGACAATTTCACGTTGTAGCAGTCTCCAGGTCCATCTCTCTCTATCTCTCTCTCTGACAGTTACTGCCCCCTAGGCTATAGGTGTGGCTGTTTGGGTCTGTTGGCAGTGTTGGGTAACCAAAATACAATTTCCTAGGGCTAACTTTAGTTTGAAATACATTCAAAGGATTTGTATTTATGATATCGATAAATCTCTTTTTTGTTTGTTTCTGTTTTCCCTACAGATGTATGAATCCCACCCCTATAGTGGACAGGACCAATGGAACGATCCATCTCCTGTTTGGCACGATCCCGCCGCAGGTTACGGAACACGACATGATTCGGGACGGCGTGCACCAAATAAGGCTCTGTATCGTCAAGGTAGGTTTTTATCACACTCGGTATCATCATGGCCACCTAAATTTGACAGCATTATGTAACACAGTTGGGCTAATTAGGGTTTCGTGATGAATGAAATGAAACAAAAATATTAAACAGTTTGCAGTATTGCTGAGTTCACAGTTGAAACCATAGTGGGAACACAATGTACAAAATCTGACTCTGACACCTATTGTTCACAGTAGAAAAGAGAAATGTGTCCATAGAAAACGACAAACTTGTTACTCTTAGCATTGAGTTTGAAATTCCACATTGATACTAGTGTATTTTTTCATGCAGAGTAAAGACAATGGTTTGACCTGGAGTGACCCTGAGGATCTCACAGACAAAGTTCTGGGCAAGGAGAATCCGCAGTGGGCCTGCTTCGCTATGGGTAATGGACATATTTTGATATGCTCTTTTTAAACTGTTGCTATGATTAGAAAGTTATATATTTTTTCTTCTTTTCTAATATTTGGAGTAAGCAATGTTGCTAGTAATTAATACTCAACAAACTTATTCACAAATAGATGTATTCAGTGACACTTAGCTATCAAATTTTGTTCTTCAATTAATTTAATTAGTAAGAATATCAATACTTTTTCTCTTGTCTATTACGACTTTTGGTAAAGTTATTTTGTCATATTTCACTCTCTCATACCCACTCTGTCTAGCTCACTTGCAATCTTCCCATGACTTAAGGTTTTTAATGTATGCTTTTGGCAGCCTTATATAACATCCTTGCTTCTATATATTGTATCATTATAAAACCCTTAAACTTGAAATAAATTCTCCCTTTTCCCAGCTCCAGGACATGGGATTCAGCTGAAGTCTGGCCGTCTGGTTGCTCCCGGCAACCATATGGTGAAGAAAAGTTCCACCCATGAGGAAGGTACTTGTGTGAGATTATATTCAGTTACTCTGTAAAAGCTTGACAGCATTGACACTGAGTGTCTTGTCATGTGTTTAAAGCTAAAGACAGCCATAGACTGAGTGCCATCCTCTGTGAGGGCCGGCTCAATACTTTCCGCTGGCTAACCAGGGAATGGTAAAAATATTGAGCTAGCACTCTCTGCAGAACATGGCTACGACAGCCTGGCTTTCCAGACAAATCCAGCAAGAAATAGCAATTTTAGTCAATGTCACAGTTTTTCCTGATCAGACAATGTGAATCAGACAGTTTTTCTGCTCTATTTTTCCATGTCTTTACCTTGATACAGTTTTGTATCTTTCATTCAAATAGCTCAAGTAAGTTTTATCAGCTATGTGACTGTGTATAATGCTCATGAAAATGACAGAGAAAACTTTTTAATCTTTTTTTCCATTTTTCACTACATTTCAATGATAGCCCCAAGACCACGGTCCTACCCCACTTCCTGGTTCAGACGGACTTTAGAGATTGTCTGGTGGTTTTTGTTCTCAAGTACGTCCCTTTAGAATATCCTGCGTAGTCATGATCAACACAAACTCAAAATTAACATAGAAAAGATCTGACTAATTCTCTCTGCAGATGCTGTTGGGCTGATCCATTCTGAAAAGCAGGGGTGGACTCTCATTGTTGAATTTTTTAAGGGTGCATCCTCCCTCTCATTTTAGATAGCCATCGTTATCATTAGATTATTTTCTCTTTCCATTTCTGAAAACTTTTCAATGTCAACCCCTTTCAAAGTGGACAAGTCCATGGCAAACAGAAAATTACAATCACCATCACAAAATCTATCATTCTTTGCAGTGATATGGATATACTTAAGTACTGTAAATGCGTTTAAGTTCGCGGGGGTTTAATTTCGCGGTAGCGGGAAAATGGACTTTTCACGGTGGTTTTAATTTCGCGGTATAGCACCATGCACTGTAGTCCCTTACTGTTATGGAAAAACGTTCGCGGTGGTTTTAAATTTGCGGTGAAGCGGCCGCCGCGAAAACCGCGAACAGTAATCCACCGCGAACATTTCTGCATTTACAGTAATACTTTAAGTTTAACACTTTGAAACATCAAAAACAGTGTATGGTCTTGTTTTTTTCCAACTTTAAATGCTGTGCTGTTTTGCAATATTTTAAAGTGATTGCTATATGCTGCTTGCAGATATTTTTGAAGGCTTACTATGATTTGATATCATTATTTTCACTTCATTCAATCTCATGTAATTCCAATCATTTCAGAATCTATAGTTTTGACAAAATGGACAATTGCATGGTTTGTGGTATGTCTCAGTTGAGGTTAACATCTAGAAAGCCGCTTCCACTGAAATGATCATTTTTAAAGAAACGAATTAGAGATAACAGTGTCAATAGATGTACATCATGCCAGAAAAGGCTGATCAGCCAAAATTGCTTGGCTGTTTGGCGCTACTTAATCCCCCCACTGTTACACTACTCCCCCTTTCGTCCTCGAATCTCTGAGATTGATATCCCTGTGTGATTTCTTGTTTCTTTAGCCTTTACTCACAGTGTGGCACATCCGCTACCCTGTTACTCACAGTGTGGCACATCCGCTAGCCTGTTACTCACTGTGTGGCACATGTTCTGTTACATGCAGGGTCGGTGTGGTAACGAAATGTAAGAACAGGGTAGTAGAAACTTTAACAGAAAGAAGCAACATGCCCACACCCGGGATCAAAGAACCTAAGGCACGATCTAGACACAGTTTTTCCCAATATCTGCAAGCCGACAACCTCTCGCCAACAGCTTTTTTTCAGCGTCTAGATGGAACTGCAATATTGCCATAAAGATATTGGCAGAATTTCTCCCAAAAGGTCCAGAGCATTTGCCCGATAGCTAATAATAGCAAGGGTCCTCGATAGCTTTATATAGCAGGGGTCCCAGACAACTTCCGTGCGTGTGTAGATGCGTCCTGACCTCGGGAGGAGGCCTAACATTGCAAGCCATCTCCAATCTGTTGTATGTATTGTATTGTAGGAGATTTCCTGAGAGGCTGTGTGAACCGGTCCTTTGTGGTGTATAGTGATGACGGAGGGGACACCTGGCACGTGGGGGGGAAGGTACCGGAGGGAGGGGACAACTTCCATTCAAACGAGTGCCAGGTGGGTTCATGTGTGGAGAAAAATCAGCCTTCCCACCCCTGTTCTGAGAGTGGCATGTCCCAATGTAAATCATTAGTTTTTGGGGGTTTTTTTTTAGAAAAAAAATAATGAAAGAAAGACATGTACAGGTGCATCTATCTTTCCATTCCTTCTTTTTTATTGTTTCAATTGTTTTTCTTTCTCTACTGTTTTTATTTCCTTTTTCACGATTTCTTAAAAGATGTCAAATGTATAAACGAAAGTAAGAAAAACTGATCTTACAACACCCATAAACTTAGGTAATACATGTGAGTAATATGTTAGAGGTCCCTGAGACCTAAACAAAACACATTTAAAGATGCAGTAAGCAATGCTATAGACTGCAGTTTTTTTTACAACTTGCTGGCTTACAACTTTTACAACTTGCTGACAGCAGCAATTTACACTAAAACACATTCGTTGACTATCAATTTTTTATCTGTTCCAATGTCAGTCATTTTTTAATGACAAAAAATGGATAAAAGTTGTTCATCACCTCAACTGGGACATACCACTCACTAGAAGGGGTGTGAGGGATGTAGGGCAATTTATCACCAGACCATTTGTTCCAGGAGATTTCCTGCAAGGCTGTGTGGTCTGCTCGTTTGTAGTGTTTTCTGACGACCACGGTGAAACGTGGCAGTTAGGGGGGAAAGTCCCTGAGAGGCCGGAGAACCTGCACACCTCGGAATGTCAGGTAGCTCACCAGGTGTTACTGTAACAGTTGGGGTTCTTCCTTGGCCAGGGGAAAAAAATGTTATGTTGTCTGTTTTCCAACCTACGGTACCCTAGAAAAAACTGCTGAACCTAGACTTTTTTTGGGTGCGTGGGCAGTGGTTCCACATAGTTTCCAGTTACGATTTTTATTCAGCCTGCTTCCTATTCAAGTACAAAAAAACTGTTTTTCCAATCTAATAAAATTCTAATGAAAGATAGATATATTTGCCGACTCATAATCGTAATCATTATGCATAAAATTGAATTTGATATTGAAAATATATGTGTCCTCATGCATTTCAGTTTTACTTTGCTAAACTGTATTGTATCGTATATCACATTCCATATGTTAATTGTAATTTACTTATATATCTCTCTTCGTCAGGAAGAACTTGAAATTATTATTGCCATTGGTAAATGTCATGATAGAAATTTGTCAATTATATGTAATATATTATACTATTTTTTAGGCCGTGGAGATTCTGAAGAAAGATGGCTCCTCCTCGCTGTGTCTGAACATCCGTACCCTTGGGCCGCACGCTCGCCGGCAGCAGTCCTTCAGCGAGGATGGCGGGCTGACGTTCTCCCCTGGACAGCTGGTGGACTCCCTGGTGGAGCCATGTAAGACTGGTCCAGTCATGCCGACCGTCAAGAACTATGGCGGATGTCAGGTCAGCTTAACGCAATAACAGACATAATAGATCGAAACTAAGGCAAACAAAAGACTGTCCATCATAATTATTTTAATAATTTATATAAAACTGTCTGTTGGAGCCATGTAAGACTGGCCCTGTCATGCCGACTATCAAGAACTACGGGGGATGTCAGGTCAGCTTTGGGGTTCTTAAGGGACATGATAGATCAAAAGTGAGGCCAATATGGAAAACAAAAGACTGTCCATCAATTAAAGTTAATGATTTATATAAAGCTTGCTGGTGGAGCCGTGTAGTTCAAGAACCAGAAATATGAAGCCTGTTATAATAAACTTTATTATGACATTTTTAAAGCTTTATCATAACACAATATTTTCACTAAATGGTGAATTTTGGTGTCTTTTTGATTTGTTGATATTCAATCATTTTTGTATGTTGCAGGGTTCTGTCGTTGCTGCCACACCTCCATCTAACCTGACGGGTCCCGAAGGGTCAGAGGTCGAAACCTGGGTCCTGTTCGCCAACCCCAACCATCTCTCCCTCCGCGAGAACATGTCCATCAAGGTCAGCAAAGATGGGTGTCGGACATGGAGCGAGGGTCTCGTGCTTCACAAGGGGCCGAGCGCCTACTCCGACCTTGCAGCGTACGAGGAAGGGGGAGTGGTCAAGGTCGCCTGTCTGTTTGAAAAGGGGGAGGGGCATGCGTATGAGACCATTTCTCTGCAGAGGATGAGTTTGGAAGATGTTGTGAAAGGAACATCTGGTTAGAGAGTTCTGAATAACGTTAATCAGGAAAGAAATATCAGAGATTAAGTATGTCAGAGAGCTAAGCTGTCTTTATCAGAAAAAAATGCAATTTAGGTAATTATTTAAACTTTTTGCAGTGGCTTTATGTTCTGAATAAAAAGCCTTTAAATATATGATATTAGTTAATCAGGATGGAGATTACGTATGTCAGAGAGCTGAGCTCCCTTTATCAGAACCTTTTCACAAGAACTAAATCCACAGCCTTGTGTTACGATTACTAAAGATGTTACTGTATATATATAAAGTGCTATCACGAACTCAAAACCACTGTGAACTTTCCATTTTCTCCTTTACTGCGAAATCAAATCATCGCAAGTTAAAGGCAAAATTTTTTTCCACAATTTTTTCTTCAGCTGTTGGTAATGTTTAACAGATCTTTGTGTATCGGGATGAGATGTCAGTTAAATTTGCATCTTTTTTTTTAGCCTGAGGAGGTACATGTGTTAACGGGCTTGATGCATGGTGTAATCAACCGTGATATTTCAGTGACATGCCATGGGCCAATAGAATTGGACACTTATAAACTGCATTTGGTTGTAGTTTTGGGGAATTGGGCAGGAGTTCCCCCAGCGTTTTTAAGCATACCATTTTTAGTCAGAAATGTACTTGAAAACATTCTGTTTCTATTGTGTTGACTTCCTTTTCAGCGTTGAAGTTGAAGATTTGGGGCCTTAAGTTGTGAGTCTCAAAAATGTATTTAATGTCACAGAGGTTAAGTTTACACAATCGAGAACAAAGAAAATCAGTCTTCTTCAAGTCGTTGTTCTGTGTTTGACTACGGTTTACACTAGAGGTTCGAAGATTTAACAACATATGATATGAATTATAACAATGATATTATCCCTCTTATCATCATTGTATTACATAACATACTGATGACGTCACTGGGTAAACGTTGCTTATGTGAATAAAGTCTAGTTAACAGAGACATGGTAGAGCTCTGATCTTGAAGGTTCATATGTTACTAATTTACAATTATATCAAAATCAAAGGTGAAATGAAACAGGGTGCGAAGAACATACTAGTATTAAGAAAACCCATTACGTATGCCTTGATCGCCAAAAAGTAGTTTCTAAAGCGACTGGATATGATTTTGGAAACATTTTGGAAACGTCTGACCGTTTCCAAAATCATATCCAGTTGCTTGTCATGAGTAAATACCTTTTGGCGTATCTTATCAACTGAATGTCTAATCTTCATAAACTTATATCTTGATCATTGTGATAAACATTTGGGAGACTGGTGGACCTCGGAGGAGTACCACAACTGGAACAAACCATGTAACATTCTAGGGGTGATAGCTTGACTAAGAACAGCAAAGGAAAACCACTGAAATCGTCTTCATTACCTGTGATTAGTGCTATTTGATTGTTTGTGCCATAGCAAGCATATTACTATAGAAGAAAATGATGAATTGTATTTGCATCAAATATTTGTCAGCCAATCAGAAAAGGTCGTGTCTAATCAAGTCACATGATATTCGAATTTCCCGCCACGGTGACGTCAGGTTCACCAGGTGCTGCATTTTTCTTGTAGCGTGGTCTGGGGTGCACGCCCCGTGCAAGACATGTCCTAATGTTTCAACATTTGGTACCGAAATATTGAGGTTTTCTCACATTTTTGTAGAAAATTTTTCACAAAAAACTGCGGGAAGGGCTTCTGGAATACCATGGAAGGAAATGGCCGGATAAAGTTTGGTGTGCAGCTTGGATGGCTTTGGATTCAAAACTGGGACGAATGTAAGCAGCTTGAAAATTCTTCTTTGTGCTTTTTAGAAAGAAAAAAAAAAGAAGCGTTTAATTTCGCGTTTTACTTCTAGTGTGGCAGACAAACAGCGTTTTAAGCTGTTTATATTTCGTGCCTTGTATGTTTCCGTTGTCATTGAAAATTGAAATACTGTTACAGTCCATTCAATTTTCCTGCCGTTTGCATGCCCGGATAAATCAGTTTCAGTTTATTTATTTATCCAGGAAAATACATCGCCTATTGGCGTTTTTCAATACCTCCTGGGGGGCCGGGAGACCCCAACATAAAATAACACAAAATCACAACAACTGAATCAAAATTGAAATCAAAGGTCAAACTTAAATAACTAAACGTTAGGTGTCAACTATTTACAATACAAATAACTCAGGATAACTTAATATAATATTGGTAGTAATAATAACAATAATAACACATTCAGGCAGTGGATCAACTTAAAATCAAAGTAACGAAAAGTGGAATTTGCATATCAATGTGTCGCTGGTCGGGCAGTGTTTGTTTCAAAGTCGATTTGCAAATGAAAAATAACAGTCAGAAGAGAACATAAATGTCAGTCTTAGCATCAAAACATAATACAGAAATCAAACAAAAGGATCCACTGTGATATGACAGGAACTAAAGTTAAAATATATACAATCAGAATCCTTTAGTCCTGGTCATACAATCGTTTAAACTGTGACAGTGTCCTCGCAGATCTTAATTGGGACGACAGGGAATTCCAGAGCACCGCCCCTGAGTATGAAAAAGCTTTCTTTCTATATTCAGATTTAGCTTTAGGCAGCAGGAGTCCACCTTGTGATCTAAGACGGGTATTATGTGTGTGTATTTCTGAGAGTTGGGAGAACAATGCAGTAAGATGGGGAGGGGTCATGCCGTTAAGTGCCTTGAAAACGAGCGTTGCCTTACTTCTTTTATGTACATCAACTATTTGGACCCATCCAAGACCACGTAAGACGTTTGATGTAGAAGTATGGCGATCGTACCCCATGATCACGCGACCAGCTCTAGTTTGGAGTTTCTGTAGTTTATCCAGGCTTCCTTTACCCCCAAATTTGATTTGAATGACAGTTTAGGAAACCTGTGTGTGCTTGTAAAAAAACGCTACATAACCGTGATGCTGTATTTATAGCTCAAACTTGCATGGAAACAAACTTTCTTGTTCAAATGCAGGAAATGGTTGAAATGGCGAGGCGCAAAATTGAGCAACTGGTCTTTTTTTTATCATTTCTATGCTTTGACAAAAGTGAGCGGGGCTTAATCCTTGTGTATAAACGTACTGTTCATTAAGTCATAAACCATGCATCTATATTTTGATAGAAGGTCAATGATTTGAAGGTTTTGCTTGGGGAAATGTTAAGTTTAAAACCCTCAAACACCCGAGTGGGGTCCATTTGGACCCCAGGCGTACATTTTGAAGTGCCATTTGAACATTTTTGATCTGACGAAAAAATCCTTCCGTGACTTTGTCAGTCAATATGTCTTATACCTTCTCCTAAGTTTTCGTAAAGATTGGTACAATAATGTGGAAATTATAAAGAAAGTTTGTGTTCAGTCCCTCTGGGGTCCAAACGGACCCCAGCAAAAATGTGCAGTTTTTAAAACAAACTTTGGAGGCTAACTCCTTAACCACTTACAGTATGACTACCGAACTTTTAGACAATAATAAGAATGTAAACTTAAATCATCACAAAAATTTCTGTGTCATCAACATGTAATATGACGACATTATGACGTCATTTGCCTAATCAGGGCGGCCATCTTGGATTTTGACCAATGACGTCATGAAATTAGCATAAATTATAAATTTTAAGTCATGAAAATTACATTGAATTTCATAGAATTTAATTGTTGTCAGAAAACAGGTGTAGTTTACCAAGAAAACCTTGTTCAAAGTGAAATTGTCAAATTTTGGCAAAAATATGCCTGTTAGAATATGGTTGCCATGGCAACCCCAAAAAATGATAAACTTACTTTATTGACCAAAAACTTTTGCAAACAATATTTTGTGATAAATTACCAAGTTTCGTAGCTTTAGCTCTAGCCGTTCATGAGTTATGCGACATAAACGTTGCTGAGGGCCTCAAAATTCCCCTATCTGGTCGGAATAGGTTTAGTGCAAAACGTGGTCCTTCTGAACTTTTGCATAAATTATGATAATGAGTTGGAATAAGCAACACATTAACATCTCAAAATCTTCCTCTTACATTGACGAAGCAATGGATATACAATGATTGCCGATAAGAAATGGTACTGAGATTTTATGAACAAAACATTTTGGGGTCCGTTTGGACCCCACTCGGTCATTTTAGTCGCAAAAAAAGGTCGGGTGCTTGAGGGTTAATGATTAATGCCATTGGTTTGATGTGTAAAACTGACTCCTGTTTCTTTTTCTTCATGTCGTCCGGAGACTAGCCATTGGAAAGACTATTCCTCAGCGCCACCCAAGTAAGTCGAATTTAATCAATTTGCACTCACCATCCACCTACAGCTAACAACAAAATTATCCATGCCCTTTGTAAATTGTCTCGGGCAAACATTTTTTTGTGACATTAGGATCAACTCTTAACATTTATTTATCAATCAGAACTCGAGCATATCGTCATATTTGTTGTAAATTTCGTCATACTTAATATTGTAAAACAAACTAACTTGCATTTATATCACCTGAAGAGTGCGAGTTAAGTGTTGGGGTCTCCATCAGACTATGGCCATGCCACGAGAAAACTGTGACACCCATTAGTTGAGTGACTGAGCGAATTGTCATATTTGTCAGTGGTCTTTGTTTTTAGTGACAGTAAAACTCCCTCAACATTATTTTTGTTTACTTAAACTTAAGGAAAAAACTATGCATGTATGTGGAAATCAAAGATAATCTCCATCACACTTTGGAATTACTTTCTTCTTAGAGTAAGTTTATGAAGTAAATTGAAAATGGTAAAACTGAAAAAACCTTTCGTGTCACTTTGATTTCTCTTCAATTTAGCACGTTCAGATCTTTCGCCATCTATGGAAATTGTTTAGGTGCTTGTTTTGATTATGGTTATGGAACAAATAAAACGCATTTCAAGATGGCAGATTAGCACATAATACAAAACGCCTACTTTATAATTCATGTCAGTCAATGTGCTGAGGAGTCAAATCGTACGGTGGAAGAAAACATTAAAGGTTAGGCAAGTAGTCAGTATTGGGGATTCAACTTTCTGGATTACAGCACTGGGATGGAACTAGATTACAACGTTGTCTCGACAAATGAAAGGAAAATCATGGGTGGGAGATTGTGTTGTTCTTTAAGAAACTTACCTTCGTTGAGGACGGTTCTGAAGAGTTGAGTCTCGATCGTATGTAGTTTTAGACTCCGTACTATGTTTGGAGGATAAGATCATAGAGAGTGGGGTGATCATATCTATAACTGTATGTCAACACCAACGTTCATTTCGGCAGCGTGTGTGCAAACCTTGGCTACTGTACACCACCGAGTGAGTCCGGGTATGGACACCTAAATTGTATGCCTTGTTTATAGGACTATGGAGGCTGGTGCGGGCTACTTGCCCGGAATGAAAAATGCTTGATAACCTATATGTTTGGCAACGCCAGGGCCCCTTTCCCACATGGGGGCTTAAATACATAGTGCCGGCGAGGGGAACGCCAGAGCAAAGCTCCGAGGCATGGTGGTGTAGTTTGCACACGATACGATCTCCAAATTAGAACTGCGAAATACAGGTTTGATCAGAGCCGGTGGAGTTAGAGTTCTGCTGTCTCCTTCCCTCTGTTCTCTGGTTGATCTTTCGCAATGATCAAAAAAGCCCAATTTTGAAGGGTTCCATGTTGATGTACATTAAAAGATATGATCACCCCCCTCTATATGATTTTAACCTTGAGCACCTAGTACGGATACGAATGCGGCATACGATTTGGACTTGACGATTTAGAGCACCCTCCGCGAAGGTAAGTATCTTTTTGGACTGTACTATCGTCCATCCATGATTGTCCTTTCATTTATTGAGACAGGGTCTGTAGTCCAGTTCCGTTCCAGTACTATAATCCAGAAGGGTGTATCCACTTAACTGATTACTTGACGAACCTTTTCTGTTTTCTTCCAATGTAAGATTTGACTCTTCAGCACATTGACTGGCATTTTTGTGAAAAGAACTCTAAATTATAAAGTAGGCGTTTTGTATTCTGTGCTAATCTGCCAACTTGTAATGCGTTGTTTTGTTTTATAACCATAATCAAGACAGGTACCTAAACAATTTCCATGGAGGGCGAAGAATCTGTACGTTCTAAATTGAAAGGGAAACCAACTTGACACGAAATTTTGTTCAGTTTCACCATTTCGAATTTCACTTCATAAACTTACTTCAAGAAGAAAGTAATTCCAAAGTGTGATGGAGATTATCTTTGATTTTTACACACATCGTTTTTCCCTTAACTTTAAGTAAACAAATGATGAGGGAGGTTGTAATTCAGTAAAAACAGAGGCACTGACAAATATGACAATTCGCTCAGTTGCTCAGCCAATGGGTGCTTCAGTGTTATCCTGGCATGCATAGTCTGACGGAGACCTCAACACTTAACTCACACTCTCAGGTGGTCAAGGGCAAGTTTGTTTGTCCTACAATAAATATGATGAGTTCTGACGGGTGAATAAATTTTTAAGAGTTGGTCCAAATGTTCTTAAAGCTTTATGTCCTCGACAATTTACAAAGGGCATGAATAATTTTGTTGTTAGCTGTAGATGGTGTGTGCAAATTAATCATTATTAATGCTGGTGGAGACCCCAACACTTATGACATCAATATAATTTGAATTTTCATCATATTTCAAGTACTTTTTGTCAAGGAACATAAAAGATGAATTGCACATCATTTCAAGACTTTATTCGCCAAGTATAATCTATGTTTGAAGTGCCATCGATGATGCCTAACTTTCAAAACATCCTTAGTACGGTTTCTGCTTAGCTTTAGTTTAATATTTAATAGCACAGTGACCTAATTACGCAATTTGAGACAGAAGAAAATCACCTGTAAACGTTGAACATCTTGATGACGACAGAGGAAGAATTCTTCACATTCCGAACATTTCTATATCATATGATACTTACGTCACAATATTCGCCCGTGGGGACATCCGGTCAGTCCACTACACGTCACTTCCGGTTCAACACGAGTGTCAATTTTATTACGTCCATTTTCTGTCGTAAGCTAATTATTACCTACATCTAACAATACTCCTAGCAGTGAATCTTTAATTATGGAACTTTATAGTGTGAAAAAAAAACATTAAACAGGGTCCGGTTTTTAATTGTCTTTTAACAGCGACATTAAGTTTATGTAAATTGTGATGACGTATTCATACCGCACTCCTCACACATCGTTTGTATACTCATTATCACTCGCACGTCCTGGGGTCATCTTGTTGGGCCCTTTGACAAATAAACTAATATTGGTCTATCGAATGCTTAACGAGCTTGGAAGTGTTGCTAAGCGATGTGCAAAATTGAGGATAACTTCAGGAAAACAAAGTCCTGGCGACGAACTGGTCCACCAAGGAATGTGGAGCCTTTTTGCACCATTGTGTTGTGTTGCTATTTGTTTTTGAGGATTGACAAGTATTTAATTCCGTGTAAAACACACGCAAGATCCCGTCAGCGCCTGAAATGCACACACTAGAAGTCATGACAGAGTAAGCCAGGAATGAGGAAACTTCGACTGAGATGTAAGTACATTACGTCAAGACATGGCATTCTTTGCCACTTCGTCAAATGTCGGATTTATTTTCTCTATCTCTAACTGCGGTCAGGTATAAATAAGATGCTGCGAAAGTCATAAATCTAGTAGAACGTCACAAGACCACATGTGTGAACGGACGTTTGGAGATTCCTCCAACTTTGCGGCTTTCTTGAAGGATATAAGAAGACTTTAAATCAACGTCAGACAGTGAAAGAGAGAGGCTTAAGACGGTAAACAAGACGACACGAAAACAAGGACTGGGTAAAGAGTGGAGGTCTCCCGACTTCCTTGAACAAAGCTAGAAGTTTGGTGTTACAACTTGAGTATGGTCCTCCCGCAAGAATCGACAACTGAGACGACCCAGGCATAACGCCATTGGACATAGGCAAGCTGTGTGTTCTCCAAAGTAATATAAGAACATACGAGTTTTCGTCAAGTGTGCTAAGTATACAGTGCTACATTGTGATCGGAACCGGAACGCGACCTGTGCCGACCAAAACTTCACGATTGCTGGATTTGGACTACACGATTGCTGGATTTGGACTACACGAGAGAAGGAGGCTAACAAGAACGGTGCCGTTTCATGAAGGAAGGTACGTACTTGTATAATAAACGTAACTTCGTGTGTTATTGTAGAGTGTGTATGCATGCGTAGTTTATATATATATATATATATATATCATCTGGGAAAGTCAGCAGTTTTACCTTTGACAAAAGACAGATGCACATGTAGCAAACGTTTGACTTGACTTTACGCTTGAAATTCGTTCAATTCTGGGAGGCTCATTTCCCTCTTTCAGAAAATAGTGTAACAAGCTGACATGGTCCTTTTCCCTCTCTTTTGAAACCATACAATAAAGTCAGTGCGGTGTTCTTTCCAAACAAAGGACCGGCGCTCGCATGAAACCTAACACGGATGTTCTGTAACCCTATCCACTACCGCCCATGCCGACAAAGCGGCTCTTAACCACACATCTACTTAACAAGTTGTCAGCAACATATGTGACGTGGTCTCTCTGAAAGCACCTTAAACTGACGCGTGTGGCTTAACTGGTGAGTTCTGGTGGCTTTGAAGGTTATCTTTTGATCTTTGGGTCGCTGTTGAAAGTAGTATGCTGCTAGAGATAAGCTATAACAAACAACTTATCACGTTTCCCTTGTACGTATATGTGATACAATGTACGGGTTTCTTTCCTATGCTAGTCTGCTTTCAATCGAAGTTTTACCTTCCGTTCCTACAATGTAGCCTGTTTGTGGCGCAACGAATGTTTCTCGTTTACATGTGCAGTAAATTTTGTACAGTTTTCATACAGGTTAGGTAATCAACAAATTTGTACAAAATTTACGTTGTCATCATTATTAGCCAAATTCAGTTCCTGGTTCTCCCGTCTCTTTGGCTAAAGGCCACCTTTCCACTAGCCGGTGAGAAACCGTTCAACAACAAAAATTGGATTGATATTATCATAAAAAGATGATGCATTATGTAAAAGTATAATCTAAAAGATACCAAAGCACACAAAACGTGAACAAATTGGTTATAAATCTATAAAATTCGTTGGCCGCGATCTGTCAACTTGTTGTTCGCTAGTAGGTTGCAGCCGCTACCACAGTTTCTAGTCAAAAGGGGTTGTTAATTGTTTAGAATAATGATTCTAGTGCATTTACCAGACATATTTCTCCGTAAATACAGCTCCTACGGTGTGGTGCAGTTCTCTCCATGGCAGCAAGGCGGTCCCCCGCGTGCGGACGGAAAACCAGCGGCCCCACCAGGACAGTAAAGGTGGTGGTGCTGGGGCAGGCCGGGGTCGGCAAGACAGGTTCGTTCTCAAGTAACTTTTATCTTTAGGATATTTGTTTCAAATCTACAAGATGACTTTATTGTATATAAGATGGCAAGAACATAGATCAGGGATACACAGATTACTTCACAAACTTTTCCATCATAAGCTAGTTCATAACTTGAAATTTATTTGGTGTAGACGCCGCTAGCTCGGAAACTGTTAAAGATACATGTGCGTATGTGGACTAGGACTAATGTGGAAGTAAGTGTGTAAACTTTGCTAAAGTTATACCAACGTGGCTATGATATACTAGTAACTAATGCGGGACCTACAAGTTAAGTATGCATGTTAGAGCCTACCTAGCCCTTGATGATAGCCTCCAGCTAGTTAGGTAGCCGTGGCTATACGTCTCTATTAGTATATATAGCCGAATAAATCAAATTAAATCAAAGTCTGTCTTATCGGGCATCAAATACTTGTATTTGAAAACATGAACCTCAGAACGGTTTTTCCACACAATACCAAACTTTCTAAGGTGCGCCCCAAGGTGTGTTCTGTTGGTATTCATCGTAGTTCCGGAGATACAAAAGTGCGTAATACTATGGTGTTGAATAGATAATGGTTCAAACTCTTCTTCTGGATAATATCAAAATTTTTATTCAGACGTTTCAGAAGGCATCCACCTTCCTTCCTCAGTGAAATGTTTTTCTATTTATCATATCCTGGATGTCTAACCTTCACAAACGTACTACGGTGTTGCTTTTAACCACCGCATTGTATCAATTACCGGTGGCATATAATGTAATTACTCGTTGCGTAATTTGGAGTTACATAACGTAACATTTTCACACCACCGTAATTCAAGCGTGTACCAATTAAAGGGTAATTCAATTTACAGAAATGAAAGATATGCAAACAAATATCCCATTGTCAATAAACCACCAATGACACAATCAAGAAAGCCACATGTTTTATAAATCGTTAAGAAGAAGTTACAACATATATCAAAAACAATTTGAGAAGAATCGGTGCCTTCGAATATACAGCTGGCTATTCTCTCTTAACGCAGACTAGCCATAACAAACTCAATGTCATACTCATATGTTTTCAGAAATGACAGATTTGTTTTCTTGTTGCTCCCGATGTATTAAAGTAAACATTGCGAATTGTCATTGCTGACAGAAGTATTTGTTTCGTGTATTTTCCTAGCGCGTAATTGATAAGATATCCGTTATCAAGTTTGAAATGAATAATGAGGTGTTTATTTGCCCTTTGATCGCTGTGCCCCGAGGTGTGCTCTCTTGTATTTCTTCTCGTTCCGGAGATACAAAAGGGCGTAAAACTACCCAGACATACTGTGGAGAGAGCGAAAGGTACACGTCTAGGTAACAAATCAAAAGGGGGCAATGACCCACAGTGGCATTGACTCGTTAAAGCTGTTCGAAGTGAAGTTGTTTACCATTTCTGACTAAAACCAAGGAGGACAGAGGGTGCTCAAGAAAGGTTGCCAAAATTTTAAAAGGTCATTGAACTTTCAACACCAAGCAGTGTGCGTATGTGTGTGTGCGTGTGTGCGTGCGTGCGTGTGTGTGTGTCTGTGGGTGCGTCTGTGTTCGTGTGGGTAGGCACACGTGTTCGTGAGTATCCGTATTAAAGATTGCGAGTTGCAACTTACACAAAATGTATTTTTCCGCTCTACAGCGATGACTGTGCGGTTTGTGACCAAGAGATTTATCGGTGACTATGACCCAACGCTCGGTAAGCTAAACATCGTTTTCCTCAAATTTGTCCACTTTCAATCATCATTTACACTGCCAAATGAGCCAGTACAGAACGTTTTCTAGAGGCTTTACAGTACTCTACATTTTAAGGCCCTCTTTCCACTAGACGACGATTGCGCTGCGCTCTCACTGTGACCTAAAAGGATATGTGTAACCTTCGCTTTCACACTGGGTATATCATACAAAACGTAAAAGTGTGACTTAGAATACAACAAAAACACACAGCGTGTAAAAAGATTCATTTCTTTTCTATTAAATTCGTTGAGCGATATGTCAAATCTCAGGTCGCAGAGACAGCGCGGCGAGAGCGCCGTCCTAGTGGAAAGGGGGTATAACCAAATTATTCACCATTCTACATCGTATTCACCAGCGATCTATGTTTGACACTTCACCTTGTCTTCGTACCACAGAGGCCAAATATCATCACCTGGAGTTTGTTGGTGACGATCTGGTACAGTTTGAAGTACTGGACACTGCCGGGCAGGTACGTCAGTATCAGCGCTTTTCAGTTTCACAAAATAAAGAGTATCGATCCTTTAGTATTAGCTATTTTTGTTGTTTTTCGATCATCATCATCATCATCATCATTGGTCGGCGTGCTTACACATGACGGAGTTATACCGCCCCTTACGGGGATGTCTACTTATATGGTTCCGCTAGGTAAAATGTATCCACCAGCCTAAAAATATAAGTCTAGACAGATCTCCAATGCAACGTTTGCAAGTATAATGCACTCCTGCATAAAACTATGTATACGTGGGTAGGGGGCGTTGCTACGCTACCAGGCCCCTTAGAAAATGCCACCCAGGGGTCTTCAAGATGAAACAAATGAATTGAATAGATAAATAAGAAATCTTTATATACAACAAATGCAGATCAGAAGCACCAAATGCAGATCAGAAGCACACTGTTTTTCAAAGTGGCACATAAATATGACTGGATAAATCGTAATGGAGGTTGTATACAAATATCATGCTATCTTTTTTTAAATTCTCAGCTAGACTTCTGCTAAAAGATTTGTTGCGCAGTCATTTTACATTTTAAGCAGAAGCTCGTGTTGCTTCAAATGGACAACTACTCTTGAATATAGCTTATTATGGTGTCACCTTTCTTTCTGACACTCAATTTTGAGATGTCGATGTAAACGTTCAATACACTGAAAAAGAATGATGAAACCATAGAATCTTGTAGATTTCGTATTATTTCTTTCAGGAAGAAAATTCGCTGGCCTTGGAGCAGAAGATTCGATGGGGAGACGCTTTCATCATTGTTTACAGCATCAACGACATCTGCAGTTTTGACGAAGTTATGAGAATCAAATTTCTGATCAACCACACGAAGGGACCGGACACGCCGGTGACACTCGTGGCCAACAAACGAGATCTCGAATTAGATAGAATGGTCGCGAGACTTGACGGCGAGAAAATGGCGGACACGTTAGGGTGCAGCTTCTCAGAGATCACCACGAAAGAATCGTACATCGAAGTGGCTAGAGTATTCGAGGGACTTTACTCGAAGTGTAAAGAACAGTCGCAGACGAAAGATGTCCGGCGTGGTTCACCTAGGTCTTCTCCGAAGCTGTCACCCCGTCCGCACATTAGAAGAGTCAAAAACCTGCTAAAATCAACAGCCGGAAAACATCTCGACGTTCCCAGTTTTGGAACGAATTTCTGTTAACTTGTATTTGAACAATTTTTCTTTTGTATGTTGGTAAATTTCAGATATTGACATTTGTGAAGTGTTACAGACTTTTATAAAACCGCTAGGATTTTTGTTACAATTCTTATTTGCTACCTCAAGTGACAAACCTTTTGGAGGAATTCGAAGGGCTAATCTGTGAAGTGCTATTAAAATTAAGTCATGGGCTCTGCGATTCATGTTTTTAAACGTGTTCGCACGAAGCTCGAAGCTGAGAGAAGAAACGCGTTTTTTTTTACATCTTGTGGTTTTTGGCCATGCCTAGAACTGTACCTGTGCTTCATCAAGTGACAAGGACTGTCTTTCGTTATTTGAGCAAGACTACGGATGGAAGATGACTGCAAACGACGCCCACCCCCTCAGGTGGAAAGGTTTTAGCTATACATATACCATTAAGAATATATCAAGAATTATGTTATACCATACGTTTAACCACTATAAGCAAAATAAATTATGTTTTATTCCTGACATTTACCACTTTCTCCAAGGTGTAACATATCTTGATAAACAATTTATATCTCATTTATGTGTTCATTGAATGGGCCCGGGATTGCAGTAGTAGAGGGTAACAGAAAATGTAGTGTTGCAGTCATCACATAGAAGACATTATTACTGGTATTCTCTCGGCATAAAATTGATAACCGATAACTAAAAACTAATGTATTATAGACAAGACCTGCTGAGGGAATGACATAGTGCGCGATGTTGGCGATGTCTGTGTTTATAAGTCCGACAGTATGCTGGTTTGTTTTGGTTGGATTTCCTGTGTTTGTCTAAACTCTGTGTGTACGTCTACCAACACGATAACTCAAGAAGGTCTTGATGATATTTGTTATGTTGGTAGATCTTGATAAGACCTAGTACCTCGTCTCTTAGTTCATTTATCCGAACTTCCTCACATTGACAGACGAACAGAAAGCCAATTTTCTGTTGAAATCGCAGAACCCACAAATTTTAGAAAAGGTGGGGCTTTTCGTCTCCCTCTACTGCCAAAAAAGAAGTCAAACACTTCATATTTAGAAATTGCCAACACTAGTATTTTCAGTAGAATATTGTTCATAACTGTCCATTGTCATTTGTATGCTATGTTATACCATGTACTTGCAATTAGCCCTCGGGCACGAACTTTCAAATAAACGTCTTTTATTATCAAACGCAAATCGGCCTGATGGCCGCTTTTCATATCTTGGTCGAAATGCTGAAAGAGAAGCCAAAAACAAGCTCAGGCAAAAGTTTGCTATTTCAATTGCTCTCAGTCCTGGCACCATCTGCGAGATATTTTCTATCCTGTAAACATGATAGTTTAATGAACCACTAGGTGGTCCCTGTGAGTCAGGTTTAATGGTAACGGAGAAGGTTGATGGTGTAGAGTGACTCGGACATAACTCCAGAAAGATAATCTGTTCCCGTCTGCACTTAGCTTATCATCAGAACCAATTCCGAGAAAGCCTACTAGACATGTTCATGAACCCTCGCATTGACAAATCCAAGTTGACTTGCGAGCGCTTTATGAATTTGAGTAAGAATACATTTCTCAATAAGTTACGGCAAATTGTTCTTGCCACTCTTCTTCTGTGAAAAGAGGCTGAACATGTTTTTGATCTTAATGTAATAGTCTTGTAGACGTTGTCGGTTTATGTATTCATCTCTTAGCTTTGTACAGCCTCTTCCTGTACGAAACCCAACGTTAAGTTAAGTTAAGTTACAAAACCGGTCCGTGAACCAATTAGCCATGTCTCGGTGCCGATTTCGTAACATCGTTTCCACACCTTATTTGCGATGTACGGACCAACTAACTCACTCACTCACTCACTCACTAGCTTAGTCTTTATTCATCATTCACTCACTCACTCAATTTGTCACCGACTCAGTCACTCACCCACACACTCAGTCATCTCAGTCTTCTTCGAAACGTTCGAACATAAATCGCGCTGCGGCCTTCATTTTTTTTTTGCTACAGCCTATCGAAGCTGCGCATGCGTCGGGATCTTGTTTCTTTGTCCATGTTTGTCTACGTCGGTAGTTGGTGGCTGAGGCTCTTATTCTGGTACATGTAGGCTTTATTCTTCTTAATAGTCTGTGCTTTCCCTCCGTCGGATGAAAATTGTTGTCAACCCGGGCCAACTTCGTACATTCGCCAATGGTTGTCAGTGGCAAGTTAGCTTCGTCAAAAGGTGTACGGCTTGCGTGTGACTGCATAGTTTTGCATGTTTGTATTATTGCTTGTAGACAGCATAGAAATGTGTGATGGATGCTTTTGATGTATATTGCATCCAAATTTAATATAACCCTCTATGAATTAAAAAAATACAGACCCAATGATTATGGTACGAGGGAACTTTATTCATTTGTTGATTCAAGTTGTATACTTGACAAATTTATGTACCTCCGTTTTTATTTCCTTTTTTTGTGACAAGGCTGTCAAATTTTCGCTGCATTTATACTCCTGGGGAGTCTACTAACTACTTGATCCAGGCTAAATTAAAGCCATGCTCCGCCCTATTATCATCACACTGTTCCCTGGTAGTGTGATGCGGGAATCGATATTTTTAAACAGTGATCGTCTTGACGCAACACCAATTGAATCCCTAGACCTTGATTGGAAAATTAAAAAAGAAACTACCCTAAGGTAGTGAGTGTAAGGAGCCCCAGTAGAATACGGATGGTACCCAGACTAGGTCGAAAAGACTGTAGAAAGAGACAATTGGTCCGACCAGAGTTGAATTTGGAAATAGATCTTGAAGTCACTGGAAGCGCGCTACCTCCTGGTGTAAAGCAATGAGGGAATCGCAGCATCGCAGTACGTGGAGAAGGACGGCCCAATGTGCCTTAAGGGCACGGGAAAAACTGCCTTAATGGTACGGAAAAAGTGTTAAGATAAGGTAAGGGTTAAATTTAGACTGAATTTTATCATTGCCTCGCATTAATTTGGATAGGTTGTAAGTCACTCATAGTTTCTAATTCAGTGTAGTTCATGAAGGGTGGTTAGTCACATTACGGCCAGAAGTTTTGATTTGCAAGCGGCAAGAATAATACATTTCGGTCAGTTTTCTCAACTATTAATGACTGCATGGATGATTGACGTACACAGCCTAGCGGACGTTTCAGGAACTGTTAATTCAACTTTCTCAGGGCAATACTGATTGGGGAAGAGTGATCAAGAACAATAGGGATTCAAGTCAGCGCTGCCGTCAGGTGGTCTGCAGCGCCTAGCCAGAGCCGGCACCTTCCGGGCTGGTGGTGGAGTTGCCCGGCGGGACCCAGCGCTCGCAGCGCCCGCCGAGCGGCAGTGGGTTGTCGGGGTCCGGAGCGCACCAGAACGACTGCGGGAAGTTGCACTGGCAGCGCCAGAAGCGGCGGGTTCCCCGGAACGGGTAGGGCAGGTAGTTGCTCCCCACGTGGCACAGCTCGCCCTCCTGCCCGATCGGCTTGCACTGGTGCAGGTCTCGGGTGATGGAGTTGACACGGGCACAGCAGTAGTTCCCGAAGCCGTACGCATCGATGCAGTCCTGGTCAGTGTCGCACTCCTGCAAAAAGAAACAACCATTCTGTTGTTGATATACAGGAACCCAGCTCCGTTAAATAAAGGTACAAAAAGGGTTAAAACAGCATTTTTGAGGCCGCAAGGGTAAAAGATTGAATACCGTACCATAGTGGTTGTGGGCAACAAAGTCGGAACCCACCCCTCCCCCTTTACCACCTTTTATCTTGATGATGATGATAATGATGAATGGTTTATCAGGATAAAAAAATCTATCCCAACCATTACTTACAATAATTCCTTATGATAATCTTTCCATCCACAATCTGAGTACCCAGCTTTAGGAATCAAACGTCAGCAATCGAATCTGTGACGATCTTGTGTCAACTCGCCTGGCGATTCGGCCATTCGTCCCAAAACTGATGTGGTAAGTCTAAAATGGTTATGTGAAACTATAAAAAAGGACGTCAAGTCATGCATTTCTTATGATACAGACATTGTTTTCTAGCATTCAAGCAATAACCGTAAGCTTTTTTTTTTCAGAAGAAACTCTCAACAGCAGTTCCTTCATTGAGAGTTGTGAACAGTGTTTCACCAGGCTCTGCTCATCTCACACCGTTACACTGACCATACATAATACCAGTCTCAAAGGCCTGCAAAATTATGGATTTCACTCTCCGTGTTTCCCTTCCGAATACAACCCACAGGCCAACCAACTATTTTTTATTTCTATTTATTCTTTAACTATCTACAAACAGCCAGGGCTGCCCAACTAGCCATAGGCTATTTCCAAGGGCTAACCCTGGGAAAGAAGAATACTTGTTACATATAAAATCACTGCAAACATTATCAATACTGTTACCGCCATTCCCTGAGCCATGGGGTAGGCACCTATATCCCCCACAAACCTAGTTCAGTAAGCATTCAAGTATAAATGTTTTGAAAAGTTACATTTGGCAATTAGACACTGTGGTTGTCGGGCTACAAAATAGATATTGATACCATACATAACAATAACTCTATAACTTAATGTATTTAGGTAAAGCTCCCCACTTGCCCCGATGTCGATAAAGCTTGCTCCCTCCGAATCAAACTGACAAACACAAAGGGATATTCTTGTGCGCCATGCCTATTTACTTATTTATCTATTTAGCAATATTTTAGGGTAATCCCTATATTTAAAAAAAAAACTGATTCCATATGATCTTAGTATGAGCATAGTCACGATTCCTAACTTCGGGCGGTTTTTTTGACAGCCATGTATGTTTCCTTCAATGTACAGCTGCCTTGCTACACAAAACACTGCCCTGTATCCTCGACGTTGGTTGGTTCTTTTACGGCGACCGCGCATCAAAGTCGTACGGCGATGTCACGACCTATGGGACCGTGCATAAGCAGATCTTTCTCATACCTCATATTGCCCATAAAATCTACCGCCCCTCTACCCACTCCCTATTAGCACCAGTGAAATAAGCTGACCAATATAATTGTGCTCTTGAGACCATCATTTTCGTAACTCTTGCTAACATCAATTAAACATTCAAGTGGAACCAATTGTGCCCGTGAGACCATTATTTTCGTAACCCTTGCTAACATGGATTGAACATTCAAGTGGAATATTTCTAACGGGAGCAGAAATTTTGAAGAAAAAAAAGCCGATTTCAACTTCAAATGATACAACTGGCACTCGCACAAGTTTAAGCTGGTTGTGTTTCTTAAAATCATAAACCAACTCATACGAACAAAAGGATCTAAATAGGGGTGTGTACCGGTAGGCCATACCGATACATAACCAGTTGTTCTTGTTGAACCGCTGCAGAAAAACTAGACCTGAACAAATCACTGGATCGGATGTTGGACCGATTAAAAATGAACAGATTATACCGGCAGCGTTCGCGTGTTTGGGGGCTTACAGGTGCAAGAAAATAAAGCCGTGCAGAGTTGAAAGTCATTTTTACCGAGTTTCTACCGTCAAATTTGCTATAAAACAGAAGCAATTAGTGTTGTTCACATGAAGATATGATTTTAAAACGCCAATGGACTGTACCTGGACCTGAATTTTCTGTACCGGTAACCACTCTACTTCTAAAGCTTTTGGAAACCAGATATAGGAGCCACTGAACAAAATCCCAATGGTCAGATAGATAACATACACCGTAGGGCGTTTTGCCGCTTCTACATACGAGTCTAACTTGAAGTATAAACATAAAAAACTAGCAATCACCAACATATCTTTGATTAGCAAAATCGAAAACATTTGAAGTAAATTTTGTATAGACATCGACACCTTGGCTTGCTACAAAGTCGGAAATACTGTATGTCTTAGAATAGTGTTTCTTCTAGGAAGGCCCTGAAAATCGTTAGACCTTCTTCACTAGCTGGATTATTCCTGCTAGATTTCAAATGTTTATTCTTACCTTTACCACCACTCAATTCCTTGCTAGCCCATAGACATAAATGTGTTAAGTGCTTTTGCCCATTGCTAAGGCGCTGACTTAAAGTTTTGCCTGATCAACCCCACATTGCATCAGCAAAAAAGACACCTCTAAGTAATGAAGCCACGAGTAGAAAATAAGTGCAAATATTTGCAAATTTTCTTCAAGATAGAAACCGAACACGGGCACTTGAGAATGTGCATTTGAGTTCGGGCAGATTTAATTTCGCAGTAGTGGGAAATGGAATTTTCGCGGTGGTTTTGATTTCGCGGTAGAACCATGCATTGTAGTCTCATAATGCCATGGAAAAATGTTCGCGGTGATTCTAAATTCGCATTGAAGGGGCCGCC
The DNA here is from genome assembly GCA_019207045.1 of Branchiostoma floridae x Branchiostoma belcheri. Lineage (NCBI taxonomy): Eukaryota > Metazoa > Chordata > Leptocardii > Amphioxiformes > Branchiostomatidae > Branchiostoma > Branchiostoma floridae x Branchiostoma belcheri. The sequence continues at coordinate 6,138,359 of CM033039.1, read as the reverse complement.
GCGAAAACCGCGAACATTAAACTACCGTGAAAGTTTCTGCATTTACAGTACTCTCTTAATATCACCTGGGGGCAAAAACGTACTAATGAGCAACTACATCAAGATCTACCATTAGTTACTGAGAAAATAAGGACAAGAAGAATGAAATTGACGACTCATTGCATCAGGCATTCAGACACCATAGCCTCTAAGTTTGTACTTTGGGAACCAACAAAGGGAAAAAGAAGCCGAGGGAAACCAAAGCTCACCTTCATCGACAACCTGAGTTCTGATACTAACTTAACCGAAGTGAAGGAAATCAAGTCCCCGATGGAGAATAGAGGCCGGGGAGATGGAGAACACTTTCAAGCTTGGTTCTAGCGGGAGCTTGGCCAAAGTTAAGTATTACTAAGTAAAAGTAATACTCTCTTACCAGCATGCTCATCTGAGCCAGTGAAGAGTCCATGCCCAGCACACAGACGATAAGGATAGCGGCCAGCGGGCCCATTGTGTTCTCGGTGATCAGTATATCTGGACGGCCAGAAGTTACAGACTAGTCTGCAAGAAAGGTGTTGTGGTACCTAACATCTATCCATTATATAGCAATAACAATCAAGAAAGGTATCGATGGAGGTTTGGCTAGATAGGTTTACTCGTAACCTTTTAAGTTTGCTCGGGTGGTGACATTTAATGTTTTAGGTAATACAATTCGAGCTCATAATGGACCGTAATGCCTGTAAACATTTATACACGTGTTTTCATAATCACATTGCAAGTTCAGAGCCCATGCACGGAGTTTCAGCTACTTTGTTCACAAAACTTTTCAAAGTTTTAATTTCAGTTTTATAATCAAAAATCAACAGCTAGCAAAATACAAGACAATCCAAAACAATTATGCTGTTCAGACCTCTGTCAATGAAAATGTAGGAGATATTCGTAGTGCGATCGCGAAGCGAGTATAATCTTGTGACAGTCCCGCACTTGTAGCAAAAACGTTAGTTGTCTTGTTACGGAAGAGGTCGGCTTAGATCCTTGTCAATGGTTTGTTCTATCACAACCTACTTGAAAATTCTACGACATAAAAATCGTACGACGACCAACGATGTATGTGGCTGCGAAGTCAAACTCTGTCACACGTACGATTCTTATTTTAAATTTTCGTGAAAAAAATAAGATAGAAGTAACCGCCAACAAAAGAGCCACAACAGCTTAGCCTTCTCCTTAACTGAATCTTTTTACAACACATGCACGTCTACCCCAAGAATGTCCTCAATTTACGATCGCACGGACGTCTATCGTACGATGAAAATGATCTGGCCCCAAATCTCCACCACTACTTAACACTCCCAGATGCATCTTACGTATCGAATGATTATATAACGTAACTGAGTACCTGGGTGTGTCTTTGTTCCCCGAAGTTGGCAACACCAAGGAAGCAGGAATACAGCTCTGTGTAGAACCTAAGTCAAGATAATCTAACACAGAACTCACAACGAGCAGTCTAATAGACAAAAAATCTTGGATTCGATGGTGAGCATCTTCTTAAACAGAAAGAAGGCCCATCCAGAGGAAGAAACATTCGAAAAGAAGTGAGTGGGACTGAACTGAAGAGGCGGAGATCGTCTAGGTGTGAATCCTGCATCACAGGACTAGATAACTACTGTACGTGGGCTATCCTCCCACACAATTATAATGCAAACTCCGAAGGGAACGACTCTAGGTTAACGATGTTGTTGTTGTATTGATTCTGACATGTTTAATTGTGTAGAACATATATTCTTCCTCCCACTCCCTATTGTCACATGTCCATTTGGCTGGGCGAGTGACCACAGTTGTAGTACTGTTGTCATTCGTACACAGGTGTATAAAACAAAAAGTTAGATTTTGTAATTAATTATAAACAAGGGAAAATGCCCATTTTCCCGCAATCAATCTTTACTCTACTATATACATTACACCACATCCCATGTGTATGTAGCCTGGAACCATGTACCAGTTCATGTGTGTGTGTGTGTGTGTGTGTGTGTGTGTGCGTGTGTTTGTGTGTGTGTCTGTCTGTGTGTGTGTGTGTGTGTGTGTGTGTGTGTGTGTGTGTGTGTGTGTGTGTGTGTGTGTGTATGTGGTCTCTGTGTGTGTGACCTGGAAGTCATTTCTAAAGGGCTTACTTAGGGGTGCTTTGCCGGTCCCAGTTCTACTTAGCATTGGTCTTTTCCCTTCTATCTTACAAACCGGATAGCCTTTCTTCGTGAGCGGAGTAATTGAAACCATCCCTGCATATCATATCCCGGCGTCGGCTAATGAACTGGGCGCGCGCACAACTCTCCCAGCACCGTAGAAATACTGGCGAGCTTAATTTAGCATTGTAGCCAGGCTACAGTGTGTTCAGATATTTTTGAAATTGTATTGTGAAATTGCCTTACCAACTTGAAGCTTCCTCCTTATATACTGAACGTTTTAGAAGTCTGGGTTTAATTTTTTATCTGTTTATTGTTTGTTTATTGCTTTTTGTTTAATTTGAATAATAAGCGAACATGATAAGTAATGCAACTGTACATGAAAGGAAGTCCAGAAGATTGGCAGCTTATATATCTATGTTATTTTTTTATTTGTCACCTAACAAACTGTTTTATACTTTAAATTAAAATAAATCAGATCAATTTATGATGTCCTGACACGTCTGCTACATCAACAGTGAGACTGGCTGAAGCTGTTGACCAACTCTCGAGACGAAAAGAGCCGAGAGAAGAGGTGAATCTGATACACACACGTCTACAGTCTTCGGCGGATAAACCCATTAAAGAAGTTTTGCAGACGCACGTAGCCAGCGTAACACACGTATATGGCCCCCTACAGCGTTGGACAGACGTCACATGTTGCCGTACGTGGTCTGGATCATTATGCACAAATTTGAGATTTTGCAGCAAACTTCTGAGAAGTGTTCGCCTTGCATTCGGTAGGTCGTGAGTTTGATCCCCGGCCGAATCATACTTTAAAAATGGTACATGCTTCTTTCTCTGCTTAGCACTCAGCATTCGGGAAAGAGCATGGAAGTTGAACACACACCACTACCAGTGGACTAGCCCCTGCTGTAGTGATTGCGTTGTGTGGCCCAGGGCTAAGGAAACAGAGATGGGCCGCCCTATGCGCCATCAGGCGTAAGAAAAGGTTTAACTTTTTTTTAACTTCTGAGTTATATGGGCCAGGCATCTATGAATGGAAAACCGAAACAAGAAAAACTTGCTGGATATGATAACAGAAAAAGGGTTGAGAAGAAATAAGTAAGTTACATAACTATTCAAATACAATTCAATCTCTACAACTGGAATAAAAACGGACATTTGCTTCCGGACGGATCCATGATCACTCTTCTTCAGCGTCACTAGAATGAACAATTCAATACAAGTACAGCTAACTAGAAAAACTGGTTAAACCACTAACTCGTAAGGATCATATGCAAAATTCACTCAAATGTAAATCATGCTAGCATAGTTACATGGCTACTTCACATTTTGTACGTGCGCGCTTGTTATATAACTTTGTGGTCTTGTTCCAGACGTTTTCTATGTAAGTGACAGAGGAACTGTCGAGTGCAATGCCAAAGTTGCCAAGGGAAAGCGGGCGGTGTCTACATTATATTATTGATATGTATTGTATAATATATTCCAGGTGTAAGGAAAACCTTGATAGAACTAGAACCACCCGGACCCAATGAAGCAACGGACAGATGCAGAAGAGTCAAATTAACCATCCATGGTTCCGCAAGACTAAGGTCGTGCTCATATCATTAACTGCAATATCTATTGCAAATTCATGCCCCAAGCCTAACTGCAAGTGGTGACAATTAAATGGATAAATACGTTATGATCAAAGCGAAGTATGGGATGATCAACATTGAAATTTAATGTGCTTATTCCTTACATGAATTACAGAGTTTTCTCTCTTTACTTATGTAAACTGATGACTTATGCTCATCGGGGTCCCATAGAAACCCGATGAAGCAAATCAAGGCAAATGTCTAGTACGCTCGTTTAGACCCTTACATAGTTCTGCAGCACATAGGTCAGCAAGGATCATTTCTGTTTCTGTAGCAGGGGTTGCTAGCTCCTTCTATTTGCACCTCCTTGAACACGGAACCCCCATTTTACGTCTCTTCCTAAAAAAAACGGGTGTAGCCCCGCTACCCTGCCCAAGATTGAACTGGGGTCTCCAAATGACCAATTAATTGAACCAAGAGCTTATCTAGATCTGTGAGGCGAATGGCCGGTTAATCTACATCCCTAAACTTGACACAACAAGGCAACATAACGAAACAAGACATGTTTAGGGAAAAGTTGCTCTCCATCTTGATTTCCTGAAGATCAAGGAAGATGCCAGCTTACGGCAGTTGGATTGTTGTTGCTCACTATTCCTTCATGTTATGAAAGACGAAAGTATTTCCCATATCTTGAGCATTGGCACCGGAAAACCACATTTGGCACACCGGGTTTGTACAATAATAGGTTTGGTCCAATGACACCTGCATGTATGGACTCCCAACGTTACTCTTTTCGATAAGTAGGTGCGATTTAAGTCTGGCTCGAAGGGAGGCTCTCCTCAAACACGGGATCTCGAGCGTTACGGCCCTTTGGAGAGGACGTCATTAACCGAAGCCTGGTACTCATTTTCACATCACCATGGGTCGAGTTAGGAAATTGGTTTAAATACCTTTCCCCAAGCTCACAACATTGAACCCTTTCTTTGATACGAACCGAGAATCTTCAAACTCTAGGATAATATTACTAATGATGGCTTGAAACCATGTCGATTAGTATCGATATCATATTTGCCTAAACGCAGTTCCATTCAACAAATCAAATAATGTCAAACATATCAAATGCCTGTGGAGAAATTAAAAGGGAACGAAAACACACACCTCCATGTGCGTACACACACTCAATCTAAGCTTTCTTACCAGAATACTGGGTTGTGCCAGTGATGACTCCATCCCCAGCAGACAGAGAAGCAGGATGAGAGAGCCGGATGGGACCATGGTTTTACAGTTTGCTGACAGACGCCTCGATCATGTCCCTTTTAATAGGTGGTGGAAACGTTTTGTCTGACAATTTGACCTTATGACATTTTATAATCCTTGGACAAGGTAATTGCAATGAGGCCACCCGGGTTTGATGTTGGCATCACAGTGTTTGTTGCTGTTGCGTCACCTAGCTACCGATGTTCTCGGCTGCGGTGGTGTTCTCAGTAGACTGCACTTTGAAACAAGGACTCAGCTTCATCAGAGGCAAAAGCCAACGCTTATTTCATTAATATCTTAATTAATTAATTAATTAATCTAATTTCATTTGCACATGTTAAAATCAATCTACAAAGTATGGATACAAGAAAAATAATGCCTGCTGCTGTTCTAGTATCTACTTTTAGCCCACGTAAGTTAACAAATAACAATTAATACACAATCAACATCGGAAAACAATGATAGTAGTAAATGATAACAAATTATAGCAATATGATAACACATCAGGCAGTGATAATGATAGTTAAGGGTAACAACATGATAATTGATAACATGAAAATTATACGTTATATGATAACTCAGAAATAACAGATATTTACAAACTGCAAATTGCAGTTAACAAGCACACATTGAGGAGAGTAGTTATAAAATATTTATAAAATAAAACTTTTACCCTAAAAACCCAATGGGGTCCTTTTGGCGTTTATTTTCAAATGCCATGTGAACATTTTTTTTTATTAAAAAAGAAACTCCATCCAACACAAGACCTCTGGTGTCACCCAAATGTCCCATGCGAGGAGACGGCCCTAACCGAAGCTTTAACATAAGCCTTGCCGGCAAACTGGATTGTATTGTCTTTCCTATAAGGCTAAGGTCTCAACATCGGGCCCGGGACATTAGAACAAAGTAATAAGACGCTCCATGGAAACAGAATGTTCCAGAAACCCACAATGCTATCTAATAGTTTTAAGAACTTCTCACCAGTGATAAGTGTCTGTGTTTGTTTTTGTAAGACTGAAACGCCGACTTGTATTATAAGTAACTCTATTTTAAGATGAATCTTTTATGATGAAACTTTTAAGATGAAACTCTGGGGCGAACGTACGTCCACTATGTAATTTGGTTTGAAATTTCAGCTTTTTTTTATTAATTGCGAAAACCAAATAAAGCTCTCATCTCATCTCAAACGCCTTCGTGTGAACCTGAGTCCAGCATTCTTCGGCGGGTAAACACATTACAGAGCTCCCGAAAAGCAGACGCACTTTAATCCAGTGTTGTGCACGGTCCCCTACAGCGGTGGACAGACTTCACATGTTGCCTTGCGTGCAATTAACTAAATGACTGACACATTCCAGACAAATGTTAGTTTTTGTAACAGACTTCTGAGAAGTTATTATTAGATGGGCCGGCCATTAATGCAGGTGTATGTAGTCAGGGTATTGCATGCATGCACCGCTAGTTCGCCTTTATTCGAGGGTAACCTATATTCGCTGTTTTAAAAACAGGGCATTTGGGGATATCAAGTCGACGGACGGTGGTTTCAATTTGGTTCATTTTCCAAAAGTATTGCAGTTTGAAATACTTCATATCCCTAAATTTTAAAACAACGGGGATAGGTTACACTCGGATAAAGATGAGCTTGCGTTACATGGTCTCCTAGAGAGTTGGACATATTTTACGAATGATGTGCACATATGATGGTTGGCGCAACAGACGTAAGATATTATAAGCCAGTTTGTGCAATTCTTTGTTTCAGATTTTCTGTCGTAATTTGGCGCAAACAAGCGCGGTCCAGCGAAACACCCGCTTATTCAAGTGCCTGTCACATTCCATACAAACTTTCGATGGGCTTGCTATCAAGACAACGTTTGCAACACTCAGCCAAAGTCTAGTCAACCACGCACTTGTTCACGAACAACGTGAGACAGGTGTCACATGTAGGTACAGGCAACCGATCATATGGCATATCCTGAACAAGGTAGATATTGTTTTCTGACGAGAGGCCTTGTTATACGTATAACCTGGAAGCCAGTCTAGTTGTTGCATGGCCTACCGTAGTTAGTGTAGGCTCTCTACGGGGCCAGTGCAGCTCTGAGCCGCCGATGTAATCATTCACACCCGTAGCATTTTCCCGGTAGGACTTTGCCCAGTGGGAGTTACTCCCACCGTGCAAAACTCCTACCGGGTGTGAAAGATTACCCCGGCGGTGGAAAGACCCTCCTGTCCCGAAGGTACCCTGGCCAATCCACGGTAGACTTGATTCCAGGTTACGGTATACGCAAGCCTATAGATATAGAAATTAGTCTTGATTTCTTATGTATGTACTACCCTAGAACTTGTCATACATTGTATCCACTACAATTGCTTAGCAATAAAGATTGATATATTATATCTACATTTCTGTATTGATATTTCCTTAGCTAGAGACATGTAAAAATGACTTATGAATCTTGTTGTTAAATAACCACTTTTGTCGTGGGTTTATTGAAATTATTTTTAAAAATCGTTTCAGACACACCATAAAACACCTTACGTTTCAAGTGACAGCATTTTTTTCAATTGATATACATGTGACATCACTAAAAATAAAAAGAATTCCTAAAATTCAATGATCGGTAGGATAGTGGAGTTTACAAGCATGTGAATCAGAGCCCACATCACTGTATGGATTTCTTTGTTCCGTTACTATTTCACCATAGTCCAAACTTTTAACTTTATACCCACCATTCACATATATCTCTTTATGATATTTGATATCAAAGGGTTAAAAAGCTGTAAAAATGATAGCAAGTCTCAAACTTGAAGTGTATTTAAGTTATGAAACTGTACACCAATAACTTTTTTTTTCTTCAAAATAACTCACATACCAATAAAGTGTAACAAACATGACTCCGTTTTTAAAATACATGAACTGTTACCTTACCCTATACAAGAGGATCGTAACCTTATTTTGGTCGTTACTATGGAGTGGTTGTATGTAGGAATTTAAAACAAGAGCTTTTAAAAAAAGCTGGTCTTTCGCTTACTTATATTGTGTAGGTAAAACTTTTACCAGATGAGTTTCAGAACAGTTTCAATGGTATGAACTAGGGGTGGGTACTGGAACAGAAAATTCAGGTACAGGTACAAAGGATCAGGTGCAGGTCCGGACTTGATGGTCTGTGCAAACTTTTGAAGGGGCGATACTCAAAACAATTGTCCATTTCGCTACTAAGGAATTAGTGGAGTATCTGATTACCACTGGTGTTATAAAGTCCTATGTTCATGTGAACAACACTTGTTCTGTACGTTGACGTACAAAGTTTATTCAATTTGTTCTCGTAATTTATTGCACCAGTAAGCCCTTAAACGTATAGATGCCTGCTGATATAATGTGTTCATTTTCTAATTGGTGCAGCATCCAGTTTACTGATTTTTGTCAGGTTTGTGTCTGTTAATAAAATTGTACTTAATGAGTTTCAAAATGCAAATGCAGTTTCATTGTGGTATGTTGAAAGGAACGTTTCATTTCTTTTCGGAAAGCAAAATTATTGAGATTTTGATTCATTACGTCAGTGGTTATGGGCCACAAACTCACTCCATCGGGGTAGCTTGGAATCTTCTCATTTGAAATCAATTAGATAAAATATTAGTCAGTGTATTTTACATATATCAAAGAGGGATACACTTTTGTTGAAGTTTCTTCCACGAAGATCCCTTGAAATTTCGAGTAGTAAGCAATTTTCCACATGCAACCGCCTCCCAGCCCACGTCAGATCTCTGCACAATTCTGGATTTCATAGAGGTAATTCTCCACATCGTGACTTAGGCTCTGGGTCATTTCAACTTGAGAAGGATCAGAGGACTGATCGAAAGCGTCGGTATATAAGCGCTTTATTTTGTGCACGGATATATGGTCCTAAAATTGTAACATCGTAATAACACATCAAAATCGCGACACCCCTTCCCAACATGCGACACTCCCTTGGGACAAAATGGTGGCGCCCATGGACGCCAACGAAAACAATATACTAGTAGGTTTTGTTATCGCAGGCCTGTAATAAATTGCTATTTGTTCCAACATATGCAACTATACAAAAGTAGTTGTCTATACATGCGACGTTCCGGGCGAGCTCTCTCCGGTCACCGACCTTCCAAAATTTCCACATGGCTGGGGAGGACGCGAGACGCCGCCAGCGAGACCCCGACGGCTGTTTAATAACACCAAGGAGGTTAAAAAAGACCTCGTCAGAGAACTTGATGCTGTGCCTTTAGGAGATTCATAAATAGAATAACTGACAAATTCAGTCGGTAACGATTTTTGTATGCAAAAAAAAAATCAAGTTTTATTTGACTCTTTTGACAGTAGACCTCCACAAAACTCAGTAGATACATTGTATATAGCTTTCACATCTTTCCTGTATGTACAATGCTCACAGTTCCCTACTCAAGTCAATCTATACACTGTCACCAGTCTTCACCAAACACGATTAGAATGTGCTAAGATTCAGGATGGATGCTTTTTTTCCGTTCAATGAATGTTGATCAAAGGCAGATATTTCCTCATGATAGCCATCACTTGAGTTGTACAATGTAAAAGTGGAAAGGACATCATATTCTGACTGTATTTCTTCACTACCTGCTAGCAGAGAGACTGCACCAGTACACACTATGAACATGTACAGACTCCAGATGTTACAGAAGGTATGAATCCTTTATAAGAATAAGGCGCACTAAAATTACATACCGGTAATTATAGGTTTGTTACAATGGCCATTTCTACACCAAAATCTTACATCATGTCTGTCAACCCAGTTCACATGAGATGGAAACAATTGGAGATTTCTTTGATCCGACCTGGTCCTCCCCTCCCCCATCTAAGTTTGTGCTACTCAATATCACTAGTTCATGAAAGGACTTACTATACAATGGACTAGATATCCTTTACCATATGAGATGACCACAAGCTGACCAGTGTAAAAGCTACAGGTGGTAAGTTTTTTGAAAGCCCATGTTCCCAAGTTTCTGAAGGATGTATAGTATCCTGTGTGGTAACCATGTGCTACCGCCCGACAACCATCTGTTTGAGATCCTTGAGGCTGTGTTCTCTGGCGACCTGCAGGGCGTGGTCCAAGGCATGGATCTGCACCAACAGCTTAGCTACCTGCTTAATGCTCTCTCTGTAAGGAAAGGGGATGCAAAAATGAGCGAGTTGTGGGGTAATCAAAATATGTTACAACTAGACACATGTTCGATGTAGACACAGGCTTTGTGGCACTGGAACTAACCTACTCACTGTAAAAACCGAAAACTCTCCTTGTTTTAAATATGAGGTTCAACAACCAAACCTCCAAACAACCAAACAATCAAACAAATAATGATTCTCCAGAAATTTGGACTCCAGGTCAAATAGCAAATGTAACATAGCCAGACAATATAATTACTGTTGGTCACTTCTTTTGTGGCCAAGAGCATGTTATCATTTTATTTAGTTATGAAGTTTTCATAGCTTTAGAATGCTACAACAAATACTGTGGATATCCGCCAAATAATGTTAAATTTTGGACAACACTTACGACATTTGTCAGTTTCTTAAAAACATGAAATCTGTAAAAACAGGTACAAATCAACATTTTACCCGTCATGCATATGGCGCATCTGAAGACTAAAAGCAAGGAGGTTAAAGAAGGACTAAAAGCAACGAGGTTAACCTCCTTGCTAAAAGTCATATTTTGCTGTATAGTTTATTGTGTCCACCCCTTACCTTGCTTTTCTCCTGACTATGTCGGGACAGCCGATGCTGTTCTTGTGTAGGTTGAAGTTTAGGAAGATTTTAGGATCTCTTTCCATTGCAACTACCATCTCTTTTTAACCTCCTTGATCATTACCACACGGCGTACGGTGAAAATGGCACATAATGGGTGAATGTTGGTGAAACACGGTGAAAATGTGTCACCCGGATTCGCATTGTTCCCATGTAAATATGGAAGGGTGAAAGCAAATATTGCACCTACGTGACAAAAGAGTGAAACATGGTGAAATGACGGTTTCACCCCTAGTAAAACAAACAGCAATTACGTCATTGTGTGTTTCACGAGCTAGCGACGTGCTCGCCGCTGTCCAGTCGACGGCATTGGGACTGAAGACTGCCCGCCCAGTTCCTCAGCGCAAGCCGAGGATTTTTTTCGCATTGCCGCTAGCTCCGCAAGCCGTGGAAATATCTTTGACACTGGGATTGAAGACTGCCCGCCCAATTCCAGGATTTTTTACGCTTGCAGCTAGCTAAGACGTGCACGTGATCGCAATACGCACCTCTGATTGGTTGATCCTACAGCTGTAGGGGGTTCCCCGCTATCTACTTTCTTTGCTGCCCCATGATGCTTTGCGCCCACCCGTGTCAAAGAAAATTTCTTTTACATTTCTACGCACACGAAAAACGCTATATTCCACAATTACATTGCAATATTGCCGTGTGGTAGTGACAGATTGTGAGATGAAGATTTCCTTCAACTGCTGGCATTGTAACGTTGTTATGCTCTGAACTTGCCAAGGACGATAACGTCCTTGGAACTTGCCCAGTGTTTCTTGACCGCCTAATCGTAAGGTCCGACCTACCCCTACCTACTGGGAGGAAAGACACCACAACGTTTGGACCCTTTCGTACGCGCCGCGTTCACTAAGAGAAACGAAGTGTGACTGATATCCATCGAATACACGTACGCAAAGATACCTTAAATGTTTTCTCTTTACCTTGCAGATATAGTACAAGTTGAATCGCGGAGGTCTTTGGTTGAATAGACGTCTACAAATACGTTGTGCAGGGCACATTGCAGGTCCTTTATTCCTGCTAATAAGCCATGCATAAACCAAGCAGCACATTCATGGCAGGCCGATACGTATGTCATACATACTAGTACTTGCATGGCCTTTGGCAATACCATCGAATCTGCAGGGTAGAATATCTCGCTAGCACGGTATGGCATGGTCGACCCGGACGGACGGACGGACGGACGGACGGACAGCAATCTAATATCAGTCTGATTGCCTTTCGCCGCGGAAGCGCGGCGAAAGACAAAAAAATCCATCCCCACTTCTTCTTATAGATCACACCATACCAATTTGCTATATGGTAACTATCAGAAACAGCTATATATGTAGGCTACTCTTAAAGTAAGGTCCTTATCACTAAAATTAAACGTAAGAGTAAAACATAAGACGAAGATATCATGTTTGCATTATTGTATGCAAGGTCTCTAAAGCAAACACTGTATGTGTAAACTAAAACATGTAGCTATCGGAAAAATTGACGTGTAAATCTACTTCTTGGTATAATCTTGTATTAAAGACTTGATTGCTTCCATCTCGCCTTCCATGCTGGACATGCGGGCACGTAATGATCCCAGCTTCACGCCTGCCTCTGGTGAGCTGGACATGGAAACACGCAAAACATGATTAGGGCAATCAGAGATACACGCGCAAACATGCACACACAGACACACATGCAGCACACACTCAACAGCACACACACACACAAACACACACATACACACATTACGCATTCACACACAAACACACACATACATTACGCATTCACACACACACTCACACACACACACACACACACACACACACACACACACGCACAAACACACACACACAAACACAAACACACACACACACACCGATATGAGACTTCGAAACTTCATCATATACAAAAACATGTATGCACACAAAGAGTGAGTCTCGGTATTGAATCACTCAAACTTATGATTCTGAATTTCAATTATATCATTTATCACAAGACCACAAATCCCATACTGTCTAGTTGGAAAGCTGAATTTGAGTCAGCCTTGTGATTCATTTCCAGCTCATTTTCAAAACAATATGGACGTCAGGCAAAACGTACGGGCACACACACACAAACACAAACACACACACATACACACATTACGCATTCACACACACACACACACACACACACACAAACACACACACACACAAACACCTATATGAGACTTCGAAACTTTATAGAGCGTGCACGAACATGAGATTGTACCTGTGCTCGGCAGATCCTCGAAGCTTGTAGACACCTTTCTCTAACTTCGTCTGTACGTTGGACACAGCTTTCCTCTCCAACTCACATAGTTTTGTCTCCACTTTTCCACTAAATGTCCTCCCTGTTGAGACAAAATATTTTGTTCAAGCAAATCTGACACGAGCTACTTCACAAGGAGCGCGAGTAGTCCAGTTGTTAGCGGCCCCGCCTCAGCTGGAACTAGAAGCCGTGAGTTTCCGGTCCTGTCACTCAATTGACATGCACGCTACCGGAAAGGGTTGTAGTCTTTAGGTTGAGCTTTGGCCCACTGTTCATTGTGCTTTTGTGACATTGTCTTTGCCTTTACAATACATGTAAATTCTAGTTACAACCACTTCATTACATATGTTTCATGATTACACCACACTAACTTAATCATATCCAGTTGCTTGAGTAACTGCTTGTGTGTGTAAATTCTCTATGCTTACGGAAAGGGCTGCTTGTAGGAATCCCTGTGAAGACCTCCCACAGTTTCCACAGCAGTCCGAAGAGCAGGAAGAGTCCGGGCCCGAGCGGCCGGTCCTGGTACTCCTGGATCATGTCATACCGGTAGTAGCTCCAGTACGTCTCTGATCGCTCCTGAACACGCTCAATGGTGTACCTTTTAATACAGCGGTGAAGAATGTTAATGATGATAATAAAGACCTTTTTCGGTCCTGAACACGCTCAATGGTGTACCTTTTAACACAACGGTGCAGGATATTAATGATGATAATTTTTTTTTAAATCTATGTATTTGCAAATTCATGCCCGAAGGCTAATTGCAGGGGAACAGACAGTAAAAATAAGAAGTGTCTATTCTATACAGCTATCTATATACACGATTCTACATTGATTACTGGGAGGTTTGACTTATTCTTTGGAGGCAGTGGCTGATGAAAAGTCCCACGTCTTTGATTATTATAGCTAGTTGGTTCTGTGATAAAGACCTAATAAAGACATAATAAAGACCTTTTTCGCTCCTTAACACGCTCAATGGTAGACCTTTCAACACAGTGGTGAAGAATGTTATAGATTTTAGATAGAGACCCTTCTTGTTTCAAGGTTATAGATCGAGAAGACAACAGACGAATACGTTGGATTAAAGAAGCAGTCTGGATAAGGAAGTCCACCCCATTGATGAACCGGGACGAGGGGGGGCACAAGCTGAGCCACGTTTGGGATAGTGTTCTTCTCGCCGCAAAAGCGCCACCTACATCGGCTACATATAGCGGCGAGAAGCAGAACTCCAGTTAGAAGCTCTGAGGAAGATGTCTGACAGACATCGAAACGTCAGCAAGTAAGTCCAATTTTGGTTGTGTACAAGAATTCTCATATATCCTATATTCTACCAACCTGATGAAATTATTTTCGGGAGACCCTTCTTGTGTATTCGTAACAAACTGAGCCAAGTACAGGTCACAACAAAGACATGATATACAGGTTACAATTTATAGTTGGCCTTTTGAGTAGAGTAGACAAATTCTATATTGTTTTAAATCTTTCTGTTTACCCGCTTCGTTTGAGTTGCAATTAGACCTCAGGCAAGAATTGGCAATAGACTATCATATTGCAAAAGTATCTAGAATGAAAGTTCGGCTTCTTCTCGCTTTTTGGTGAATGCGAAAACGATATCAAATCGCCAGACTGTTATACTTTCAAAATGTTGCAGTTTGAAAACACCGCTCTGATCAACTCGATATCCCTAAACACCTGGTTTTAAGAACAACGGATATACGTTTTCCCTCAGATAAAGGTAAACCAGTGTTACTAATACAAGATATATCATACACTCAGTCATTCAATGTTAAAAACAACACCAAACGGACCAGGAAGAGAAATATGCAGATATTACATAATTCAACACACGTAAAAGGTCAATGTTTGAGCGTACATAGATGCATACTCACTCAAACAAACCGACTTGTAGTTCCACCAGCATCACAGCTACTAACAGCATGTAACCAGCCTCGAGAAAGTCCACATACCAAGGCACTGTACGGAAAATATGTATTAACGTTATATATATATATACAAATGTAGTCCGTCAATACAAAACTGCACCTGGAAACGTCTAGCTTCGAATGCCTCTCTTCAGTGACTGACATGGATCTGAATTTCAACAGGTATCCACCTAAAAAATTAATATAAAAAGATTACTAGGAAGGTTAAACTCAAGATAGCTTTAAAACAAGGTTGTATACAGATAAGCCTCTGTTGTTCGAATACAGGAGCTAATGTTTTCTTGCAGTGGTGTTTTGTAAGAGTCCCAGTGGACTGACAGTTGGACACGTAGATATCCTTGTTGTTGGAAGGGATTATAACATTACGATATTTCATGTTATTTAGTCAATAGCTCCGTCATATGAAGGAAATATAAAGAGAGGTAGTCATCCTTTAACCTGGGGCAAGCAGTAAAGTGAGTCCTAGAGATGTGCAATGGGATATGGTTGTGAATGAGGCAGCTATCAGCTGGCATGACAGCCCGTTTCTCCTCTTCGTGAACTCCCAAAGAGAACTAAGTTTTCTGTCTGTTCACACTGGACTGAAACAGGGATAGGATAGATGTATGCACAGGCACAACCTATCCTATTTTAATTTTTATGTAGTGACTGATGCAGTTCTGTCCATGATGTTGATAAGGTAATGTGTAGGTCAATGGAAAGAGGAATTATTTCGATTTTTTTGCATACAGATTAGAAACTGTGGAAAACATTAACATAGTTTATGCAATGTTATTACCTCAAGATATCCAAAATATTATAGAGAAATAATCTGAACAAACAACGAAGTAAGAAAACTTACAGTCTGGCCCTTCCCCCTCCTCCAGGTCCAACATCTGCTCGTGCAGTTGCCAGTAGGGGATCAGGAAGACCTTCCCAAGAATGCCGGGACTGAACTCGTTTTTAGGCGCGGTGAGCGCTAGTCGTGTGACACCGTAACAAACCGCGACTACCACCAGCACGCTCAGGAAAAATACCACGTCTCCGACCTTGGAATGAAGAACACATACAACCAAACGTTAGAATTACCATGAGTAGAAACACTGACAAATGTGTTACGTGAGAAGCCATAAAAAAGACCGCTCTTCGAATTCACTAAAAATTTAAGGTTATTAATTTTTTGGTGCAAAGGTACAAGCTTCTCAATACCAAGGTAAATGTTCAAAATTCACCATGTACTGTAGCTAGTTCACCTTGTTTTTCAAATGTTTTCAAATGTGATTCATTGAACCCCTCGAGCTTCACAATGCCTGTGGACGTGTGACCATTGGTACGAAATGTTCGAGTCATCAGGACTTAGCATGTCAATAGATGGTGCAAAACTATATTTCGAAAATTCAACGGTTGAGCTAAGTTCTTATAAAAGGTACATACCATCTTCCGAATCATGAACAAAAATAAAGAATCTCATACTATAATTCGATTTACCCTAGTCTGTGTGTTCAGTCCTTTTTTCCAACCTGTCAAACCCAACCTGTTTAGAAATAGCCAACTATAGTATTACAGTAGAATATCGTTCACAACTGTCCATTGTCACTTGTATCTACTATGTTTATACTATGTACTTGCAATTAGCCCTTGGGCACGAACTTGCAAATAAACTCCTTCTTTGTTATAAATCAATCAAATCAACATAGCCTTACACAAGTAAAGATGACACAAACATACCATTTTCCGGATCATGACGATCTTCGGTCCCATGTTCTTACTGAGATAAAACATGGGGATGATCCGAACACACAGGAAGATCAAAGTCAGACAGTAAAGGATCCGAATGATCTGGAAGTTCTGCTTCTCGAAATCCCGATCCAGACACAGGCGCACGACGAAGGAGATCTGGAACAGTCCCACGATGATCACGTCCAGAAAGTTCCACACGTTGGAGATCCACGTTTGGATCAAAACGCGTTTATCCACCTGGAAGTATGAATGAATGAATGAATGAACTTTATTGCACGACATTTGCACATGGTACATTTGTAAGGCAAGGGTGATAAGTCAATTAATACAATGACTCGTCTAAGGTCTATAACTACACATATGTATAGTACAGGAATGTGAACATAAATGGCGTATTGACATAGTGTAATATACAAGTTAAACAAGCCGGTCTGTTACTGTACTATCTCTATTTAGAGCATTACATATGTATTGGCCTAAATACGAAGATATGTACCTCGTATGTAATGATTTGCATCTACAGAAGTTCATCTGCAACATTTCAAACACATGATATTTCTGTCCTCCAAGACGCCGACTAACTCTACAGTAAAACGTAAAAAAATGGGGCCCGAGGTAGTTTGCAGGCTGTATTTTGGGGGTACTTTCGGGCCCCGTGTGACACCATGAGGCTAAGGGCTATTTTTGGAACGACTGGACCCCTGATCGGCCAAATTTTTTGGTGATATTTCCTGTTAAGATACACCTGGGACCCAGCTAAAGATTTGATGTCTGTGACACCAAACCATGCATAAAAACACTGAAAGTTAGACCGCAATCCAAGAATCTAATGGTGGGACAATTTTAGTGACTTAAGAGCCTCGCCGGGGCTATACCCTCTACGGGCACCGGTGTAAATATGGCCGTAGCATTACTCCACTTATACGACTTGCTGTCATTCGCCCCGCAATACACTATACATCGAATGCGGTTATAACCCATTTTTATTTTGAGATCGTAACGTTATCTAGTTCTGGGAAAATATAATTTTTGAACACAACCATTGGTTCGTAACTCTGGGACTTGACGGATCATTTGACGCTTTGTGCGTTTTGTTGCATTTTTCGTCATATTTTGCTTGATATTACAACTGCAAGGTAAGGGATCACACAAATCTTATTTCTTAGCGCGATCGCAGTCTACTGCAATGGGGGGGGGGGGGGACGGGCGTGCTTACCACCAAGACAGCGCTATTCCACCAAGACGGGAATGTCATGTCCATGTGCTCGCGATATAATCCACTTAGGGTTATATTACATACGTGTCTTAAGTTAGCTTCATGATAATATTACACACTGAACTTTACGGCAATAGGGCGATGCCGTACCGAGCTCAGTTTTAATTCCAAGTTGGGGGTATACGAGAGGTGATCAATAAGTCCTCGGCCTCATTCAGAAATAATAAACACAACTCAGATTTCGAAGCACAACATCATAGTATGAAACCTTTTATTAATATCCTTTAAATTTCAAATCATTGCAGTCCCTACTTTCCAGGCATTCGTTTTTTTGCTAATTAGAAGGTAAGTGGCGAGAAAAACAAGGGTGAATTGTGATCAGACATGTGTGGGCCGAGTTCCCTATGCCGTAAATTCTTTGTCATTGACAAAAATCACTGTCAAAATGTTTCATAATGATTCTCTTCCTATCTTAAGCAGAAAGAAGTGGGTGTCTGACTTCTAGCAGCGCAAGTTGACCCGCACACCTCAGGTCAGGTCAATTGTCCACGTTTTTTATCCTTCTACCTTACCTAACGTTACTGGGCGTCGTCTGCAAAGTAATGATCACACTAATTTGAATTTTGGTACACATTCATATAAGACTTTATACTTGACATCTATGCTTCGAAATCTGAGTTGTGCTTATTATTTCTGGGTGAGGCCGAGGACTTATTGATCACCCCTTGTATGCATCTCGCCATGTCTAGCGTGTGGTCAGTACATACCATTTCCCGTATTTCTTCCAGACCGAGAACAGCGATCCAGAACACCATCAGTCCCTCCGCCCATCCCACAGGCCGCTTACTCAGGGGCCGTAGCTCAAACAGAACCATGTAGCTGAAGATCAGGATCAGGAGCACATGTGATACCTACGGGAGTGGAATGGAAGGAAGTTAGATTAAAAAAAGTTAAAGCCTTCCCGCGCCTAATGGCGCATAGGGCGGCGCCCATCTCTGTTTCCTTAGCCCTGGGCCACACAACGCAATCACTACAGCAGGGGGCTAGTCCACTGGAGTGGTGTGTGTTCAAACTTCCATACTCTTTCCCGAATGCTGAGTGCTAAGCAGAGAAAGCAGCATGTACCATTTTTAAAGTCTTTGGTATGACTCGGCCAGGGATCGAATTCACGACCTACCGAATGCAAGGCGAACACTCTACCCACTAGGCCATTGCACCGGAATGGAAGGAAAGCTAGGTTATCAAAAAGATTTATTTCCCTTTCTAAGAGGAAAGATTTGGGTTAGTGCGGGAATGGAAGGAAAGGTTATCTAAAAGCTTGATTTCTCTTTCAAAGAGGAATTAGATTTGGGCTGATGCGGAGCATACAGCACGAGTCAAGTACAGGGTCCATGCCTACCCTTCTCGATAAATGTGTTGGTTTCTTTTACTTGAAGTAGTTTGGGGCTTGAGGCTAACGGCTAAAGCTCTCCCATACACGGGGACACCCGTGGCATTACACCTATTTGAAATGACAATGCTGAACAACTGTAAATTTTACGTGGTAGCTTTCATTGCTCTTCACATGTCAATTGTGAAAAGATGTTGATCAATTAAAAATACATCACTCAAAACTTTTTCTGCTTTATATGTCCGTCTTTTCCTTTGGGTGTGTGTGGGTGTGTGGGGGTGGGGGGGGGGGGTGGGGGGGTAGGACTAATGCTTAAACTGTTTGTTTTTTATCAATCTCGATGCTCAGTTGCAGATTTATTGAATGAATGAATGAATGAATGAATGAATGAATGGTTTATTTGTTGCACAACACAACTTCAGTAAAAACATTTGGCAGCCAATTGGCTGAATTGCACGTTTTTTTCCATCAAATCCTTAATACATCGAGTTAAAGACTATCTGATGAATAACACTTATACACACTAAAACTAAGTATCTTTTAAAACTTTATATAAATATATCATGTATAGGCAAGAGACGGAAACATACATTTGTGATTAGAACATTCCAAGTCTACTATTGTTTAGCTATGTTTGTTTAACAGTCTTACTAAGAATGGAAGGGGGGAGTTTCTGTAACGGTTGGTTCTGCATCTTACTGTTTTGAACAAGTCCGAGTTTCTCGTGGATCTACCATGGATCTCACCAGCCCTTGGCGGGAGCAATGAGGGGTCGAGCTTCTTGGCGAATTTCAAGCACAAGTCAATCCTTCTTTTTTCAAGTGTCTGAAGGTTTGTGGTCAGAAGCGCAGTCTCGTAGTCTATGTAATGTTCCCCGAGGATAGTCCGCAGTGCTCTTTTCTGGACTCTTTCCAGACGTACAGTTTGTGATGACGTCAGCCCTGGGTGCCACACTGGAGCACAATACTCTACCACTGGACGTACATAGGATGTGTAAACTTGAACAAGGTCATCGGTTGGGAGGTTAAAGCGTTTTACTTTTCTTAACATGAACAGCCTGCCATTCGCTTTTGATAGCATTTTGTCTACTTGTACTGACCATTTCAAGTTCGCTTGAAGCCACACGCCAAGTAGACAAGTAACAGGTACTATTTCCAGCTGTGTTCCATCAATTTTGAGGACAGGTGGACTGGGGGGCACTTTCATCCAACAGAAAACCATGACCTTACACTTTTCCGCATTGAGGAGCATGTGGTTTAGTTTGGCCCAGTCACTAAACGTGTCAAGCTCACTCTGTAAGATGGAAGGTTCACTGTGATGACGTGACTCAGCCATAGAGAGGTCATCAACGAACTTCCATTCTTGTACCAGTGCTTCTCTCAGTGCGTCGTCAAAGACGGCCAGAAATATAATCGGACCAAGAAGTGTACCTTGAGGTACTGAACATGACAGACTTTCCCAGTCCGAGAGTAAGCTGTCGTACCGCACTCGCTGACGTCGGTTGGAGAGAAAGTTACTGATCCATGGAATTAGACAAGGTGACGCTCCAAGCTTTAACAACTTATTTATCGCTACGGTATGATCGATTCTGTCAAACGCTTTTGAGAAATCCGTCATGACCATGGTCGTAATGTTTCCCAGTTTGTCGGATTCCTTGGTCACGTAGTCTAACAAACTGACAAGATACTGTGCGGTTGATCGCCCCTTAAGACTTCCGTATTGCTGAGGGTCAAGCGACGGTCGGATGTCCCGTAGAAGCGAATGACATTTATTTTTCATTTTCTATGTTATACAAGTTATATAAGTGTTATATAAGTTGCATAGCATTTAGTCCGTCCCTATCTTGTCTTGTCCATAGGAACAAAACATAATGCTCTCAATGAATGTTGGGGACAGAGGACAATTATATATAAAAGTATAACCGGGTTAACCATGCACTGCTCATGAAGTACAAAGTGTATATACGACATTGATGCAATCACTTGTCCTTTACAACCACAGTAATGACCAATGGGTATCAATCTTTCTTCTTGCCATCGCACAGTGCAACAACGTCACCTACTGATTTCACACAGCAGACCATGTCATTCGTACAACATAATTATAACATCCTGGTACTCTACTTTATCCTCTGGTTGGGGTGAAGACGTAAAACTGTATTTCTATTTGTGTACTTACTTCATGTATCCTTGAGCTTACTTTACAGACTATTATGTTTATGTGGTAACCAGGAGATTTAAATTCAAACCACATGTGCCCTTTATATAGATTAAGCTTTACCACACACACTTTTTTGCTTAGCGTCTACATGTATTTGCTTTACTCAGGTGCAGTCCATGATTGGGATTACATTTTCAAGGACATCCCACTCGGGTCTCTGTAATATTCAGGTGAGGGGGGTGATATCTTACGCTCTCTCTTGTTGCAGGCGTGTGATTTTCTCAGCACGTGGTTACCTAAATTTTGTACCGATCGAAAGAAAAGGTTACTGAATGAGTGACTGACTGAAAGTGAGTGAGAGTGAGTGATTGAGTGAGTGAGTGAGTGATGGAGAGAGAGAGAGAGTGAATGAGCTGGCGAGTGAGTAAGTAACCAGTACATTTCAATCCAAACCGCCTGAGTCCTTAGATTAAGCTTTACCACACACACTTTTTACTTAGCGTCTATATGTATTTGCTTTACTCAGGTGCAGTCCATGATTGGGATTACAGTTCCAAGGCTATCCCACTCGGTTCAGGTCAGGTCAGGGTCTGGGCTTTCTTATTATCTCTTGTTGCAGGCATGTGATTTTCTTAGCATGTGGTTACTTAGATTTTGTACTGATCGACAGAAATGGTTATTGAGTGAGTGAGTGACTGACTGACTGACTGAAAGTGAGTGAGAGTGAGTGAGTCAGTGAGTGAGTGATGGAGAGAGAGAGAGAGTGAATGAGCTGGCGAGTGAGCAAGTAACCAGGACATTTCAATTCAAACCACCTGTGGCCTTAAAGCTTAAACCACACACACTTTTTACTTATCGTCTATGTGTATTTGCTTTGCTCAGGTGCAGCCCATGATTGGGATTACATATCTAAGACCATCCCACTCGAGTCTCTACATACAGGTCAGGGACTGCACTTCCTTACTCTCTCTTGTTGCAGGCGTGGGATTTTCTCAACACATCGTTACTTAGATTTTTTACCGACCAAAAGAGAAGTTATCATGAATGAGTGAGTGAGTGAGTGAGTGAGTGAGTGAGTGAGTGAGTGAGCGAGCGAGCGAGCGAGCGAGCGAGCGAGCGAGCGAGTGTGTGAGTGAGTGAGCGAGTGAGTGAGTGAGCGAGCGAGTGAGCTAGAAAATGAATGATCGGTGTCGCATAGCGTAACAGTTTGAAGGCCATTTGAATGTTTGGCTCCCTGATATTCCCCAACGATGTGCCCTTGGCAAAGGCCATTTACATGAATTTCCTCACTTCGCTCAGGAGTACCTAGTTTCGTATATAGAAGTCTCTTGGATAAGACGCTAAATGGAGGCCTCGTGTTTGTGGAACGCCAAATCACGAGCACATGAAGAACCCACAACCCTCGAAAAGAGATGGGGACTATGCCGGTCTGATCGAGTCAAATTTTAACCTACAATACTCTTCAGTACAACTCTGGTGTGGTACACCACAAAGTGTTCTATCGGATACGTTTGTGAAGATTAGTCATCCAGGATACATTAAATTGAAGATGATTCAGTGAATTCACTGATGAAGAACGGTGGACACCGTTCAAAACGTCTAATTAAAATTTGATAATTATCCAGAAGTATAGACTGAATCATCTTCAACGTTCTGTCGGATATGTGACACAAACTAAAAATGAACAGATGACAGTTTTCGTACCACACTGTGCATGAACTTGGTGACAGGCGCGGTGAAGTAGAACTTGACCTTGTCCCACAGGCTGAGTTCATGTTCATGTTCGTGTGCCGGATCCTCTTCTTCAACGTACTCCAGGAAAAATAGCACCGGTGGACAGATCGTTGCAGCCATCAACTAAAGGTGAGAAATGATTATTAAGTTACAGGTTCCCAAACTCATGGTTAATTTTCTTTTACAAAAAAAATGACAAGACAGTTAAATAAAACAGGTAAATATTATCTGTTACTGTAACTACCAAGAAATACTTTAAAAATGCTCAAGTGTTGAAACTCACTACTATAACGTATTAAATGACTTATTGTGTAAACATTTCGTCAAAACGAAGACTCATTCGTACTAGTGGTATCTCACTGAACGGGGCACCGGTGCGGCACTGCGGGGTTCGTTCACTGCGGCACTGCTTTGTTGTTGTCACTGATTTTTTTCATAAAATTCAGATCTTGACATTCTTGTGTAATAGGTAAAAGTATGACTTAGAGGACAATAAAATATCCAAAACGTATGAAAATTCGTTCTTTATCTCTGAAACTCGTCGAATAATCTTTCGATCCCCACAGTGCCGCACTGGTGCCCCAAGTGCAGTGAGATACCACCTTAAGGTGCACTCTCACTGGACGTGGGGCACGTTTGTGGCATTGCTGCGTTCGTTCACTGCGTCACTGTTTTGTTATTTTCTCCGATTTTTTATCATTCAGATATTGCGCAAACAGCACAATGCGTAAAAGTATGACATAGAAGACGACAAAATACAACAACAAGTAAGAAAATTGGTTCCTTATCTCTGAAATTCGTTGAGTATCTTCCGAACCCAGCAATGCCGCACTGGTGCCCCAAGTGCAGTGAGACACTAATCTCCAAGCAAATCCTACGGTAGCATAAGATAGTATCGAAAGCTGTCAGAGGAGTGAAGCCGGCTTATGAGACTCTGTTTGGCTACCGGGGGCTACATGGCAAATGTACACCTTTTGGCTGACTACACTCCTTGGCCAGTTTGGTACTATCTTATGCCATTGTAGGATTTGCTTGGAGATTAGTGAGATACCAACTTACCTTCCAGGTTGGCGTGTGGCTGGCCATCCTGCCGGTCCAGATGTTGTTCAGCGTGAACTGACAGGCGGCGTGACTCATGACCTCCATGTCCTCGGCCATGTCGATGGCGTCCAGCGGGGCGATGTGGACCCAGTCCCGCCGCTGCCTCACCAGCACGTCCGACGTCTCCCTCTTGTCCAGCCGGTAACACTCCTTGATCACGAAGAAGGCGAGCTCTTGGTACTCCCTATCATAAATGACGATTTTAAACACTGTCGCTGGGTAAGACCTACGTCACATTGCCACACCGGGGCCCGACCGGGATGTTTGTGGAAACGAAGAATAGGAATGTATGCGTACAGATATACACAAATAATACCCACGACTATTATCTTGACGTCTTGTGTAGTATATTGTCTTTTGTATCATACTTTTCGTTCCCGAAAGCTACCCGACCGGGTCCCGGTTTGGAAATGTGACGTAGGCATTAGAACAGTCGCTTTTTGTAGAAAAAAAAGCTTTAAGTGCAGAGCAATACCCCACGCTAGTATTTGAGAAAATATGATGGGGGGGGGGGTATACCGGTAGTAATTGCGTTTTTAGTCAATTTCTCTGCTTTCAAAACAGTGTACAAAGTTGGAAAGAACCTTATATGTTCTTTTGAATTCACTTCTTTGTGAACATGGCATTCTGTTCCCCCTTTACGTTCACTCTTCCATTACCAAAAAGTAAAATGTCCACAATCCATTAGCACTGCTGGAATTACACGACACAAGGTGGAGCCTTATACCAGCTTTTTGCATCAGTAAGGTAAGGTATAAGATGTTTTTAATGTATATGTATGTGTGATCTTTTATGTGGGTTTTTTTATACCTTAAATAAAGAAAAAAGAAAGAAAAAAGGACTTGCTTGGACAGCTTGAAGAGGTCGGACCGCTGATCGGCGTGGTAGATGTCGTTCGGAAGATGTTCGGCAGCGAACTTGAACATCATGCTGGCAACCAGACCAGAAACTGTGGAGAGAGAACAGTGTTCTTACAGTTACACATCGTGAAAATATGTACCAGCGGCGACAAAGCAAAATTATGGGATGCATAACGACATATAATGGTGGCAAGTGTTAGCCAAGCGTTTGTTTCATATTGATTACACACCTTTTAAGCAAGGAGAAGAAATGTCTTTGTTAAGGGTTTCGATTCCTAACCAAATACTGCCAAAGTTATATCGTTCTGCTACTCTCCAAGCAGATAAAGGTGGGGGAAATCGTGACACTTTCCATCTATATGATATAAAAAAAAAGGTCACCATTCCCCATCATTATCTGCTGAGTACACTATGCTACCACCAGTATATAGTAGAGTAGATTCATCCCTCATCAAGCTACCAACATCTTGCACACTGTAGTCGGTTCCAGATGAGGGACGACTACAGTGTGCAAGATGTTGGTAGCTTGATGAGAGATGAATCTACGTACTCTACTATAAACTATGCTACCACCAGCGGTTTCTTGAGATTTCTCACCGATCTGGTCCGAGCCTAAGTTCCAGAAGAGTCTTGAGAGTCGGACCCTGCCTGTGGCGATGGCCCAGAGGAGCAGGTCATGGTAGCCCAGGGGACGGTCCGAATTATCATCATCACTGAAAAACGTACATCATATCTGTCTTTAGTCATATCACACATAAATGAGTGATTGAAGGAAAAGATGAATAATGTGATATTGTGGTTGTTGAATGTATGCGTGAACGAATTAATGAATGTTATCTAGCCTGTGTTTACACAATTCCTCGCCTTCTGGGCTTAACGACCTCCTCCCAAAGCGTCGCAATTGTAAGGTAGGTCGATTGGAGCGCGATTTTAGTCAGACTAAGACATCACCGAAACAACCTTATAGTTTTTAAGACACCTTGAATCGAAATCTTATAATCTATGAATGAACACCTGTCTCCATTGCACGTTTTATATACTCTTACAAGCTGAGTACAGGTTATGGTAATGCAAGGCCTGCCGCTAGGAGCGCAATTTTAGTCAGGCTAAGATATCACCGAGACAAACTAATAAGACACCTTGAATGGAAATCTTATTATCTATGAATGGGTGAATTTTTTCATTGCACGTTTTATATACTCTTACAAGCTGAGTACAGGTCATGGTAATGCAAGGCCGGCCGCTAGAAGCGCAATTTTAGTCAGGTTAAGATATCACCGAGACAACCTAATAGTTTATATTAAGACACCTTGAATCGAAATCTATGAATAAGCAAATTTCTTCATTGCACGTTTGTACTCTTACAAGCTGAGTGCAGGTCATGGTGACAAAGCATAAGTAAAATCACAGCGACGTGGTATCTTAGGTACTACATCTACAATGACTAATGACACAATCACAAAGACAGCTGTAAATTTAGACTGAGAGTGACCAAACCTAAACATGGCAACACGCTATAAAACACAATCCTTACTATATATTAGGCATCTCGTAGTCCTGTATCAGGTCCTGTGAAATGACCTCCCCTAGCACATGTAGGACGGTATGGCCCTCGTACTTTCCCTGGTCCAGACATCTGTCCACCAGGTTGTTGAAGACGTACGCCTCCCGCTGCTTGGGTGTGGCCTCTTCAAACGCCTAAATCACGCAAAGTTAGAATTATTGTCATTTTGCCTTGTGCATAAAGTTGGCAAAAATGTTCGGAAACTTAACTTTGGTCAATCATATTCCGTTGTTTTTCCATCAATTTTACTATATTATGATACATTAACATTGTGTGACTTCCCTTCCAACTTATCATAATCATTATAGTAATTTCATGGACCAAGCACAAGGTTACGCAAATGTACCGAAACCTCGTCTGGTTACAGTATAAATGAGAATTCACCTTTTTGCACAGGTGCTGTAAGTCTATGTGATGTTGAGAACCTACCTTGCTGTACAGGTGCTGTATCAAGTCTAGCCTGGGTAATGAGAACCTACCTTGCTGTACAGGTGCTGTATCAAGTCTACCCTGTGTAATGAGAACCTACCTTGCTGTACAGGTGCTGTAATAAGTCTATCCTGTGTAATGAGAACCTACCTTGCTGTACAGGTGCTGTAATAAGTCTACCCTGTGTAATGAGAACCTACCTTGCTGTACAGGTGCTGTAATAAGTCTACCCTGTGTAATGAGAACCTACCTTGCTGTACAGGTGCTGTAATAAGTCTAGCCTGTGTAATGAGAACCTACCTTGCTGTACAGGTGCTGTATCAAGTCTAGCCTGGGTAATGAGAACCTACCTTGCTGTACAGGTGCTGTATCAAGTCTAGCCTGGGTATTAATGAGAACCTACCTTGTTGTACAGGTGCTGTAACGTGCCACGGTTCAGGTATTCCGACAGCTGCAGTCCGCCATCTAGCTCCTTCTGAACAGCTTCCGGGTCGTCTGACAGCAGAGCCTCGTCCATGGTGAGACTGGTGAGTAAAACTAACGCCATGTTTGTGTCATTATTTACAGTCTGTTTCTAATAGACGCGATGTTGTACAAGTCCGTTGGTAGAGTTTGATTTTCGAGGAACGATGCCGCTGCTACGCTTGAAGTTTCGTTCGACAAATATCGTAGAGTGGAACTCGTTGTCATTAAGTGTGGAATGTGTCCTCACTGCAATGCTCTAGTGCGTTTACGTGTAAAGATTAGCCGTGACAGGTAGTGTTAGGTACCTAAGTATAACCAGCCACCACCGCTCGCGTACGAAGGTCGTGCGTTGCCCCATAGGTACTAGGTCAGTTAACTACCTCTAATGATCAATTATAACGTAACAGGTACTGCATCTAAAACCTTTAGTTTGATTTCTTATATAAGTCACCTTGTATATGAACATACAAGTCGATATTTTTGTCAATAAAACAGGCAAGACCTAGCAGGGGGCGTAGCTACACCTCATGTGTTAAACTTTGGCACGCAGGGGAAAGAGGAAAAACCGGTTCTCGAGGTTACTTCGTGTAGTCAAATGTCACACCTCCCAAATATTTGGATCTGCCATGTTGTCATATTGACGAATCTTCCAGATTGTCAAAATAAATGATCTGACAAGCATTTTCTTAGTCATCCGATATGTATAAGAATAAATCACAACTTGGAAAATAACGCATTCATAGACAGGGGAATGTTATTGTGTGCGGGTAACGATGTTTTTATGGTGTCTTACATGTAGCTCGGAGCTCTCAGTTTATGATTTATAAGTCGACTTCGTTTTGGCCTAGGTTGGAAACAGACACCTGGTTATCCCGTCACAATTATCCTTACGAAGCAGAACCCAGACAGTCGGTGTGTGAAATGCTGCGTTGTTTATCAACACATTGCCGAGAGCTGTTTTCGGATTGTTAGTGTCTGCCAACCTGTTTGTCAACTAACTTAGGATACCGAAACACATATACCTGTTTGTTAACTAGCTTAAAATATCGAAAACATATATCGTGCTTGGAGAGACAAATTTTCGTATCCTACGTTTAAGGTCGATGACTTGTGTGTGAAGTGAAGGTGGGAATAAGAACCGATGTCATTACACATAGTTGAAACTTCAAGTGGACAAGAAATATGCCGACTTACCTTTTGATACAGCCTCGTAACTTCGAGAGCACAGGAATTTCTGTAGAGGTTGTTTCACATGATACAACTACGTGCCACTACGTTTGAAATTCATACGCTATACTTGGTGGAAGGGGATTATTGTGGGTTCTGAAGTGTCAATGAAACTTACGACTCGGCTATACTCAGCGCCACCTCTATTGCCTTCTTTGATTCGTTTATCGAGACTTGTGAACTTTGACCTCGCTATCCTTACCTGATTACACATATAATGCTTATCATGACATTGCAACGTGCATCTTATATTAATATTGGTCAGTGAAATTGAATGCCTCTAGATCTTACACAAGCATCTAACTGAAAAAAAACCTTTTTTTTACAAGCTTGCGACGAGAGGAATCAAGAAGTGCAATGTGTACTGAGAAATTCAGGCTTCCATCCAATAAGCAAAGTTCGATGGACATTGAATCGTGGCTTATTCTCCCGAACTAAGGACTGTAACTTTTCTAGTGTCGTGAATTTTAGAGGATAAAACTCTATTCGACCCTGAATAACAAGAACCTTTTTACACAGCTATGTTTTATGTCAAAACCTACGTTTCGGTGACCGTTTGCCGCCTTCCTCTGAGCATATCTTGCTGGTTCGTTTGCTTACTACAGATCGGTGTCGCTGGTAACAGATGCGATCCCAAACGCAAACGGTAACATATCTACACAATGTACACAGCTAGGTAGTTAATACGGTGTTTACAATGCACCCCACATTTGTTAGCAGCGACGCCTACCTGCAGTACGTAAAAGAAAAGAAGGAAGAAACAGTCAAAGTTACCCAAAGGCTACAGACGGTCAAAACGTTGGTCTTATACATTAGAGCCTTGAACGACATGATGAAATGAAGTGATGAAACTGTTCACGGATGTAAGCGACCCTTTGATCCTGGTCATTGATCTTCCTACGCATCAGAGCTGCTCATTATCATATGTCAGTTCAAAAAGTGACCGTTACGTCTTACTTCCTGAGTGCGCCGCGCGTGTGGTCGCCCGGAAGTTGTATGATAATGTCAAAATGTACGTCTTTAATCGACTAATGGAATCATACGGCTTCGTTGCTTGGGGACGAGCATTTACGTCTTATGGTCGACGACGGTTCTAATCCTGTACCTTGCACAAAGATGGCGTTCATATAATTATAAGAAAGGTATAACTTTATCTTGAAAGTCCTTAATAAACAGATCTTACGGTGTGCGATATCATATAGTAGGCGACCATGCTGCATTTGATTAGCGTCTGAACCGATTTCTTAAGATCTTCTTCAAAGGGCGAATTACAGCTACTGGAATTAGAGCTTGTTATATATGTCCTTTCCATATGTGACCAAATGCATGTGTATATATACTATTGCTTGTGAAATTAGTGTTGCAACGGAATGGAAAAGCTCATCTACATCGTTACGTTAAAAAAACACACAGATGACCAAGTTTTCAACCATCCTCATCTCTTTTTGAACCACTTTCCTGACGTAACCTACACTAAAATCGATCCTGTTTGAACAAGAAAAATGCAAAGCACGACTAAAGAGATGTAAGTCCGATGATGACAATTTTAGATCACAATTTCATCGCTGACTGCGTGTAAGACCACCGTGTTTTCGTTTTGAATTTTGTATGATTGTTGCGACTGGGTCAACTCCACTCTAATTAGTTAACCTGAATCAAAAACCTTCCCACGCATTTTTGGTATATTGGTCAGTGCCTATCTCCGTTTATCTAGCCCTTGGGCCATGACGATACGCTAGCGCTGCTGCATTGGGCAACATACGCTTTCCGATTATTCGCAATGCTAATGGAGAAAGCAGTATGCACACATCTAGTTTTTACTTTGGTTACATCATATTGTGGTCTTCAGTCCTACTCCCTCGGGCACGTAGGTACTTCAGTATATTTGATTAGACTACAGAAGGGAAGGGAAGTAGACTGACTCGAGCCGACAGTAGTTCAATCAAAACACGACGAATCAAATCAGAAATTGAATAAGAGGTAAGCGACATACTTTCATCGCGGATTTTAGCTTCACGAGTTCACTAATAGGCAGGTAATGCAATTTCGTGAGTATTATTAGAATCGTAAAGGAGTTTTTACGCAAGCGTATAATTTCTGTTTTATGTGACCTGACCTACATATTTCTCTGTGAACGAGATAAAAGAAAGTTGAAAGCTTTATTTTTTCTATGTTGAGTGACAAGTTTCAAGCTCTAGTATTAATCTTTTCAGCACCTTTATGTCTAAATTTTATATGTGAATATGTATATCAAAAACATACTACAGAAACAAAACGTGCAACCTCAGTATCATCTTTATTCACATTTTTACCTAGACAAAATGGAGACTGTTTATTGTGAAAAATATTTTTACTTCACATTCTGCAGCATTTATCCAGTCAAATATTTCAACATTCGACCTTCCGTTGCCATCCAATGGATGTTTCTTAAACAATATAGGTCAAACAGCAGCATATACCAAAGCAACAACACAAAATATTATACACTATATAATGCATTAATTGCCGGAATACTGACGTTTGAGAAATCATCACTAAAATGTCACTAAAACAGGTGCGCACAATACTAATTAAATAGACTTCAATACTGATTTGATACTGATTAAATAGACTTTTGATTCAATACTGGTTAAGTTGATTTTTCTTATGAGAACGTTGAATGCCTAATACTACAATAGGCTTTAACAGCAAAGTAAACAGTAAAATGAAGTCTCAATCTCAGTGTCCCAGTACTAGACCATACTTAGCTATACAGAGTAAGGCGATCAGAATCTGCTCAACAAAACATCCAATACGTAGGCTTTGAATAAACTTCTTAATCCAAAACGTCATCCTGTACCTATATCGTAAATATATCAGTCATATCAGTCACTATAATGGAGATCTGATTTGAACCAAACCAAACCAAACCAAACCAATATGGGATCATTAGGTGCATGGCAACAAATACATAACAAACACATTTGAATTGATCAATCCACGGCGATTAGAATATGGTCAACAAAACAGCAAATACACCAGGCTTTGAGTAAACTTCTTAGTCTTAAAAGACAGTCCGTATCGCAAAGTCCCGCTCCATATGAATATGGGATCATGTACTTGCGTGCCAACAAATACGTAGCAAAGACATCTATATTGTTAATCCAATCACAATTTATTATGGTTAAGCACATGGCATCGCATGATATATTTATCTCTTGGCTCCTTCCAGAAATCCCCCACTTTTATAATTGGATGCCAACTCTCCGAGAGGCTTATTAACCCTACGAACTACACATTTATTTCAATCTTAGCGTAAGACGTCGATGCACTTTACACGGCGCTACGCAATACTGAAGAGGCACTCATAGAAACAAGGGACACGTCAGTTTTCCGAGCTTGTCAAGTATGAACATACCAACATACATGTTCGCTGAACAGAAAAGAAACTGAACCAAACCGTTTGAATTTCAATTTTGGAATGCTCTATACGTTCGTTATTGCTACGACTGTAAACGGATTTCTCAAGTATCTAAATGTCAACCACTGTTTACCATTACAATTTAACGTAAAATTAATCTACTTAACAATAAAGGATGGAATACTTAGGTAGAATTAAGCCTTTCATAATCTGATGTTTTCTATGAGTCTTTTCTGATCTCCTAGTGTGACGCACATCTTCACATCACGAAGCGTGATGATAATATAGGCCGAACCATTCATTCGTTAAAATGTTTACTTCGTGTTGAAAGCAGCCAGCTTCATTCTCAGCTGGACAGCAAAAGCAATTGACGTCTTTTTTTTCTTTTATGGAGACCGACATCTCTGTCGCTTCGATAATTACTTCCGTTCACTGTAAATTAGTCTGGTTTCTATCATGTTCTCCTTCTGGTTTGCTCCTCTGGTCGCTTAAGGTGGTATTTCGCTGCACTTGGGGCACCGGTGCGGCTCTTTGGGGTACATTCAATGCGGCACTGTTGTGTTATTTTTGACGATTTTTTGATATTGTGTGATGCGTAAAAGGATGACTTAGAAGACAACACAATACAGAAAAAGTAAGAAAATTCGTTCTTCATCTTTGACATTCGTTATCTTTCGAACCCCGCAGTGCCGCATCGGTACCTCAAGTGCAGTGAGACACCACCTTTACCTGCTAAATAACATAACCAGAGGAGTGAACTGAAGCTAGAATAGGATAGCTACAAAGCCACACATAAAAACATGCAGCAAATATTTCTAAGTAGGTCATAGCCTTTGAAGAATTAAACGCTTTCTAAATCGCCTCCTGCAAAACAACATGCATTTGTTTGTGTAATTTCACTTAATTCACATTATCTAAAAGGTCACTTGGTCACTTACCAAAGAGCATATGCCGATTATCCTGCATGGTGCCATGATGGTATGTCCAGAACAGCAGCAGGAATATTATTTAACATATCCTTGCAGCTTACAACGTAACCCTATGGAGATTCTGTTGGCTATGTTTACAGAGCTGTTTCTTGTACATTGGAGGAAAACCTCTGAGGAGTGTCCTGTTCTCCAAGACTCAGTGTCTTCATGCTGATTCTTTCCACAACGTTTGATTCGTGTTTCTGACCTCCATGGAACACATGTCCCCATAGAGTCTTGAGCTCAGTCCGGAACTCCTTGTTTCCAGCGGTGTAAATGATCGGGTTCACACAGGAATTACACGTGAAAACTATCCTTGACACGAGGTTTAGGACTCGTAAACTATCCCCAGTCTCATACGTGACAATACCCACTAGAACCTCTGGCGTCACGCAAATGTTGAAGGCGATGTATATTGCTGCCATGTTCTTGATCTGGCTCAAAACCATGGGCGGAATCTTGTTTTGCTTCGTCCTCTTTCCGCGTACGCGAGTTGATGATGCTTTAACTTTACGGTAGATCAGGACGTACGATACGATGATGACTACGTTGCAAAGTATGGCAACTGGGAGCATGAAACTGACGATGTAGGGGAACGATTCAACGGTGTCGTAGTCACAGGTCAGAAGCATCGAGTTGAACCCTGGCTTGCCGAATCCAGCTAGTAGGGGACTTATGCAATGGAAGGCCACCACCCAGGAAAGTGAGACGAACAGCACGCACCTTTGAAAGCAAGTACATACGTTATAGTTAGTACGGAATCTGTCTTTTGCTTCTTTCCCTCGTTATATTTCTTCTTTCTTACTTTCTTTCTCTCTCTTTAGCTCAGAATGTGATGCCACTGTCAAGCTATATTCTGCAAAAACATAATTGGCTAAAAATTATAAACAATCACCTTCTACGAGAGAAGAGCTCGTCGTAGCGGTGGCCCTGGTGATGCGGACACAGCGGCTCACAGCAATCAGCACCGCGGACAGGACCGACTCGTAACAGCTCAGCAGCCCGACGATCCCCGTCACGACGCAGACGGCGTGGTCCCTGAGGCCGCCCGACCGCGCCACCGACACGGCGGACACCGGGCCGTACAGCGCCGTGAAGATCAGGTCACTCACAGCGATGTTCACGATGAACAGATTCAGCCGTGTCCGAAGACGCCTGCTTTGGAGAATCACCAAGATAACCAGGAGGTTTCCGACAACGCCAAACAGAGTCAGTAAACTGAAGGTTGCAGGAACTAAATCCCGTTCCAACCTGCTAGTGTTCGCCATGTCTTGTCTCAAATGCACCTTCTCTTGCTAATACATGAATATTAATGGAGTAGCCACGACCGACATAAGCTGACAGGAAGCACTAATCTGTCGCTAGGAGATAGCTACCATAATTCCACGCCCTGGCACTGGGACAATGTTATGTACGGGTATATTTGTCCTTTGAAGGCAAGAAAGCCATAACAAAAAGGGTTAACATTTTCAGTTTTATTTGGATCATCCCGTGGTTGAAGAGGATGGTTATTTCGTTTCGTAACTACCACCATGTTTTGAATTTCTATGCCGACCTAAAAAATAGGCTCTCGTCATTCGGAGGTCTTGATAAAAAAGGATCGACTTTCTTAGCTACCTTTATGCGTTTGAAAGTTGTATCGACTGAATGTTTAAAAGCTTTTCGAACATTATCCTAAAACGGAAATATGCTACGCTAGAGAAATGACAACTGAAATGTCACAAAATAGAGTACAAACGTATTATAACTATTCAAAAAGACCTCAACATCAAAGCAAATGCTTCAGAGGGAAATGATGGTGATTGTCACAGATTAACTTCAGGGTTACAGAGATTAGAATAAATTCTTTTTTAAGTATTCATGTTCTTATACTATGTCATAATATGGCACAGAAGCCAAACAAATAATGAAATGGTCAACAAGAGATCAAATACATGAGCCTTGAAAAAAAATACATCGTTCTATTAGGCAACCTATCCCAATACTGTCTATACGTCTCAACAAGTTTATAAGAATTACATTTTGTCGATCGATGCATGTATGACTCAATTTGACCAAGTCGAAGGCAATACATACATTAAGTCATCATGATTATACTTCTTTGCGATTCCTCTATGGCTAAAATCGCTTCCAAAATGCTGGATGTCAATTTCACCTACCTCGAGAGGAAAATAATTCCACCAATTTCTTTAAATCCTATAGCTTTCGAGGACTACACTCAGTGTTATGTAATACTCAAGAGGCTCTCGTGGTGAAAAGAAACGCGTGCGCTTGTGGTTCTGAGGCTGTGAAATTTTAGACATAAATACGCACTGAGCGTAATAAAATCTAGACCAAGCCGTTGTTCCCACTTCATAAAGATTTGCAATGATTGCTGCAGATCATCCGAAATGTCTGCCACCCTCAGCGCCACTGCAACTTTGAGGTAGAAAATTCATTCATCCAAGAAGGTGGAATGAGATTAGATAGATTTCGGTCTTTCATGCTATGATGGTTCACTAAGTCGAAGTCATGTTTTGATCTCGTTGCATGACGTACCATCTTTCAGCATACATAAAAGTAAAAGATGAAATAGGCAGAGCATCTATAGATTAAGCTTTTCATCTACAATTCATTTTGAAATTATAAAAATGACCTGCTTGCGCAATGCGGTTACAAAAGCAACAGAAAACTTTAGAATGCTTGTTTATCATTATTGTATGGTGCCTTGGTGGCATATATGTATATTACAACTGTTGCCGTGTTGTGATAACAGTAGTATACATATCCTTACTTACGAAGAAATAACATAGCGAGTCTGAAGGCTATGTTTACAGACGGGTTTCCTGTACAATGGAATTGGAGGAAAACCTCTGAGGATTGTCCTGTTCTCCAAGACTCAGTGTCTTCATGCTGATTCTTTCCGCACCGTTTGATTCGTGTTTCTGACCTCCGTGGTACACATGTCCCCATAGAGTCTTGAGCTCAGTCCGGAACTCCTTGTTTCCAGCGGTGTAAATGATCGGGTTCACACAGGAATTACACGTGAAAACTATCCTTGACACGAGGTTTAGGACTCGTAAACTATCCCCAGTCTCATACGTGACAATACCCACTAGAACCTCTGGCGTCACGCAAATGTTGAAGGCGATGTATATTGCTGCCATGTTCTTGATCTGACTCAAAACCATGGGTGGGATTTTATTTTGCTTCGACTTCGTCTTCTTTCCGTGTACGCGAGTTGACGACGCTTTAACTTTACGGTAGATCAGGACGTACGATACGATGATGACTACGTTACAAAGTATGGCAACTGGGAGCATGATACTGACGATGTAGGGGAACGATTCAACGGTGTCGTAATCACATGTCAGAAGCATCGAGTTAAACCCTGGCTTGCCGAATCCAGCTAGTAGGGGACTTATACAAAGGAAGGCCACCACCCAGGACAGTGAGACGAACAGCACGCACCTTTGAAAGCAAGTACATACCTTATGGTTAGTACGGAATCTCTCTCCTTCGCTTCCTTTCTCTCATTCAATTCCTTCCTTCTTTCTATTTTTCTGTTCTTTCTCTTTATCTAATAATGTGATACCAAAGTAGTGCCATAATCCGCAGTAAAATGGCAAGACTAAAAGAAAAAACAAATCACCTTTTACGAGAGAAGAGCTCGTCGTAACGGTGACTCCTGGTGATGCGGACGCAGCGGCTCACAGCAATCAGCACCGCGGACAGGACCGACTCGTAACAGCTCAGCAGCCCGACGATCCCCGTCACGACGCAGACGGCGTGGTCCCTGAGGCCGCCCGACCGCGCCACCGACACGGCGGACACCGGGCCGTACAGCGCCGTGAAGATCAGGTCACTCACAGCGATGTTCACGATGAAGAGATTCAGCCGTGTCCGGAGACGCCTGCTTTGGAGAATCACCAAGATGACCAGGAGGTTTCCGACAACGCCAAACAGAGTCAGTAAACTGAAGGTTGCTGGAACTAAATCCCGTTCCAACCTGCTAGTGTTCGCCATGTCTTGTCTCAAATGCGCCTTCTCTTGCTAAGACATGAATATTAATGGAGTAGCCACGACCGACATAAGCTGACAGGAAGCACTAATCTGTCGCTAGGAGATAGCTACCATAATCTCAGCCCATGGCACAGGAACGATGTTATGTACGGGTATGTTTGTACAAGAAAGCCATAACAAATAGGGTTAATATTTTCAGTTTTATTTGGATCATCCTGGGTTACAGAGGATGGTTCTTGGGTTTCGTTACTACCACCGTGTGTTAAAAATCTATGCCGACCTAAAAAAAGGCTCTCGTCATTCCGAGGTCTTGATCAAAAAGGATCGACTGTCTTAGCTACCTTTTTGCGTTTGAAGGTTGTATCGACTGAATGTTCTTAAAAGCTTTTCGAACATCATTCTAAAACGGAAATATGCTACGCTCAAGAAATGACAACTGAAATGTCACAAAGTGGAGTACACACGTTACTATTCAAAAAGACCTCAACATCAAAGTAAATACTTCAGAGGGAAATGATGGTGATTGTCACAGATAAACTTCAGGGTTACACAGATTAAAATAAAGTCTTTTTTAACTATTCATGTTCTTGTACTATGTTATAATATGGCACAGAAGCCAAGCGCATAAAGAAATGGAAAACGAGAGATCAAATACATGAGCCTTGAATAGAAATACATCGTTCTATTAGGCAACCTATCCCACTACTGTCTATACGTCTCAACAAGTTTATAAGAAACACATTTTGTCGATTGATGCATGTATGACTCAATTTGACCAAGTCGAAGGCAATACATACATCAAGTCATCATGAGTATGCTCCTTTACAAATCCTCTATGGTTATAATCGCTTCCAAAATGCTGGATACCAATTTGACTGACCTCGAGAGGAAAATAGCCCACCAATTTCTTTAAATCCTTTAGCTTTCGAGGACTACACTCGGTGTTATGTAATACTCAAGAGGCCCTCGTGGTGAACAGAAACGCGTGCGCTTGCGGTTCTGATGCTGTGAAATATTTGACATAAATACGCACTGAGCGTGATAACGTCTGGATCAAGCTGTTATTGTTCCCACTTCATAAAGGTTTGCAAGCATTGCTGCAGCTGCAAACATATTCCTTCTTATCTCAATCATCCGAAATGCGCCACTGCAACTTTGAGGTTGAAAATTCATTCATCCAAGAGGGTGGATTGATTAGATATATTTAGGTCTTTCATACTGATGGTTCGTTGAGTCGGAGTCATCTCTTGATCTCGTTGCATGACGTGCCTTCTTTCAGCATACATAAAAGTAAAAGATGAAATAGGCCAGAGCATTTATAGATTAAACTTTTATCTACATTTCATTTTGAAATGAAAAAAAAATGACCTGTTTGCACATTGCAGTTACAAAAGCAACAGAAAACTTTAGAATGTTTATTTGTCATTATTGCATGGTGCCTTGGTGGCATATATGTATATTACAACTGTTGGGATATCAGTAGTATACATATCCTTACTTACGAAGAAATAACTTAGCGAGTCTGAAGGCTATGTTTACAGACGGGTTTCCTGTACAATGGAATTGGAGGAACACCTCTGAGGAGTTTCCTGTTCTCCAAGACTCAGTGTCTTCATGCTGATTCTTTCCACAACGTTTGATTCGTGTTTTTGACCTCCATGGAACACATGTACATGTCCCCAAAGAGTCTTGAGCTCAGTCCGGAACTCCTTGTTTCCAGCGGTGTAAATGATCGGGTTCACACAGGAATTACACGTGAAAACTATCCTTGACACGAGGTTTAGGACTCTTAAACTATCCCCAGTCTCGTACGTGACAATATCCACTAGAACCTCTGGCGTCACGCAAATGTTGAAGGCGATGTATATTGCTGCCATGTTCTTGATCTGGCTCAAAACCATGGGCGGAATTTTGTTTTGCTTCGTCCTCTTTCCGCGTACGCGAGTTGATGATGCTTTAACTTTACGGTAGATCAGGACGTACGATACGGTGATGACTACGTTACAAAGTATGGCAACTGGGAGCATGAAACTGACGATGTAGGGGAAGGATTCAACGGTGTCGTAGTCACAGGTCAGAAGCATCGAGTTGAACCCTGGCTTGCCGAATCCAGCTAGTAGGGGACTTATGCAAAGGAAGGCCACCACCCAGGAAAGTGAGACAAACAGCACGCACCTTTGAAAGCAAGTACATACCTTATGGTTAGTACGGAATGTCTCTCCTTCGCTTCTTTTCTCTCATGCAATTCCTTCCTTCTTTCTATTTTTCTGTTCTTTCTCTTTAGCTAATAATGTGATACCAAAGTAATGCCACAATCCACAGTAAAATGGCAAGACTAAAAGAAAAACAAATCACCTTTTACGAGAGAAGAGCTCGTCGTAACGGTGACTCCTGGTGATGCGGACGCAGCGGCTCACAGCAATCAGCACCGCGGACAGGACCGACTCGTAACAGCTCAGCAGCCCGACGATCCCCGTCACGACGCAGACGGCGTGGTCCCTGAGGCCGCCCGACCGCGCCACCGACACGGCCGACACCGGGCCGTACAGCGCCGTGAAGATCAGGTCACTCACAGCGATGTTCACGATGAAGAGATTCAGCCGTGTCCGTAGACGCCTGCTTTGGAGAATCACCAAGATAACCAGGAGGTTTCCGACAACGCCAAACAGAGTCAGTAAACTGAAGGTTGCTGGAACTAAATCCCGTTCCAACCTGCTAGTGTTCGTCATGTCTTGTTTCAAATGCGCCTTCTCTGGCTAATACATGAATATTAATGGAGTAGCCACGACCGACGTAAGCTGACAGGAAGCACTAATTTGTCGCTAGGAGATAGCTACCATAATCCCACCCCTGGCGCAGGAACAATGTTATGTACGGGTATGTTTGTTCTTTGAAGGCAAGAAAGCCATAACAAAAAGGGTTAACATTTTCAGTTTTATTTGGATCATCCCGTGGTTGAAGAGAATGGTTATTTCGTTTCGTAACTATCACCATGTTTGAAATTTCTATGCCGACCTAAAAAATAGGCTCTCGTCATTCGGAGGTCTTGATAAAAAAGGATCGGCTTTCTTAGCTACCTTTATGCGTTTGAAGGTTGTATCGACTGAATGTTCTTAAAACCTTTTCTAACATTATCCTAAAACGGAAATATGCTATACTACGCTCAAGAAATGACAACTGAAATGTCACAAAGTGGAGTACACACGTAACTATTCAAAAAAGACCTCAACATCAAAGTAAATACTTCCGAGGGAAATGATGGTGATTGTCAGAAATTAACTTCAGGGTTACACAGATTAGAATAAATTCTTGTTTAAGTATTCATGTTCTTGTACTATGTTATAATATGGCACAGAAGCCAAGCGAATAAAGAAATGGTGAACAAGAGATCAAATACATGAGCCTTGAAAAAAATACATCGTTCTATTAGGAAACCTAATCCCAATATTGTCTATACGTCTCACCAAGTTTATAAGAAACACTTTTTGTCGATCGATGCATGTATGACTCAATGTGACCTAGTCGAAGGCAATACATACATTTAGTCATCATGATTATACTTCTTTTGCGATTTCTCTATAGTTATAATCGCTTCCCAAATGCTGGAT
Source organism: Branchiostoma floridae x Branchiostoma belcheri (assembly GCA_019207045.1). Lineage (NCBI taxonomy): Eukaryota > Metazoa > Chordata > Leptocardii > Amphioxiformes > Branchiostomatidae > Branchiostoma > Branchiostoma floridae x Branchiostoma belcheri. Next base: position 6,097,509 of record CM033039.1, on the reverse strand, counting down.
ACCAATTTGAATGGCCTCGAGAGGAAAATAGCCCACCAATTTCTTTAAATCCTATAGCTTTTCGAGGACTACACTCGGTGTTATGAACATGTGATACTTCAAATCACCCGGATGGAGGCCTGGTGAACCTCCGTATCGTATCAGCCACATGGTGATTTACATCATTCACCCGGACGGGAGACCTGGCGCATCTCCGTCTCGTATTCAGCTAAAAGAAAGGGTATGCCACCGCTTAAGGGGCGGTATAAGCCCAACGGTGCTGTAATACATGTCCACCGTATGACTATGACTGACTGACTGATACTCAAGAGGCTCTCGTGGTGAACAGAAACGCGTGCGCTTGTGGTTCTGATCCTGTGAAATATTTGACATAGATACGCACTGAGCGTAATAACAATTGGACCATGTTGTTATTGTTCCCACTTCATAAAGGTTTGCAACCATTGCTGCAACTGCAAACATATTCCTTCTTATCCCAATCATCCGAAATGTCTTCCACCCTCAGCGCCACTGCAACTTTGAGGTAGAAAATCATTCATCCAAGAAGGTGGAATGAGATTAGATAGATTTAGGTCTTTCATACTATGATGGTTCACTGAGTCGAAGTCATCTTTTGATATCGTTGCATGACGTACCCTCTTTCAGCATACATAAAAGTAAAAGATGAAATAGGCCAGAGCATTCATAGATTAAACTTTTCATCTAAAAAAATGACCTGCTTGCGCATTGCAGTTTCAAAAGCAACAGAAAACTTTAGAATACTTATTTGTCATTTTTGCATGGTGCCTTAGTGGCATATATGTACTGTAAATGCATTTAAGTTCGCGGAGATTTAATTTCGCGGAAGCGGGAAAGAAGACTTTTCGCGGTGGTTCTAATTTCGCGGTAGCACCATGCACTGTAGTATCTTAATGCCCTGGAAAAATGTTGGCGGTGGTTTTAAATTCGCGGTGAAATGGCCAACGCGAAAACCGCGAACATAAATCCACCGCGAACATTTCTGCATTTACAGTATATTACAACTGTTGGGATAACAGTAGTATACATATCCTTACTTACAAAGAAATAACATAGGGAGTCTGAAGGCTATGTTTACAGACGGGTTTCCTGTACAACGCAATTGGATGAAAACCTCTGAGGAGTGTCCTGTTCTCCTAGACTCAGTGTCTTCATGCTGATCCTTTCCACAACATTTGGTTCGTGTTTCTGACCTCCATTGAACACATGTCTCCATAGAGTCTTGAGCTCAGTCCGGAACTCCTTGTTTCCAGCGGTGTAAATGATCGGGTTCACACAGGAATTACACGTGAAAACTATCCTTGACACGAGGTTTAGAACTCGTAAACTATCCCCAGTCTCGTACGTGACAATATCCACTAGAACCTCTGGCGTCACGCAAATGTTGAAGGCGATGTATATTGCTGCCATGTTCTTGATCTGGCTCAAAACCATGGGCGGAATCTTGTTTTGCTTCGTCCTCTTTCCGCGTACGCGAGTTGATGATGCTTTAACTTTACGGTAGATCAGGACGTACGAAACGATGATGACTACGTTACAAAGTATGGCAACTGGGAGCATGAAACTGACGATGTAGGGGAACGATTCAACGGTGTCGTAGTCACAGGTCAGAAGCATCGAGTTGAACCCTGGCTTGCCGAATCCAGCTAGTAGGGGACTTATGCAAAGGAAGGCCACCACCCAGGAAAGTGAGACGAACAGCACGCACCTTTGAAAGCAAGTACATACGTTATAGTTAGCACGGAATCTGTCTTTTGCTTCTTTCCCTCGTTATATTTCTTCTTTCTTACTTTCTTTCTCTCTCTTTAGCTCAGAATGTGATGCCACTGTCAAGCTATATTCTGCAAAAACATAATTGGCTAAAAATTATAAACAAATCACCTTTTACGAGAGAAGAGCTCGTCGTAGCGGTGGCTCCTGGTGATGCGGACACAGCGGCTCACAGCAATCAGCACCGCGGACAGGACCGACTCGTAACAGCTCAGCAGCCCGACGATCCCCGTCACGACGCAGACGGCGTGGTCCCTGAGGCCGCCCGACCGCGCCACCGACACGGCCGACACCGGGCCGTACAGCGCCGTGAAGATCAGGTCACTCACAGCGATGTTCACGATGAAGAGATTCAGCCGTGTCCGGAGACGCCTGCTTTGGAGAATCACCAAGATAACCAGGAGGTTTCCGACAACGCCAAACAGAGTCAGTAAACTGAAGGTTGCTGGAACTAAATCCCGTTCCAACCTGCTAGTGTTCGCCATATGCATGTCTTGTCTCAAATGCGCCTTCTCTTGCTAATACATGAATATTAATGGGGTAGCCACGACCGACATATTATAAAGCTGACAGGAAGCACTAATCTGTCGCTAGGAGATAGCTACCATAATCCCACCCCCTGACACAGGAACATGTTATGTACGGGTATATATGTTTGTCCTTTGAAGGCAAGAAAGCCATAACAAATAGGGTTAACATTTTCAGTTATATGTGGATCATCCGGTGGTTTAAGAGGATGGTTATTTCGTTTCGTAACTACCACCATGTGTTAAAAATCTATGCCGACCTAAAAAAGAGGCTCTCGTCATTCGGAGGTCTTTAAAAAAAGTATCGACTGACTTAGCTACCTTTATGCGTTTGAAGGTTGTATCGACTGAATGTTTAAAAACATTATCCTAAAACGGAAATATGCTACGCTAAAGAAATGACAACTGTAATGTAAAAAAAGTCACAAAATTAAGTACATACGTAACTATTCAAAAAACCTCAACATCAAGGTAAATGCTTCAGAGGGAAATGATGCTGATTGTCACAGATTAACTTCAGTGTTACCCAGATTAAAATTAAGTCTTTTTTAAGTATTCATGTTCTTATACTATGTAATAATATGGTACAGAAGCCAAGGCGAATGAAGAAATGGTCAACAAGAGATCAAATACATGAGCCTTGAAAAAAATACATCGTTCTATTAGGAAACCTAATCCCAATATTGTCTATACGTCTCACCAAGTTTATAAGAAACACTTTTTGTCGATCGATGCATGTATGACTCAATGTGACCTAGTCGAAGGCAATACATACATTTAGTCATCATGATTATACTTCTTTTGCGATTCCTCTATGGTTATAATCGCTTCCCAAATGCTGGATACCAATTTGACTGGCCTCGAGAGGAAAATAGCCCACCAATTTCTTTAAATCCTATAGCTTTTCGAGGACTACACTCGGTGTTATGAACATGTGATACTTCAAATCACCCGGATGGAGGCCTGGTGAACCTCCGTATCGTATCAGCCACATGGTGATTTACATCATTCACCCGACGGGAGACCTGGCGCATCTCCGTCTCGTATTCAGCTAAAAGAAAGGGTATGCCACCGCTTAAGGGGCGGTATAAGCCCAACGGTGCTGTAATACATGTCCACCGTATGACTATGACTGACTGACTGATACTCAAGAGGCTCTCGTGGTGAACAGAAACGCGTGCGCTTGCGGTTCTGATGCTGTGAAATATTTGACATAAATACGCACTGAGCGTGATAACGTCTGGATCAAGCTGTTATTGTTCCCACATCATAAAGGTTTGCAATCATTGCTGCAGCTGCAAACATATGCCTTCTTATCCCAATCATCCGAAATGTCTGCCACCCTCAGCGCCACTGCAACTTTGAGGTAGAAAATTCATTCATCCAAGAGTGTGGAATGATTAGATAGAATTAGGTCTTTCATACTGATGGTTCGCTGAGTCGAAGTCATCTTTTGATCTCGTTGCATGACGTACCTTCTTTCAGCATACATAGAAGTAATTGATTAAATAGGCCAGAGCATTTATAGATTAAATTTTTCATCTACATCTAATTTTGAAATGAAAAAAAAATGACCTGCTTGAGCATTGCAGTTACAAAAGCAACAGAAAACTTAAGAATGCTTATTTTCATTATTGCATGGTGCCTTAGTGGCATATATGTATCATTACAACTGTGGGGATATCAGTAGTATACATATCCTTACTTACAAAGAGATAACATAGCGAGTCTGAAGGCTATGTTTACAGACGGGTTTCCTGTACAATGCAACTGGAGTCAAACCTCTGAGGAGTGTCCTGTTCTCCAAGACTCAGTGTCTTCATGCTGATCCTTTCCACAACGTTTGATTCGTGTTTCTGACCTCCATGGAACACATGTCCCCATAGAGTCTTGAGCTCAGTCCGGAACTCCTTGTTTCCAGCGGTGTAAATAATCGGGTTTACACAGGAATTACAAGTGTAAACTATCCTTGCCACAAAGTTTAGGACTCGCATGCTGTCCCCAGTCTTTTGCGTGACAATGCCCATTAGAACCTCAGGCGCAACGCAGATGTTGAAGACGATATATATCGCTGCCATGTTCTTGATCTGGCTCAAAACGATGGGTGGGATTTTCTTCTCTTTCGAGTTCGTCCTTTTTCCGCGCATGCGAGTTGATGACGCTTTGACTTTGCGGTAGATCAGGGCGTACGAAACGATGATGATGACATTGCAGATGACGGCAAGAGGGAGCACGATGCTGATGATGTAGGAGAAGGACGCAACGATGTCGTAATCACATGTCAGAAGTATTGGGTTGAACCCTGGCTTGCCGTACCCAGCCAGCAGTGGCGTGGTAAGAATGAAGGCCACCGCCCAGGAAACTGACACAAGCAACGCACACCTTCAGAAGTAAAAAAAGATAAATCATGGTTGTTATATACGTTTATGAAGGTTAGACATCCAGGTAAGCAATATTCAAATACAAGTCAATCTCTACAACTGGATAAAGAATGGGTATTTACTTCTGGACCTTTCGAGTGACATCCATCACTCTTCTTCAGCGTCATTCTAGTGATGCTGAAGAGGAGTGATGGATCTCATTTGAAACGTCCGGAAGTAAATATCCGTTTTTTTATCCAATTGTAGAGATTGAATTGTATTTGAACATGGTTGTTATTAAGCTTAGTCTTAATCTCCTTCTCTCTCTTGCTAAGCCTTAGGTGAGGTCACATTTTCAAACTGCCGGGATGTGGAAAATAGAAAATTGAAATGTATACCTAGAAATATACACAATTTTTTCCCCATGAATCTTATGTATTTTCATGTCTTATAGAAGTGTATAAAGTTAATTCTTTTCCTTAGCCTTTCGGAAAGCTGCACAGCCAGACCCCGGTTTGGAAATGTAACCTAAGACGTAGACAACTTAGCCTGTGACTACTGTGGATTAAGCCCTATTTGACTTGTATCTAGAAGCACACAGGATTGAGCTCAGTCTCATGCTCCGCAAACTGCGTAACATGTGGTGTTCCTTAGAGATCCATACTGTGTCCACTTCATTCATTCTTTACATAAAAGAACAGTTTTGAAACCGTTCAAAGCTATCACCTGGAAAGAGCTGATCCCTACGCTCCAACTCCAACCCAAAATGAAACCTCATGCGTGAAAACGACTGATGTATCCTCTATATGATTGAATATGAATTGTAAACAATTTTGAGGGCATACGGCTTTTTTCTCAAGCGTGCTAGGCAACTTAATTACAAGCAGTGGTTCAATTACAGGAAAGGACCAATCGGCCCTGTCGTTAATATCCACTCCATAGAACTCCCAGGAGACCCGCATACTCCTTTGATTTACTTAGAAAACAATTCACCTTCTAACTTCACAAAACCCACACATAATAGAAAAGGTGGGATCTTTCGTCTTCCACTGTCTTCGGAAAAGGAGTCGAACGCAATAACCCAGGATCTAGAGTTAGCTTTTACTAGTTTTAGACTAGACACCTTTGATATTGTTTTTACTTTGTCTGAATCTCTCATGTTACCTGAAGTTAGCCCACGGGCAAGAATTTGCAATACACTTATACATACCTACTAGTAGCCACAAACTGTGCAAGTCTACGATACCCTTCGCTAATCCGTACCCTCTTCACGTAGACAAATGTCTGTTGGCATTCTACCAAAAAGATATGCGTCTCTGTACCGCAACCGTGATAAAAGTCAATTACATTCGAATTGAGTTCACCGACGTCTTACTCTTACAGCATTTTGGCATGAAACAGTCGAGAACTTGCCCCAGGAAAACCGTCCTTGATTTCAAACCAACAAGATTTTTACGAGATTTACATTAGAAAAACGGTGCTCGCGGTAACGTTTTGAATATGAGTCCGTTTTATGTACCTGTTCCAGGAATAGAGCCAGATGTAATTGAAAAACGGTGTCCTATTACAACAACTTGTTTACCCGAAAGTAATGTCTTTACTCATGTATCAAACAAAGTGATAGTTGTATACTGAGACTAATCAAGGGTAAACATCAGTGGATGATTGGGGCTAACTGTGTGCGGCGTTTCCCCCGCCATACATTTTCCACAAAGTACCTCGGTCGATGATACTCAAAGTTGAAACAAAAAAAATCAACGTTTACTGAGTGTAAATAGAAAAGAAATCTTACAGAACTCTTACAGTGCTATTACAGGAACATGTACGTGCAGACACACGTGCACCAGAAAGAGTGATATAGAGAAGGGGGAAGGTGAGCACAAGTTGATGTCCCCAACAGAGAATGAGTAATGGGCCAGGTGTATTAGCCGATGAAATATATCAGTTACAACATTCAATGCTACTTAATTTAAACATGATAATGTTATATCTACAGGGCTTGTGATTTTGATTCATCACAAGTCACTGTAGGTAGAATTGCTGATGAAATGCACATGCCCTCATTCCTTTTAAATGTAGCTTAGGCCACAGCAAGTAAATTTTATGGATGACATCAGCGCGCGCATTAATTTTCGCCTGATTTCAGAAAAAAACAAGAATTTTTTCTTCTGTAGGGATTGTCAATATGACGGTAAAGTATCGAAATGAGCAAATATATTGTGTTGTAGACTAATAATTGTGCTTTTAGAAGTGACACTTGCGAGGTACCCAGGACTGTAGTTGTAGAAATGAAACTTATTGGATTGTTGTAAAAGTGACATCAATATGGAAGCTATGAGTGTGGTTAACAACTTTGTTGGTGATACCAGTCTACCACACTAATGTCACTTGTACCACACCAGTACATGTCTTAAATACAGGAATGAATGCCTTGTTGGCTCTGATACCATGTTTTGTCCCTTTAATTCTTTTTACAACAGTCATCACAATTTTATGGTGCCTATTTTTTTCGCCCTATCGCACTATTTTTGCAGTCTGCAGAGGATGTCATCCATAAAATTTACTTGCTGTGGCCTTAGTACGACGTCGCCATTTACTGTATACGCTATTCAGTTTTCTTTTACCCTGTAACTAGTAATCATACGGAGATCACAAGATACCCGTCTAGGGTATACAACACAATCTTGTTAAAAGGCCGCAAACCAGGCTTAACTCAGCTGTCAATATCGGATGAGATTTCATTTAAGTGTTGAGTACAGAATATTGTATGTGTTTCATCGCCTCTACTGTCTAATCTAAGTATGGCGCCACTCTATCACTTTTCGTATGCTGCCATGAGAAGGTATAGAAAAATATGCGGAAAAAATCACCTTTCACGAGAGAAGAGCTCGTCGTAACGGTGACTCTTGGTGATGCGGACAACAATCATACGTTATGGTTAGTACGGGATCTTTCTTTTTCGTTTCCTTTCTCTCATTCTTTACCTACATTCTTTCTATTTCTTATTTTCTCTTTACATCAGAATGTGATATTGTTGTAAAGTTATATGCTGCAATAAAAGGATTGGCAAAAATTGAAAAAAAAATCACCTTTTACGAGAGAAGAGCTCGTCGTACCGGTGACTCCTGGTGATGCGGACGCAGCGGCTCACAGCAATCAGCACCGCGGACAGGACCGACTCGTAACAGCTCAGCAGCCCGACGATCCCCGTCACGACGCAGACGGCGTGGTCCCTGAGGCCGCCCGACCGCGCCACCGACACGGCGGACACCGGGCCGTACAGCGCCGTGAAGATCAGGTCACTCACAGCGATGTTCACGATGAACAGATTCAGCCGGGTCCGGAGACGCCTGCTTTGGAGAATCACCAAGATAACCAGGAGGTTTCCGACAACGCCAAACAGAGTCAGCAAACTGAAGGTTGCTGGAACTAGGTCCCGTTCCAACCTGCTAGTGTTCGCCATTGCTCTTTCTACTGCCAAGAATGCGATGAACGCGACACGAATAACCTGTTAAATATGAAGCACAAACTTGTTGCTAGGTGATAACTTTCCACATCCTACGCACAGGAATAACGCTATGTCTACAACGTCTACAAGTCCTTTGAAAACACTGAGGGAATATCAAATAGGCCTAACATGCTCTTAATATCATTAGGGCCGTGGTTAAAGCCGCGGTCTTAAGGGTATCGGATTTCGGGTTTGTACCCCCCGCCTCATAGCTGTAACGACTTAACGAAAGCTTTCGTCAACATTTCCTGAAAATGGATGGATTACAGAATTTTCATCACCACGAATGTCACTATTTCATGGGGTTTGTTTGTGCATATTAAAAATGAATGGAATTTTAGCCTCATTTGATTTATAGCGTACATAGCGTATAGCGTATTTATACATGTTATCCGCATGAGCTGTGTGGAAAACAACGCATGAGAGACATGTAAGGCACAAGAGTGGTCAGCAAAGCCATGGTCTTAGTAGCGGCAAGATGCTATTTTTACAAACAGCGAGATAGCCAATAGATAACCAAATATGCTATAGATTTAGAAAACAATCAAGATTTCAGAAGTCTTTTGAGCATAGTTTTCTATGCACACAACGTTATTTTTTTTCTGCTATACGAGCTAGTATTTTTACAGTTTTCATCTGTCTGCTGACTTCATTCAACAGTGGTCTTTTCTGTGTTCTTCTCGTGTGATAGTGAATAGTGAGCGCGGGTACCATTTGAAGATGGATTTATGATTATCTAGAGGTATTCTGTAAGCTCACTGATTTCTCACCATTAAGTGAATCGAAAGCCTTCAAGAGCTGCGGCAGGTACAAAACTAGAAATTTTTGAAGCGTTTTTAAGCCCCTGTCTCAGAAATGCAGCGAGCGAAAATTAAGGAATCTTGTCTGATCAAAACAACTTGCTCACCCGAGAACAATTTATCACCCTATACATCAAAGTGATAGCTGCTTCCTAAGACTGATAGTCCAACGTGGGAGTCAGTGGATATTTGGGACAATCTTTGTGTGGCGTTTCCTTTGAATTGCCACAAATTGGCGTGTTGCAACATTCCTCTAGGAAACTAGAATTCCAATATTTATTGTTAGCAATTAAATATTTAGAAAATCACCTCCTCGTCTTTCAACAGATCATGAACATGTAGATACATACACAGAAAGGGGAACGTGTACACAAGTGGATGTCCCAAATACCGAATAATCGTGTATATTAGTATGAGTATGGTATAAAACGTTAGCTTGTACACTTGTTGTCGGGACTTAGAAATCGATTGGTGGTCGTGCTCTTCTTGGACTTTTCAAAAGCTTTCGATTCACTTAATGGAGGGAAATTAGGTGAAATCTGGGAGCTTACAGAACATCCGGAGAAGCTGTAGATGCCATAATGGTGGCACACTAGAAAAATATCGTTATATGTGTTATGTATAGAGTGTCGTCCGATGTAACTCAATATCCGCTGCGCTGCTCATCTCTAGATCTGTTTATACCTATACTGTGAGAATTGAGTCCGGGCTATCTAAAAGATCTGACCAACTGTGTATTAAGAGTAAGTAGAACAAATTAGACCTTCCTTCGGAGGCTATCAGTTATTCTCAGTGTGTCCACCAGACGTGCGTCATACAGTGATAACCAATCCCTGCTGGGATTAGTGATTCAGGGCAATTGGTCTGCTGCTGCAAATGCTCCCAACCTGCATGATCTCCTAGCAGATCAAAGGTCAATGACCGCTGAAGGGGTTGAGATGTCGGCAACATTTTGGTGACATTGCTCTTGGTATTGACTGTCCTTAAACCTTATCAAGTTGCCCTCGACACAAGGCTATCGCCCTACTTAACGGTCCTCTTGTTTAAGCTGCCATTAGTCAGAATGCTGGCAGTTTGAATATAGTTGACTACGTTCCAAAGTTGTACATTTAATGCTAGTTTCTTACAGTCATTTTGTTGTTTTAGTCTTTCTGCCATGGGGTGTTAACAACAAAAATTTTAATAAAAATCATCTGTGCAATTGAGAATACGCAGTTCTATGTGTCTTCTTTACTACAAAGCTAACCCAGCCAAACAAATTGTTATTTTCAACACTTCGTTGCCGTTGGGGCCCTTTTTGGTTTTATTTTGGCCTTGGACTCCGATTAAAACATAGTTAATCTGGGGGACTCGTTCTCACCCACTTACACTCTCATTCACTCAACTTACATTAACACTCACCCACTTTCAGTCACATTTCAACACCCTGCCCCATTAGTTAGGCTGTTTGCAGAATAGAAAAAAAAAGTAAAGATTGATAGAATATCAAGCAACATACACAAATTATGCTCAATACTTTTCGTTTGGTTGCCTTGTATATCACACTTTTCGTTCCCGACGTATTAGACGAATTATTTATGGGCCTGCGTGAAATATTGGACGTGTTCATCTACACGATAGCGGCTTATGTCCTAAAAACGGGTGGTGATAAATGGTACGGATTAGACTAACAAATGAAGATAAAATACACAAAGGCTGCTCTACAAGCAGAGGTTAGGCTCCGGCTGTTTTTGTTTTTTACGTTTTCATCAGGCTTTCTATTTTGTACAGTTTTCTTCATGTCTTGTGGCGTTTAGGTGGTACAAAAAAGAAAGCCAGATAAAACGTCTAAAAAAAAGTCGGACTCGGAGCCCAACCTCTGCTTGAAGAGTAACTATTGTCTGTCACTAAAGAAAGACGAAACGATTCAACAATCATGACAAAAGCGGTTCAACTGAAATGTAAAAGCTGTTGTTTAATCTGAGCCAGCGTTACAGTTGTACAAAACGTTTCGGCACCCACTCCACGACATCTAGTCTTAAAGCATGTGTAAAGTATCCGTAATGCATACTTTTATGAAAAAATGCTTGAAGACAAGCTTCAAGATTAGATTTCGTGCAGTTATCAGTCTACCTTGATGTACCAAAAGTCATCCTTTTCTCAAACAAAACGCCTCTTCGTTAGGTTGTTAAATTAATGTATGTACATGTTTAATGAACTCTTAGCTACAAAACCCAGCATTCCGGCTGTCTTCATCAAAGCTTTAAAGAAAGAAGACGAAAGATTATCGAAAGCCGACAGATATCGATGAAATTGGGAAGCTAAGAACATGGTATATAAATGTAAATATCTTTCCATTCCGTACATAAATTGATACATGAGTTCCTAGCTGTATAACCAAGACTTTCGGCTACCTTCATATGAGCTTAAGAAGGCCCCCCAAACGCCAGCAGATAAAAAAAGCTAAGAACCCACTATATTCTTCCGTTAGGTTGATAAATCAGTATATACTGAGTTCTTAGCTACATAACCAAGACTTTCTCTTCCTTCAGCAAAGCAAAAGAAAGAAGACAGTCCAAACATTTCCGTAACATCGTCAGATAAAATCGCCTGGCTGTGACTAAGAGTAAGAACCCAGTATGCTATCTTTGTCTTTGATTGGTCAACTCAAAGCAACGACGATTTCTAAGTCCTAGCACTGTTAATGATGTTTAGAAAAAGGATGGCTTAGATTGACTTATTCACTAGTTTGATTCTTTCATGAGAACTTACAGGCAATAACAATCCTTGACATCATACAAAACACTGTTTAAAAGTATGTTTGCATATCAAATATTTGTAACTCACAATGTTGTCTGTGAAAGTTGGTAAAATAGTTCTGATAAGGGTATGGTTACCAGTTCGTGCTTACATGAATCTGGTCTTAACAAGGAAACTAAAGTTATCTAACCAAATACAATGTTAAGAAGCATTTTCTGGATACACTCGAAAAGAATTGAGTGAAATACAAAGTCTGTGGGATTGAATTTTGTCTCTGATTTCATGCAAACTAGTTTTAGTAACTTTACCCTCCCAAGTTCATGTTTTACATGACATTTTGGATTCTAGTCACCTGTTCTCATGAAAACCATCAAATGCCTCTCGTTTTGGTAACAGTACAGTACAGCTGGGCTCAAAATCAACCTGTTTGTTCTTGGAAATAAAAAAGCTAAAATTGGACGATGACGATAACAACAAAAAAATCACATTACCAGACCTTGCTAACTCAAATACCTGGGGTTTGCCCAAAATGAGAAGAGATCAACAGTTGCCATAGTTACCAAGCTGTAGACATACATTGAAAGAAATACTGGCATGACATTGACTTATAGCTACAAATGTATGGTTGCTCTAGCCTGGGTACCATCCAGGTAGTAGTTCGCTCCTATGTTCGCTTTTGCTACCCGTCTAAGGACCTGCACATTAAACCGTTTGGTGGTAACGTCAGTTAATGAGCGAATTAAGAAATGGGTTCTAGAGCGCTCATTCGATGACATTATTGGCCCTCCCACAAGCAGACGGGTAGGAGGGCTTTTTTTCGGGTGTTGGAATGCCTGTTTAAACAGTTTGAACCTATTCCTTAATGCGCAAATGTATAGGGACCAATCATAGCCCTCGTCCAAAATTTGGACGATTACAGACGTTAACATGGTCAAGGATCCCAGATGGAACAGCAGAGAAGCAATATATATAGTGTATAATGAAATGTCAGAGCTAGAAGCAACTGTAGATAGTGTATAATGAACGTCGGAGCGAACTTCTTTCCGGATGGTACCCAGGCTATGGTTGCTCCCTATGACCATCGAATTTCTCACATCTAAAACCATGGTAACAATCGGTGTCCTCGTTGTGGATATAGACAATTATGCATGGCAACAACTGACATCACTTCAAGTTCAAAGTCACCTGACATTGTTTTTTTACTTCCAATCTACCCCAAGGAAACCCCCTTTATGGCATGATAGGCCAGTCCAAACTTAGGGTCGCATACAATGAGCAACATACTATAGGATTAGACCAAAATACAGGAGGGGTGGCAAAGATGGTATTGCAAAGTTTTCCCTTCCTCATATTTTCCTCAAAAACGACTCTTAAGAACACAATTACTATCAAAATAGCTAAGAGACAAAGACAAAGGAATGAAGAGCTTGGATTATACACAAAGTCTATACAGTGATACAGAGAGATTCTACAGGAATACGGCTACACAAGACTAAAAAACACAAAGTTTTGTGCTATTGCACAATTGAAACATAGAAGAAAACTCACATTTACATAAATTTTGAACAATTAAGATTGCAACAGGTTTTGTGCTTGTCAAGTTGGCACAATAACATATCATACAAGGAAGCCTTGGTGCCAGGTTAAGAACAAAGGACATGTTTTACACATTTTCCAACCTCTTCAATGTCAGCCCAATAAAACAAAAGTTATACTTAGTAAACGAAAACAGTGTGGACCACTGTTTTCAATTCCTCCACTTTCTTTTGAAACCGTAAAATGTCATCGTCATCTATGTACTATTTTCATCCATTCTGAAGCAACTTTTTTGCAACTGAAAAATCACCGACTCCACAATTCTGTCTCATATTTCCCATAAAAATGGTCCCAAACAATCCTTTGCTGCTTCGTAGTTTCCAACTATCCTCAAAAGCAACACTTGTCAATGACATTTTGCATAGCAAAATCACATCATTTTGGCAATTGCTCGTCAAAAGGAGCCGATTCGGATCAAATACATTATCAAGTTAAATTTCTCTATAAGATAGACTTGCTATTGTCTTATTTCAAAACTTTGTGTCTTCTGTGCAACACATTTTGTTGCTGGTGACTTAAAAGTTTCCTTCTAGCTTCAGTTATTTGCCTTGAATCTAAGTTGACTTAACTAAAATCATCAGAGCATTCCAGGTCATAATCAGCACAGTCATGGTTTTCTCAGTCAACTTACGTCTACTAATCTAACTGAAAAATTATGTAATGTACAAAATATGAAAATGGTCACCGTACAACTTTTAACACGTCAGTATACAATAGACACTTTCAGTACAAAACAAGTCAATTGTTTGCTGCCAATGCTGTCATTAGTGTTGTGTTGACAGAGGTACCTTACAAGCTAACGATCAATTAACTGAAGAAGTCAACATCCAGCCAGATGCGCTTCTCAAAATAATTTGCAACTTCTTTTTTATACAAAGTTTCAATTCACAACTAATATGATTATGGCTGTTTTCTTTGTGCAGTGGTAAAAACATTGTGTACATGTTGTATGTAAAACTCTTGAAAGTCAAGCTTTAGGTAAAACTTTTAAGGCATTTTACGAATGGCTGTGTTGTTCGGGGCAACTTTCTTATCACTCGTATTACATTGTACCTACCTTTCATTGGCCAAGTAATCTTCAAAATAGAACAGTGGAGACTTCAATTAAGACCAAAGTTAAAACAAGACGAATCCTGTTCCAATGCAAGTATTTTACAGCTCTAAGCATTCTATAGAGCAAATCTTGGGGACCCATTTTCATGAGATCAGGCTACTTGAAGTACACCCCCATATACGTAATGGTCTCGCCCGTGGCTTCAGAAATCACAGGCATCTCAGGACAAAAAAAATATGCAAAAAGGGAGGATTGAAAAAAAGTTTGGAAAGTGATATGCCTTAATATGTAATTTGTTTTGCAGCTTGTGACTTTGTTCGCAGACCTGCGCCTCCGGACGTTTGTGGCGCGTTCAATGTCATCTGTAGAGCCGTGAGAAGTCCCGCAGTGCTGACGACACTGTCTTCACCTCTTCAGCACTGCAAAGAATAACAGGATTATCATTAGAAATATCAATTTTTGTCATATATAGAGGTACTCTGAATAAATACCAGTATCTGCCTACATCTTCACAGAAAATGTGCTTAGTAGATTTCCTTTTGAATTGCATTTCTGTCAAAGACACTGTACTCCCTTTTATTGATTTTACCAATAACATTTCTTAGTAATGGCAAAATTAATTTTTACTGATCACAGATGGCCTGAATTTGTTCAAAGGAGGAAATCTCATGTGAACATTGAAATTTTCACATTGTACCAAATCTTATTCCAACATTCATATCAAATTACCTCCTTCCTCTTTGAAGAACTTCAGGCCATATTTGATCAGTTAAAATGAAATTTTGTCTCTGGCTCCCAAATCCCATAATATATAAATGTACACTCTGAAATATTGCTTTGATGTTGCCAATATCAGAACAGAATGATCGAAAGAAACATGATCAAAAAGCCAGACACAATTTGCTACAACACTTAGAGCTAATTCAGAGAATCTAGGACATACTGTAAATGCAGAAATGTTCGCGGTGGATTAATGTTCGCGGTTTTCGCGGTGACCACTTCACCGCAAACTTAAAACCACCGCAAACATTTTTCTATTATGGTATTAGACTGCAGTCTATCGTGATACCGCGAAACTAAAACCACAGCGAAAAGTCCTTTTAACGGCTACCGCAAAATGAAATCCCCACGAACTGAAATGCATTTACAGTATTTGGACCCTCTACAGTAAAATGAAAGGAACCGTAATTTCATCCCAGACATCCTGTTGTTGGTAATCATCATGGAACAAAGTAATTGCAATCTGTCAAGGCCCTGTCACAGAATTTGTTTGGCAAGACTTACAAATGTGGCAGCAAACATTCTATGAATAGTCATGTGTGAAAAAAAGTATGAAGCCCTGTACGTGTACGAAGTATGTACGTGCATGTACGTGTATTTAGCCCTACATGTACATGTATGTTTGTACCCATGTATGTACATGTATGTAGTCATGTATGTACATGTATCCAGTCATGTAATACTACGTCTATGTCCATGACTGTACCGTAACATGTACAAGTGACAGGAAAGGTTCTACTCGCAGATACTTTTGAGTGGCTGGTAGAATGAATGTTGAATACAGTATTCCTTACACATTGGTTCTCTCTTCTCATTAAAAGTGACATTGATTCATCTGGCAAGAAATATTGATCACCAACATGTTTTGGACTAGCCTGGTTACCATCGCTTCTTCTACCCCTCTGGAGACCTGCACATTCAAACCCTTTTGGCAGTAACGTCAGTTAATGAGCGAATTAAGGATTAGGTTCTAGAGCACTCCTTTGATGATAAGAGGCCCTTCCGCAAGGAGACGGAGGGCTTGTCCGGTGTTGGAACGCCTTTTCGAACAATCGCTTGAACCCCTTAACTTGCTTATGTGTAGGGACCAATCAGTCCTAAATTTGGACGATTCCAGACGTTAACGTGGTCAAGGATCCCAGATGGAACAGCAGAGAAGGGACTGTAGATAGTGTGCAATTAACGCGGGAGCAAACTACTTTCCAGATGGTGCCCAGGCTAGTGTTGGACAGCGTACCTTGTGATTTGTTTGTGGAAGTCTGTGAGCTGCTTGTGAGTGGCGTTGATGGCACCACCGGTGGTCTCCGTGGGAAGGCCCTTCAGGGCGTGCTCCAGCCACACACAGAAACTCTGCAACAACAACATAGCGTTTTATCTATCTATTATAACATAAGTACTGCCGTGGCGCGTTGGTACACCCGATCCCTCGATCTCGGAAGTTAAGCAACGTGCAGTCTAGACAGCACTTGCATGGGGGACCACCAAGGAAGACTGGCTGTTGTAGCCGGGTACACACTTCTTTCTCTGCAAAGAGGAAGAGTATGGAAGCTAAACACACTTTACTACCGGTGGACTGGCCCCCTGCTCTAGTGACTTATATATGTGTGACCGCAGGGCTTAAAAACGGAGATATGTGCCGGGCCTACGCATCACAATGTGATGCATGGCAACTTTAGCTTTAGCTTATTTACAGGCCATACCATTACTAGTACTTATCTTCTTGCTTCTCATACATGTACATATTAGCAAAACTTCAGCATTTTCAGCATGCAGTAGCTAAAAATGAGACATCATTTCCAAGGGAAAACATAGAGAGATTGGTTTCCACAGCTCAAAATCACAACCATCGCACATCCAGAACTTGAGATATCAGACTCGGACGTTCCACTACAGTATTGTGGGAAGCCGCTAGGAGGCCCATTATCGAATTTGACCTTCATCTCCTCAACATTTACCAAATATCAAGATCCTTCAAAACTTCTCAAATTATGGTTAAAAACAACAACACAAAACAAGCAAACATATATACTTCACCACTTCACCACAATGATGAAACCACAAACATTATTATCTAGCGTACACCATAAAGTAGTTACTCAAGCAACTGGATATGGTTTCGAAACCATAACCATATCCAGAGTTTTTCCAAAACCACATTCAGTGGTTTGAGTAACTACTTTTTTGTGTATCCTATTACCTGGATGTCTAACCTACATCGACCTATTATCTAGCGTAGGTAAACAGAATTCGCACTATTAAGTTCCCACTTACAGCCCTGTTGTAACGCATCAGTTCAAAGACAACGTCGGCCACAAAAAATGACTATAACTTGATTGGGCAATTGCAAGTGGCGCTAGCCAATGATACAGCATTTCCATGGTCAGGCTATTGAACTTGTCAAACCCTGTGTAAATTTCATCACAAAAATCGATGTCTCAACAATATGCAGTAGACATATGCATGGTTCTGCCCAGCTTCAAAATTCAGACAAAAACTCTGGCCATTCCATCATCTTCACACTCAGACAGAATTTGCCTGTTAGGACATGGAAAATATCAAAATTAGATCAAATTATGACAGAATGTGATCATTGCAGAAAAAGTTTAAGTTCCCACTTACAGCCCTGTTGTAACGCATCAGTTCAAAGACCACGTCGGCCACGTCAGGAAGCATGTAGGACGGTAGGTAGAACACGGTGGCGGACATGAGACTCTGTACCAGCTGCGGACCGCGTACCACCATCAGTTTCTCCACCATGTCTCTCCGCACCTGGTAATCATCGTCGCACTGAAACAACCACCAGACATGGAAACCAATCTTCATCAAGTTTTAGCTAATATTTGATGATTTGTACCTGTAGCTTTATAGCCAGTATACCGCCGTTCGGTGTAACACACCAGCTTCGCAAGCACGTGGCACAGCAGCAGCTGGTTATATTACACTGAACGACCCGTCACACCATGATGAGCTAATATTTGGAAAGCAATTATTTCTTTTCAATTATTTGTTCTTGAAAATGTGCCGCGTAGGGATACATGTACATGTATGTAAAAATTTTATGCTAAGGAAATGTCACAAAATCTTTCATGATTTTCGTAAAACTTTTATTAGAATGTCTAGATCATTACTTACATTATTTTGAAGCTTCATGATGTAGATCAAAGTGGGCATTTCTAAAGGATTGGTGAATAAAGCACTTCCACTCTTTTTCCATAGAAATGAAGCAGACAGGAGCAGACTGCCATATCTGTGTCCTTATTTGCATATCAATGAGCTGTGGCTGAAGCATACACTGTATCAGTTTTTTCGTACTCTTTTTTAACTGTAGTTTGTGTACATATAGGGATTGAGAAGTGGTGATCTAAGTGAGCCAGATGATCTTTGAACATTTGAGCATAGATTCACTGGAATGCAAATAGGGACATCAACATGGTAGCCAACACATTGATGATGCCATGTGAAAATGCTTCTACATGTATTGCGTACAAGATTATCATGAATCAGGTCCTACTCTACTCACATCATTGGCTATAGCGGTGTGCGCCAAGTCTCTTTTAACACTACAGAGCATAGATTCACTGGAATGCAAATAGGGACACCAAAATGGCAGCTGACACAGTGATGATGCCATGTGAAAATGCTTCTATACGAGCGATCGCTGTTGTTGTTTATATCCGGGGTATTTGACGGCTGGTGTCTACAAGGACAATAGATTGGATAAAAATTGATATTCAAATTAGCAGATTAAATTACTGGTTAATATGTAAATCAATCTTTTGCCAAACACCTGCTTTTTGCCTACCACTGCGTCACCGTGACATCATCGCGATCGCTCGTATTGTGCACAAGATTATCATGAATCAGGTCCTACTCTACTCACATCATTGGCTATAGCGGTGTGCACCAAGTCTCTTAGGAACTTCATGACCGAGGCATTGGCATCTCTATGGTCCAGGGTCGACGCGGCCATCGCGCATTCCAGGATTGCATCAATCATTTCACTATGGAGAATCACTAGGGGGCAGCGCTGCACAAATCTGGTGGTGGGGATCACCGAGAGATCAGGATCCGGGGATCATTCGCAAGGGTTCGACAAGTTCAGAAAAATGCGCCATTTTGAATTGAAAGAGTCAGTGATGTGGGCCAGTGGTAGGGCTAAAAGGTAGTCATTTTGATCATGATGTACAGTATAGAAACATGAGATCGTGCCGAGGAGACCAAGGACAACCTTCCCACTGACCTTCGAATACGAAGAAGCAGCCATCATCACAGTTATAAAGGGAACACTTTAATTTACTTTTTGATGAAAATTACCACTGCCACAAATCCAACTTAACATTGGCCTTAAACACAGTCGCCTATTTCATGCCACATTTCAATCAAGAAATAAGTTTTCAACTCATAATTGCACAATCAGCCCAAATGGGCAATAACTTAATGACAATTTTTGATGGCCCATTCAACACCTCCTATTCTTTCAGCTTCTTGAACTTGTCAAACCCTGAGTGAATTTCATCACAAAAATCGATGTCTCAACAATTTGCAGTAGACATATGCATGGTTCTGCCAAGCTTCAAATTTCGGACAAAAACTCTGGCCATTCCATCATCCTCATAGACAGAATTTGCCTGTTAGGACACGGAAAATATCAAAATTAGATCCAATTATGACAGGTTGTGATCATTGCAGAAAAAGTATGAAGTTGGGCAGAACCTTGCACAGATGCCACAAAGGTGCATGAGTAATCATCAGTACAGACAATGAAGCAGAGAGGTAATATATATCAACCAACAAGCTTCAATCATGACATATACAGGGCTCGAAATATTTTTTTCTGCATACCTGCACTGGTGCAGGTAACATTGAAAATTACCTGCACCAGACAAATTTTACCTGCACCACTATGAATTTAGAAAGTATGGATCATACTAAAATTGTTCAAAAAACGTTTCTATTTTTTCTTTAATACTTTATACGTGGTTATAGTCAATGCAGTTGATAACAATCCATATACACCTACATCATAGGGCATGTATAAAACCCAGTACATGGACCAGTGCAGGTTAGGTGCAGGTAGACACCAGAAATACCTGCACAGCTCCAATATTACCTGCACTAACCTGCATATGCAGGTGGTATTTCGAGCCCTGCATATAGTTACAAAGGGAACACTAATTAGTTTCTGATGAAAATTACTGCTGCCACACAGGAACAATTGACAGATGAAATGAAACACATATAATTACATCTACATTTGGTCTTATTCAAAATGAATTGTCTATTACGTGAAATGTGTTTGGGGAAAGGCTAAGGGGTTACTGTAAATGCAGAAACTTTCGCGGTGGTTTTATGTTCGCGTTTTTTGCTGTGGCTGCTTTACCGCGAACTTAAAATCACTGCGAACATTTTTCCATGGCAGTAAGAGACTACAGTCCATGATGCTACCGCGAACTTAAAACCACGGCGAAAAGTCCTTTTTCCTGCAACCACGAAATTAAATCCCCGCGAACTTAAATGCATTTACAGTATTTAAGTTCGCGGGGACTTAATTTCGCGGTAGCAGGAAAAAGGACTTTTCGCGGTGGATTTAAGTTCGCGGTAACACCATAGACTGCAATCTAATACCATAACAGAAAAATGTTCGCGGTGGATTTAAGTTCGCGGAGAAGTGGTCACCGCGAACATTAATCCACCGCGAACATTTCTGCATTTACAGTATACAATGTGCTAAAGGACATACTGGTATATTACAACATACCTGGCACATAACCTAAAAAGGTCGTCGATAGTATCGGGATGATTTCGCAGCCCTCCTGTCTTCAGCAGCTGGAAAGTTGGACCACAAAAAGCCTGAAAAAACAAAGATAAGTTTTACAAAGTTACAATATTTTGTGGCAGTCAACAGCATGTATTTTCTCATTTTGCAGCCTCTTTGTATTGTTGAAAACTTTTTTTAAAATGCCCTCCCTATAATCAAATCAACAAAGTTGTATTACACTGCAGGGCAGTTATACCGGCTATATCAATACAAAGTTGCCTTACTGTCACATATGAATTTTTAAAAGTCAAATCCAATAATAGATGCAACTTACAGTTGACTCGACATTAGTGTTAAGTTCTCATTTACTTTAGTTTTAATAACTTCATACAATTAGCCTATTGGCATGATTTTTGCAAATAAATGTTATCATTCAATCAAATATAAGATGCAGTTTTCTTGTATAGAAGTTCCAACTGAAATCCAACCTTTAACATGTCGAGAAGTCCCGTTCTGCACCCCTCCTCCATGCCGTACTCATCCACCAGTATACTCCCCAGGTACAGGAAACAGGAGTGCTGGTGAGTCTGGTACACATTCACCATCTGGGCAGGTGGAACAATGGACTGGTTAGGACAATAGACAAGTGAAAAAAATATGTCAGAACAATAGTCAGCTGAAAACAATAGGGTAAAACAAAATAGACAGATGAAAACAAAAGACGAGTGAAAAATCCACAGGTGTGAGAAATGATTGTATGCACAAACAAAAACAAACAAAAGAATGATCTATTGTCTGAGACTAATTTGAAGCCAATAAAGATAGGGTAAGAAAACCAACAATAACATAGGTTTAAGGCATGGCGTGAAATACTGGGTGCATTACAATACAAAATTGACGCTGCACACCTAATTTTTAACTGCGGGTGTACAGATGCACATAGATATTTGTGTACATCTATGTACATATACCAAAATGTACAATTATACTATACTAGTTCTCAGCATAATCTTGACGTTTGAGTCTTAGAAAAAAGGTTTGTACCATTTTTAGATTCTAAATATGACGTTAGCGATGTAATTTAGGATTCAAGCTCTGAAGAGAGGTAGGATAACGTCCATATATCAATGGCTTCTCTTAGTCCTCTTGCCAAAAAGTCTGTTTCTATATCTATTTGCATAACATGACGTCACAGCAATGGATTGCTCATTTCTTGACAAAGACTGGTGTCGGGCCGTCAAAATTTGGGTAAGTCCGTTTTTATGTTCGAAATTACAGTTTGTTGCAATTTGCACACAGTACATTGTACTTTGAACACACTGTACACAGACAACGTTGTACTTTGATACATTGACCTGGAATGACTTCTACCGACACAGATGAACTCAGAAGTGAGAACCTCACCTGTGTGACCAGCGGCTGCAGCAGCCCAGCTGACTGTTTCCCCACACAGCGCACGGCAAACCTGATGCACCTGCAGCACCGCTCCACTATCACACACACACACACACACACACACACACACACACACACACACACACACACACACTGTGAAGTGAGAACCTCACCTGTGTGACCAGCGGCTGCAGCAGCCCAGCTGACTGTTTCCCCACACAGCGTACAGCAAACCTGATACACCTGCAGCACCGCTCCACTATCACACACACACACACACACACACACACACACACTGTGAAGTGAGAACCTCACCTGTGTGACCAGTGGCTGCAGCAGCCCAGCTGACAGTTTCCCCACACAGCGCACGGCAAACCTGATACACCTGCAGCAACGCTCCACTATCACACACACACACACACACACACAAACTTAGAAGTCAGAACCCCACCTGTGTGACCAGCGGCTGTAGCAGCCCAGCTGACTGTTTCCCCACACAGCGCACAGCAAACCTGATACACCTGCAGCAACGCTCCACTATCCGGATGTCAGCCTGGTATTTGTTACACGTATCCGACAGGACCGGCCACACCTAGCAACAAACACACAAGGCTGTTAGGCACCAAAGGCTTTCAGGTGAGGTAGGAAAGGTAGAAATTGAAAGGATAGAAAGATGGAAAAATCAGAGTGGAAGAGAGAGGAAGAAAGACAAGAAAAACATAAGAAGAGAGAGACAAATAGGTTAAAATTTAAAACAGCTAGAAAGAAAGAAAGAAAGAAAGAATTGAGTAAAAGATTGAAAGTTCACAGTTACAATTTACCATATGATAATTTTTTATTGATATTCTAATTCATACATTGCCTGCTGTCAATTCACATAATGTAACAAGGTCCATCCTCAAGTACATGTAACGCTAGTTCACCCTTATCAGCTGGGTGACCTTTATCCGTTGTCTTTAAATCAGCACATTTAGGAGTATCAAGTCTGTGGACTGTGGTTTCAAATTTGCAATATTTTCAAAAATGTGGTGATTTGAAACCACCGTCCGTCGACTTCATATCCCTGAATACGCTTTTTTCGCAAACAACGGTTATAGGTCCCCCTCAAACTAAGGTGAATCAGCGTTATACACTTAAAAAAGTTATATCTGGGCCTACACCAAACCAATGAACAGAAGTGACATGAACACATACATTGTACAAATACATCACAAGCTATTTTGTAGCTTCAAAGATACATCACAACACACTTTATTTCTTTACAAATGTTACAAACATGTTACAAAATGTTCTTAAAACACCCCTCTGGGAAAAAGTGGACTGACCTCTTGCACAACTTGCTGGCAGGGATGGATCTGCCCATTTTGTACTTCGGGGGCCGTGTGCCTGTATTGGAACAGACTTTTGGATAATGTGACAGTAGAATCACACCAGGGAAAAATGGAAGAGGCAAAAGTTAGTCGTGTTACATGAGGTTGGAAATTAGAGGCACACTTGGTAAAAAATAATATAATTTGAAATACAAACACATGCAATATCATGAATGTAGATTTACTTTATCAATTTTCAACAAAATGCATTCTACAAGTATATGTTACACTTTTTGAACGACAGCAAAATTATATTACAAATGGCATTCTACATCAAAAACAGAGAAATTCCACAAATGCACAGAACTATGATTGAATATCATAACCTTAAAAATAGGCACATTTTGACCACAAATATTCCTTTTCCTGTTGTGTTTTCACATCAGAATAATTATTATGTTAAAGGTTACGGATGGAACAAGCAAAAGAAAAGCTTCAGAAACATGCACTTTGGGGATAAGCTAACTTGATCAAACTTTTAACTACAATATGTTTTAATGGAAAGTCAGATTTTTTATGCATATATGACAGAAATCCAAAAACCAAAAAGGCCTTTGACTTCAACGAATGTTACAGGTGCAAAGTAGCAAAGGTATCATATCTAGTACTGTAACGCTAGCTCACCTTTATCCGCGGGGTAACCTATATCCGTTGTATAGAAAAAAGTACTTTGGGATATCAAGTCAACGGATGGTGGTTTCAAACAGCAAAACTTTGAAACCATTGTGATTTGAAATCATCTTCCGTCTACCTGATATCGCTAAATGTTAAAAACGTTAACAACGGACATAGGTTACCCCGCGAATAAAGGTTAACTATCGTTAAATGTGTTTTGCATTAAAGCTTACCTGAATATGGAAGCTAGTCTGTCCAAGAAAATGGTGGGATCTGTTCTTGTGCCTTCCTTTACTGACTCATTCTGGACTATCAGCTGGTAAAAAAGAATATATTTTATAATCATTAACATTTGAAAAAGTGAAGGTAAACTAGATCCTTTGAAATGTTTGCTCGCAAACATAGCATGTTCTGATCAAATGTTTTAATGTTTATTTGTTTGACTCAGGCCCATGGCCCATAAAAAACAGTCACAGTACAGACGTTAAAAGACTACACTTACAACTAATTAACTATTAAAAGTGTCTTCAAAATGTCTCTGAGTCAGATGTCAGTAACTTTATTGTATTGTATGTATGTATTATTTGTATATGTATCCAGGTCCTCCATGAAAAGCAGTGCTTGTCACTGATGGAGCTAACCCTGATTAAAGAAGACAGAAATAAAATAAATGAATACTGTAATTCACTTTATGTTCACGGTAGCAAAATTTCGCGGTGTGAGAAAAAATTAAGTGTTAACGGCACTCTATGTTCGCGGTGGCGGCGGTTCACCAAAAGAAAGTCGGCCTGTTTCGGCCGTGATTTGATGACAGCGCACGGAACGCAACAGGGCCAATGACCCCTGATATGTCGCAATCACATTTGCCGCATAGGCTGACGGGATACCCACGCCAAACACAAGCGACGCGGGCGCCATTTTGAAATATTTTCGGCGTGAAAGACGGCGCTAAGTTTTAAACTTTCAGCGTAATTTGTGGACACAAATTGTACACAAATTGTACACAAGAAGGTGAAGAGTTTACTAGTATCTCTCCGATATTTACAGTAGTTCCAACTCAGAATTATGAAACGAACGTCTTTTTTTCGGCATGTAAGCGGAGTTTTGTTTGCCACGTTTCTAGTCGTAAAAATTTCCCCGCTATTATTGTTGTGAATCTTAGTTGCTGTAATTCCATAGCCATTACTTGTATTTGTAAAGACCGGTACTACTCAGTTTTATTTTTTGTTCTGTTTTTAACTTGTAGAAATCTAGTTAAACTATGATAATGTACTAAGTAGATTGTTATCGCAGCCATGTCACGGCGTGTACGTAAGTTTTGTTAGTAAACAAAGCCGATATGTTTCTTTTTCCTCCGGTCGCCGGTGGCACATTTCTATACAATAATGACTCCCTGTATCGTATATGTGTTGAATCAACTTTTATTTTTACAACATACTGGTATTTCAGTAAATTCGCTGGTTTATTTGTACTCATCACCTGAAATTCCGCGACTTTGTTGAAAATTCCTTTGTCTAACGCTTGGCTTGGGTACCGCCATTTTGTAACATTTTTTTATGTATCGCTAGCTGTAGTTGTACAAATATACGAGTCATTTTTTGTACTAGTACTAGTACTTTCAGTGATGATCCTGTAGTAATTCCTTGCTTGAATAGCACTGTAGTAGTTTTTTAGTTTGTAAATGTACACATGCTGCCTGCTAGCGGCGATGTAAACAAAATAGCGGTTTATGTTATCGTAACGTAAACATGAACATAAGTAAAAGAAATGACACAATTTTGTGCTTGTAGAATAAATGTTTTATTTCTTGAGGAGAATTTGTGTTTGAGTTGTTATTGTGGCGATCGTTGCGTGTTGAAAGTGTGTTGTGTGAATGGATAAGACATTCGTAACGTACTAGTAAGTACTAGTTCTAAGTACTTGGATGGTAGCGGAGAAGGGGGAGGGGGGCGAAAGACGAATGATTTTTTAACGGCAATGATAACTTCGCGGCACAGACGTCACCGTGAAAACCGTGAACATAAAGTTACCGTTAATAAAACAGGAATTACAGTGTATAACTTAATCCAACCTCCCAAAAGGATGCTGGTCATATAATGCTGGTCAGATGCAGTACAGTAAATAATCAGTAGAGGGCACTGTTGCAAATGTTGCATCAAATCCAGTCAGTTTATGCTTCCTACACAAGAGTATTTCCTTACCTGTGACAATCTGTCTGCCTGTATTTGGCACAGTGCTCGTAGTCCAACAGCTAGCTGGTCATGGGGCATCTTTGTCAAAATCAAGGATATACCTGCAATGTGCAAGAGTTTGCTTTTATATGTGACTACAGTCAAACCTACAAGTCACATCAATGCATTTTTCATTCTATCACTTCACAACTCAAAGACATCAGTTTGAATTCACAGTTCAGTATAGGAAGACTCTAAAATTTGTTTCAAATTCCATTTTGTTTTTTAATGCTTCAAATATCAAAGAGATCACAGTTCACAGCTAACTAATCGTATGTATTATATAATAGATTTATGAATAAAGACTTAAAAACTGTATTTCTCTATCACCTCTCAACATAGACAGATTCCCTAACCTTGCCTGACTCCATCACTTTGTAAAATGCAAAATGAAAACAAAAATAACAAACATTTGATGGGAGTGCAGGCATTAGAACAGACAAGTGTCTGAAACGTCAAAATCATATACAGTAGCTTGTCTGGATGTCTGGAATTTATTGACCAGTCTATTCAGTGATTACCTTTCAGCAGTCCCACTGCAGCCTCGTTAGAGATGTGCAGGTTGTCCAGAGCCTCCACGATCTGCAGCAGCCCCTTGAAGTGTCTGACACTTTTCTAATGTATTCTCACTTCCAGCAATGGAATTCTTTTATTACTGGCTCTATGTTTCTGTGTTGACCAATGCTTGATGCAATGACTGTGAAAAGCCACTATTATCGAAATCTCACTCAATGGAAAAATCTTACTTGCCTGATCGGGCAAGTAGAGTAGAAAATGCACTTTCACTTGCCCGGGACTATCGGACTAGTGGACTTGTCCAACCCTGCATACATGTGTTTACCTTTCAGCAGTCCGACTGCAGCCTCATTAGAGATGTGCAGGTTGTCCAGAGCCTCCACAATCTGCAGCAGTCCCTTGAAGTGTCTGGCCATCTGCTCCCGACAGGCTGCGCAGATATTCTGTAGGGACGTGGCCGACACCGAGCCCAGCTTCGGGTGCTGAAGACCTGCCAGCAGGAAGTTCAGCACGGAATCTGGAGAAGAAATGTTTGGAAATTAATACAGTAGATGTTCCTGACATGCTGCGCAGATATTCTGTAGAGACGTGGCCGACACCGAGCCCAGCTTCGGGTGCTGAAGCCCTGCCAGCAGGAAGTTCAGCACGGAATCTGGGGAAGAAAGGTTCGGAAATTAATACAGTAGAGGAATCTGGAGAAGAAATGTTTGGAAATTCATACGGTAGATGTTCCTGACATGCTGCGCAGATGTTCTGTAGGGACGTGGCCGACACCGAGCCCAGCTTCGGGTGCTGAAGACCTGCCAGCAGGAAGTTCAGCACCGAATCTGGAGAAGAAACGTTCGGAAATCAATATTTTTTTAAGTCAGAAGGCGAATCTGGGGAAGAAACGTTCGTAAATCAATACTTTTTTAAGACTTGCCACTTTCTGCTTTTGGTACTGTAATAAAAAAGGCTAAGCAAAAATTAAGTAATAAAATGAGTTTAAAAAGGCAGGACAGAATTTGTTTAAGATCCTACACTTTGCATAATTATGTGTTTCCCCCTATCACTCATAAAAAACTTTTCCATGCCACCCCTTCCTCAACATCTAAAATGTTTTAAATTTCTTCAGGTAAAATTGATTCTCTTAATGAGTGACAACTTTTAGAGGCCACTCCCACAACAATGGAAACCTCAGCCCATTTTGGCACAGCTACTCCAAGATACATATTTAGGCAGGCAAGCGTCCACGCGTCCATATGAGGTACACTGTTCTTGAAGTACTAAGAAATTGGAGATAGACACCCTGTAGAGGCCCTTGCACTGGGGAGCAGATCCTCAGATAAGTATGAAATTCTGACTGACCAGAGATGCTACTAGGTCATTTTTGACCACAGTCTTTAACTGTGACCTCTCTGATGTAGTAAGTTTGCCCCTCAGGATACCCTAGAATGCAACAAAAACTCTGCACTATGAAAGGTGGATACTACAGTACTCCGACCTGTAGGGCTCGTCGAGTCACTAAAAAATTTAGACCCCCTATAAAGTATAATGAAATAGCCTGAGCTTATAGGACTCCTTACCTAAAGTGTCGGGATGTCTGTCGATCCACTCGCAGAGTTCCCCCACCAGCTGTGTGCCAGCGTACGGCGATGTGAGCAGGGCTTTCAATTATACTCTCTTTTGTACTTTGTACGAGGCAATTTAGTCTTCGGACTACCATCTTGTACATGACTTTTTGTGTGTTAAAATAAATAAACCAGTTCTCTCTCTCTCTCTCTCTTACGTAAAGCTAGTTCTCTGAACAGCTGGTTAGAAGCCACACCCACAAGAGTGGAAACTTCACCCCAGTTTAGTACAGCCCCCTAAAGGTATATTCTATAGGCCATGGGCGACACACTGTCTGAAAGAAATGTCCTTACCTAAAGTGTCAGGATGTCTGTCGATCCACTCGCAGAGTTCCCCGACCAGCTGTGTGCCCGTGTAGCGTACAGCGATGTGGGCAGGGTTAGGCAGGGCTTTCATTATACTTTCTTTTGCACTTTGTACGAGGCAATTTAGTCTTCGGACTACCATCTTGTACATGACTTTGTGTGTGTTAAAATAAATAAAAAAGTTCTGTCTCTCTCTCCCTTAGGTAAAGCTAGTTCTCTGAACAGCTGGTTAGAAGCCACACCCACAAGAGTGGAAACTTCACCCCAGTTTAGTACAGCCTCCAAAAGGTATATTCTATAGGCCATGAGCGACACACTGTCTGAAAAAAATGTCCTTACCTAAAGTGTCGGGATGTCTGTCGATCCACTCGCAGAGTTCCCCGACGAGCTGTGTGCCCGTGTAGCGTACAGCGATGTGAGCGTCCTGGGGTAGGTTTAGCACGGCCTGCAGCACCTGGGGCACCACCTCGCTCTCATCACTGGGGGAAGGAACACAAAAACTGTGGGGAGGGGCGAGTCCAATAACAATTATTATTATTGGATTGGTTATACATATGTACATCAAATTTGTGATGATTCTGGCTGCTCAGCTGAAGAACTGCCCAAGGCTATGGAGGATAGGGAAGGATGGAGGAAGAGAGTCATGGCCATCCATGCAACCAGCAAGCTCGGATGATGATGGATTGGTTAGTTTTGCTAGTTTTACCAAGGACTCCAAAATTTGTTACAAATCTCATTCTGTTTATCAACTGCTTCTCCAACTTCTAAGAGATCGCTGTTCACAGTTTACTTCAACACTAAGCAAAGATTTGAAAAATTTGCTGCATTATCACTTCTCAAAATAGAAGGAGGAAGGAACACAAAAACTGTCGGGAGGGGCGATTCCAATAACAATTACATGTATCACTATTGACAGAAATTTAAACAACATACACGCAACCAAAGTTCAATTAGCTTGGGGAAGCTTTCAAGACAAACTCTGTCTCTCTGTCAACCCGGGGATCTCATCTTGGAGATTCGTTGTCAAGTGACAGTTGATGGACGGACATTGTCACGTGACAAGACACAGTCATACACAGGTCTGAGATAGTGGCGCCCCTGTCCCTGTTCAAGGTTTACAATTATTACTATTTGACTGGTTAGTTTTGTTAGTTCTACCAAGGAGGACTCCAAATTTTGCTGCAAATCTCATTTTGTTTACATGAACTTACTTCTTCTCCAGCTTCTAAGAGATCACTGTTCACAGTTTACTTCAACATTAAGCAAAGATTTGAAAAATTTGCTGCAAATTTCATTTTTTATGACTTCCCAAAATAGAAGGAGGAAGGAACACAAAAACTGTGGGGAGGGGCGATTCCAATAACAATTATTACTATTGGATTGGTGCAAGTATTCTGAGGTGGCGAAATTGGTTATCAGTACTTACCAGCTATTCTATGCATACACAACAAGGCAGCATTTGGTCTGTAGAACCCTTAAAGAATTCATTATTTGCCAAAAATGAAAGTCAATAGTCTTGTATCTTTGACCAAGTCTTACATGTACCTGCCACAAAAAAAATCAGAAAAATCAAAATTCATAACTGTTTAAGTCTTTTCCTTTACAAAAAAGACACCCCCCCCCAAAAAAAAATACAGGAGAAAACATGTTATCTTTGCATCAAGGCAACTGTTATTCAATTTAAGATTCTGCAGAAAGGAGACCAGACTTACGGCATGAGGTTCTTGGCGACAGCTGACATGACGTACATGTGTGCCTCCGTCACGTCCCATGTAGTGTTGGGGGTCTCTGCTAGGTTTCTGAACAACTGTGGGGACATATATTTGTCTTATGAATACTGCATACATGTACATATACAATATGGATGGGGGAACTACATTTGTAGTCATTTTATCTCCAAGCAGTGAAGACGGCAAAGGACTGTGTCTTGCTATCGTAGCCAAACACACTCCTAGTTCTAGGCCAGCTTCACTCCTCTGGCAGCTTTGATACTATCTTTTTAAGGTTATCGAAGGATCTGCTTACTATAATAGATATTACTCGCCATTTGCCTATGCCCAAGAATGGGCAGTAGCCTAAGGGAAGAAAATGTTTGCATAGTCCATGGTATTGATTGCTTTGGCATTTCAATCCTCATATTTTATGGCCAAATGCCAGAAAAACTGTTAACGAGAACAAGTTTAGTGTACACTATCCCTGTTTATGTCCAAGATGTTCACAAAAAAGAGAATGCATGTATAGTCTTGATATTTGCTAAAAGCAAGCAATTGTAGGTCAATATCCACAAATTTACTTGACTTAGTTGTTTAAGTGTGGACATTGTACATACCTGAGTAAAAACATTAATGGAGCCCACGATGAACACCACGTCCTTGATGAGTTCAGAAACTCGGATCCGGAAGTCAGCAAAGTCGTCTGTCTCATCTGGGACACCCTCCTGTAAGAAACAAGCAACAAATGACATCAATGCAATTAGACAAACCATCGATCATAAAACATATTCTGTTCTTTTATCTCCTGAATAGTGTGGTTATTAATCCAACTAGTGCAGGCCTGACACTGCGATTTTCCAATAAATTTATCTTGTACGTGCAATAAAGGTCTTCAATCATTAAATCAAAACACAAGAATTATGATAAGAATTGACTTTAAAGTATAGAAAGCCTTGAGTTTAGAGTCCATAGAAAGAATTATACCTATAGAGTTAGGAATAGCAATGAGACTGGGTAAGAGGTAAGAAAGTTATGATATACTGTACCTGAAGAAAAGAGAAATGCATGAAACAGAAGACAGGACATAAAATGGAGAGACAGAAGAGATGACACACTCACAGGAAGAATGTCACGCTGGGGGTGGAACAAAACAAAACAGAACAGCCTGTGACTATTAGCAGATCAAAGCAATACTGGACGGCGACAAATGAAGGAAATACATGCGGTGTATAAATGAAAGTTATGAAAATGAAAACTGGATATAATGAAGGGAAATCAGTAGCATGCACAAGCTGAAAAAAATTTGCTAACAGAAAAATGACAGTAAAAATGACAGAGCACAGGGTGTAGTAACTGTTGAATAATGGAGCACAAGGTGAAAGACAGAATTGGAATTGCTGAAGAACTGAAGAACCATTGCTATTTTTTTCTTTTATACTTAATAGGTGGTAACAGTCAATACAGCTAATAACAATCAACATACACCTACATCATAGGGTATTCATGTCTAAAACCCAGTACATGGACCAGTGCAGGTTAGGTGCAGGTAGACACCAGAAATACCTGCACAGTTCCAATTTTACCTGTACTAACCTGCATATATATGTAGGTGGATAGCGAGCCCTGTATACTGTATCATGAGTAAACAGGGTTGGACAAGTCCACTAGCCCGATTGCTCAGGGCAAGTGAAAGTGCTGATTGGGCAAGTGCATCACCAACCCCATATGCCCGATTGGACAAGTAAGATTTTTCCATAGAGTGAGACTTTGATATACTTGTTACTTTTTACAGTCAAGACATTAAAGTAATGGTCAACATAGAAAAATAGAGGCAATAATTATAATTCCACTGCTAGAAGTGAAAATGCAAATGCAAATGCAAATGAAAGTGACATTTGAATTTGGGGCAAGTGAAAAATTGGTTTCGGCAAGTAAATTTTTCAGCTGCTTGCCCAATAGGTCAAGTGAATTTTTAAAAACTTGTCCCACCCTGGTAAAAACATCAAAACATGAATAGAACTCACATGGTCCTCGTCCATCTGACAGTGAACAGACAGGGAGTTGATGAGACGCTGGAAGTACGGCTTGAAGATGGTGTTGAGGTTGGTGCTGTCACGCTTGTACAGAACCTCCGACAGCCGGTACCAGAAGTTAAAGGTGATCTCAGCAACCTGAGAAACACAAGGAGATATTATCATTGATTTTGAAGTAAACCATTTGTAACTTCCTCTAGGGTGAGACAGTAAGACATAAAGATACTCTTCCTCATAACTGTAGAGGAGAATTTACCATCGCATCCTAGTCCAAAACACAATATATCAAAACAGGAAGTTCTGCTGCAGTACCCTGCAAAGCCATTAGGAGGCCCACTGTTAAACTTGACCTTTGTTTTGCTGACCTCTACCCAGTCCACCAAATACATTTTTATGCAGATCTAGTAACAGCTTTTGTTTTTTAAACAAAACACAAACAAATGTTACCAAAAACCTTACCCTCTTGGCAAAGTTAAAATGACTCAAGTGCCTTCAATTCCCCTATCACACCCTCAGTCTTACCTCATACTGACAGTGGCCCACACATGCCAGGAGCAGATCCAGTATCCTCAGATCCCCCAAGCCCTGCCCCGGAGCTGCCATCATTAACTCTAAGAATGACTCAGCAAGTTCTGTGAACACTCGACAGTAGTTCAAGGACCTGGTGGGACAAAAAAGCATGCTTCAATGCATCATGAACAATCAAATTTAACTTATCCTACATGTTTGTACATGTTCTACACAGAGAGCAATCTAGACTAAGTGATATAGCTGTTTGCAAATGCAATCCTGCTTCTGAAGCCCTAGATTTGAATCTGTGAACACTCGACAGTAGTTCAAGGACCTGGTGGGGAAAAAAAGCACACTTCAATGCATTATCAAGACTCAATCGTACACTTATCTTACCTGTTCCTGACATAAAGCAATCTACACTAAGTGATCTAGCTGTTTGCAAGCCTGCTTTGAAAGCAGAAGGCCCTGGGTTTGAATTCTTAATTTTGAATAATGAGAATTTTAACACGCGTCCTCTATGCTCTTCTAAATTATGATCCTATAACACTTTAGCCAGGGCTGTCTCCAGGACCTGTCCCTCTGTCCTGGTAGATAGAAACTTTTTTATAGGGACAAACAAAATTTCACACTACCTGTCAAGAAATTAGAAATTCTTGCTATGAAACTGATGAAAAATATTTTTGTAACCTTAGAATAACAGATTTAACATGAAAAATCAACAAACGTGGGTCTGAAATTATGAGTGGGAAGGACAAAATCAAAATCAGATTCCATCAGATCTAGACTTACTTGTCTATGTCCTCCTGTGCTACAGACACGTGGTAGGGTTCTGACAGCGAGATGACTCCCTGGAACAGGCAGTTCGCTAACGACTCGTATCTGGTGATGTCCTGTCAAGAAAGTACAGTCAACACAGAAAACAAGTTAGATTCGAATGAAGCTATACAGTTATAAAATTGTTACTCTGCTTGAGACTTCATATTCCAGTTCAGGGCTCGAAATACTGGGTGCATGTGCACCCAGGTGCACCCAAAATTGGAGCTGTGCGCCAAGCTATTTTCTTAGGTTTATATATGTAAAGATATCAAAGTATACTAGTATACATCATATTCTTAACATCTAAGTGTTAGAAAGATAAAAATGATGTCTGTCATGGTACTTGTTTAAGAGCTTTATAGCTTGTAACTAAGTTTTATTATTAGGTTATTACTTAAATTTAAGTGGTGCACCCAAAAAATGTTGATGCACCCAATTCTTTAAGCTGGGTGCACCAGTGCACCTAATGCCAAAAATGAATTTCGAGCCCTGCAGTTGTTTGATTCACTTGTTCTTTTTTCCCCCCACCTACTAAGTACCCTTGTCTAAGCACTATATGTACATACATTATACACAATGTACAGGATTACGATGATGTGTTAAAGGTGCCTGTTACCGTGAAGACTCACAAAAACAATCAATACTCATTGCATTCATTTTGTTAAAAAATAAATCTAAGTTAAACACAGACCCGATCTTTGCAACTGAATATCAAGAAGTGCTACGTATTCAGAGGGAAGATACAGTAAGATCAGTGACAATTGAACACACCCGTCACCAGCCCTATCAAAAGCGACTGTTTTGTTCGTCTGTAGCACCCTTAAGGTGGGGTCACACATGCGTATATATTCAAGTCCGTTTGAGGTGCGTATGAAGCTCTTAGTCTCTACCAGGCTCCACAGGTCGCGGGAAAAATAGTACAAATTTGACAAATATAGATACATAACATGCCAGATGAGTAAGCTGACTGAGAAGTATGGTTAGCGACCCAGCTAACTCATCTGACATGTTACCTGTTTAGGTTTGTCCAATTTCTATTATTTTTACAAAGGCCTGTGGAGCCTGGTGGAGGCAAATACTCCCATGCGTGCCTCATACGGACTTAAATATATACGCAGGTGTGACCCCACCTTTACCTAGTCGTTAGAAGGTGGTTTTGACTTGCTGTACATATAGGTGCCAGGGTTTCCATTACAAATGTACTCTAAAGTACTTGACAACATCCCTCAAAACTACTACAAACAATTCTCCCTACCCAAAATCCAATCCCTGCAAACTCAAATGCATCAACGGCAAATTGCATAATAGCCCTTACTTTCTCTGGTATGGTGTTAGCCACGAGTCACGCACCCAAAATTTTAAACAATTGTAAATCTTAATACTGCAAATGTATTTAAGTTCGCGGGGATTTAATTTCGCGGTAGCTGAAAAAGGGACTTTTCGCGGTGGATTTGAGTTCGCGGTAACACCACAGACTGCAGTCTGATACCATAATAGAAAAATGTTCGCGGTGGTTTTAAGTTCGCGGTGAAGTGCTCACCGCAAAAAAACGCGAATACATATTAATCCACCGCGAACATTTCTGCATTTACAGTATGTTATGCTCAAGAGTGCTTGTAGTCTGGTGCATTAGTGTCTGTATGACCCTTACCTCTGCCACATACAGAGCAGAACAGATGCAGTCACAGGCGGCCTCATGGACGGAAGATACAGTCTCAGGGTTGTGCTGTGGAGAAAGGAACACAAAATGCTGTTTCTAAAAAGCAGTGACAACAATAAGAGAGCCACATCATCATCAGAATAAAAAGTATGTTAAGAAGCATATTGTACATCTATGTACAGAAAATGCAATGTCAAGTCTTCCCAGCTCTTGTCAAATGTTGGACCAGGGTTTACATCTAATAGCCTGTGGTAAAAATAAATGACTTAGCTTGCAGCTTTTCATTAGCATGAATGTCTGGAGTCAGGATTAGAACCCTTCACCTCCACAGCCAGCTCTACTGTAGGTTGTTAACTTCAGGGTTGGACAAGTTTTCTAAAACTCACTTGTCCTATCCATCAAGTTCATAAAAAAATTTACTTGCATGAACCAAATTTTCATTGCCCCAAATTTAAATGACCTTTTCTAATAGATGCATTTTTCAGTTCCAGCAATGGATTTTTAAAAACATTGCCTCTATTTTTCTGTGTTGATGAGCGGTTGATGCCATAAGTGTAAAAAGTTACAAGTACATGACATTGTATATCAAAATCTCATTAATTGAAATGCCGATGGGCGCTTTCACTTGCCTGGGAAATCAGGCTAGTGGACTTGTCCGACCCTGAACTTGAAAACTTAGTAAACCATGTTAAAGGCACGTGAAAAAACTGCCCGTCCCTAAAAAGTACAATAAAAAATCTAAATGAAGTATTTTAGAAAGAAAAACAGAAGCACATGGTACACTTCAATGTGTGTTTTCAACCTCTTACTATTATGTTTAGAGAATTTCAGCAAAGTAAATATTGAAATTGGCTTAATCTTGCCCACAACATAAAACAAAACATACATGTACATGTAGGCCAAGAAACTAGCATGCCAACGATTCAAAGAAAAATTTACATACAAAAATAACTAGTACCTCAGAGTTTTAAGAATAAAAACTTAAAGGCGTCCCTACACTTACAATTGTCCTCAAGTGCCCTCCAACAAGTTACCGTTAGAAATTCTTACATTCAGCAAAACAAACAGTTTGAAGACTGGACCGTTTCTGGAATGTTGCTGAACAAATAACATCCTATGGCTATTCAGAAACAGGTTCTCCCTTCGCATACTAAAAAGGCTACAACTTTAATGTGCCTGTTTGTTTCAGTACAACTATAGGTCAATCTTTAGTTACCCTGGTCACAGACAGACACAAAAGTACGCACACAAATACTGACAAAAACATAACATCATTACCATAAATCTTTATGCTAGTGACAAATTATAAGTTGTCAATCATATCAAATATAAAGGACCATACCATGGCCTGGAAAGGTGCGTTGAGTAGTTGGCTGGTTGCAACCGCCTCTCCCTGGATTACGCCGAGGTTGAACCAACTACCGAGGCACCGATATACCTGTAAGACACAGTCACATGCAAGTATGAAGTCAAGCATAGCATTATCTCAAATACTGGAGTAATAAAACAACTAGTGTTAAAGCCTGTGGCTGTATATTTCCACCAAGGTTCTAGCCATCATCCCTCCTTCCGAATTTTGCAGCTAGGGGCGGACAAACATTTTACCCATGACATTCTCTGTGACCAACAAAATTGGCATGTAAAGAATTGAACAAAGCTGAGTCTACCAGCAAATTTTGTCCCTCAAAATAAAGGAAATAGCATTTCAGGGGGTCTAGATTTCAACCTTTTCGTGGGGAAGCATGCCCCTGGACCCCTTTGGTTCGTCGTGCCTTTGACAGGTTTCCATTTAAAATCCAGGGGACGGAAAAAATTTAAGGCTGGCTAGAACACTAGTTTCCATTAATTGCCTTGCATGCATATCAATAACCAGTTTCCTATTTTCATCTTTCATACTAGATAAGCCCGATAACAATAAAGCAAGAAAACTTACTGCCATACACACAAAAATGTACCATAAAACCACAATTACCTTAGCCTGTACTCTGGAATCTGCTGCACAGCTTTGTGTACAAGCAATCTGAAAGTAAACAAAAATATAAACAATATATATTACAGCATCAAAGCAGATCTTAGAAACAATCCTTGATATCCCCTTGATGACACATAGGTCTCTCTATGCAAATCACGTAACTTGTCCAGAAACAATGTTACAGGTTTTTTTTACAGAACAGTAAACAAGATAGGCTGTGAGTAAACAATGTTGGTAAACATTGCTGACATGTGATATCTGTGCACAGACAACAAGGTAAACTCTGCTATACCCCAGTCTAGCATAGTGCAAGACACTGGACCAATCTTGTGGAACTCATTGCATTTGTGGCTGTGCTTGGATTTTATCATTTTGAGAAATCCTTGTGTAAAACTAAAACAAAAACTAGATTATGCATAAATCTAACATCATTTCTGTGCTTCCAAATTTAGGCCATAATTGAAGCTGTACACCTAATTTTTCACTGTGGGTGCAATAGTACCTAGATATACGTGTACGTGTAGGGTTATATCTGTGAAGGCACTAGTAAAATGTATTCTTGACATTTGAGTGTGAGAAAAAATAACAAAAACTAGTTGTGTTACTTGGTTAAGGTTTTGAAGTTAACACTTGGTTAAGGTTCTGAAGTTAACTATACAGGTAAATGTACAAACTGTAGTACTTCAGATTTCGGCTCTGAAAAGGAGCAGTAGGGTTTGTAACTTGGTTTTGCTGACATTCTACTCAATTCTGCAAGTATGTTGTACAGTACGGAGAAACCTTTTCCTGTGCACGTAAACTTGAAGGTTAGGTTTACCAGTCAGACCAAAGCGAATTTTGAGCCCTGAAAAGCCCTGACTCTGAAAAGGTTTGACTGTTAGATACTGACCAGAAGTTGTATAACCAGGTCACATGACTCAGCAAGTTCCTCTATGACCTCCCCTCTTCTGTTGGCTCCCAGTCTGAGGGATCTGCTGTTCACCTGAGGAAAAAAAAACTTTGATTTCAAGGAAAGTACTATTTCTCTGTGTCTAGTTTGGGTCATGATATCAATATACATGTACATGCAGGGCTCAAAATACTACCTGCATATGCAGGTTAGTGCAGGTAAAATTGGAGCTGTGCAGGTATTTCTGGTGTCTGTATCCACATAACCTGCACTGGTCCATGTACTGGGTTTTATACATAAATTTCTTATGATGCAGGTGTATATGGATTGTTATTAATGTTACCACCTGTAAAGGATTAGCAATGGTTTCTGAACAGTTTTAGTACGATCCATACTTCCTAAATTCAGAGTGGTGCAGGTAAAATTTTGTCTGGTGCAGGTAATTTTCAATGTTACCTGCACCAGTGCAGGTATGCAGAAAACAGTATTTCGAGCCCTGACATGTGTGAAGGTCTATACATGTACCAACTAACTTGTTGTCACGGAAACAGACAATAACAAAAACACAGCCATGGCTACCAGACTGAAACTTAGTACAAGTCTGCTATCAATTTACTCATGCCACATCAATAAATTTTCTTGGTTTTCTACAAATCAAATTGGTGCAGCTCCCATATTTATTACTTCCTCCTAATACGTAAATTTAAAAAAGGGCATGTTGGATATATCATTAAGTAAGGCTGGCTAAAATTTATCTATCTACTGAATCTTATCATTTTAAATCACTACTATACAGCATCAATGTTATGATCTATGTCTTGTCTATACACCTGGGCCATAATATGTCACTAAGGCACATAAGTCTGACTTCATGGACAGCATTTGTAAGTGGTACTGAGTTTCAGTCTGGCTTTAGGTATACAAAGGAAGAAGATGACAATCTAAATCAATTTGGAGAGTCAGACAATAAGAAAATTGTTTCTTGTAATTAGTTGTATTAATTTTTTCACAATGTATCATGTCACTTATGTACGTTTATTTGTACATCATGTTCTTTCCATCTTGGCTGCATTATTACTTCTTTGCTGTTAAAGTACATTTTGTTTGATTTGTTAGCCATATGTTATCCATGAAATGAGTTTAGTGTGTCATGTGTAAAAGTAATAGTAAAGTGAACAGACATGCATCAGGATGAAACTCACTTCCTCGGGCAGCACAGTCAGAACCTCCAACAGGAAGGGCAGGTTTCCCACTGTGTTACCAAACCTGTGGGAGGGGGGTAAAAGAGTTATCTTCAGTTGACTTTTACTGTATTTATTCCCCTATCTTGGCAGATGGACGATTCCTGGATATCTCATTCTGTCATTGGCCAGCGTCCTGTTTGTCAGTCCTTCTGATTGGTTCAAACTTTCAAAACTCAATAATGCATGTGTGCATTAATGAAACAATTAATGCACAGCTGTTGATGATTTTCCATCTGTTACGGCATCATAACCAGCATGAAATGGGGCCTTCTGATTGGTTCACGTCCCCTGGCTATGAATGATAATGATCTTTCATTCATTGATTCATGTGTTATTTTTTGCATTGATCCAAAAAGTGACCTGTCCACTTATACCATATTCCTTCAGTCAAGTCCCTTACATGGAGTGATAACTCTAGTAGACATGTTTGAATGTACAGTAATACAATACAAGTCGAAGATAAACCATTCTAAAATACTGTTTGCACCTATAGAGGACAAAAATTATTGTATGATATCTTTATCGGGGTGAAGAATATCATAGCATGAAAGTAAAAGTGAATGCTTTTCTTACTTTTCTATCAGTTCCTTAGCAGGACACTTCCAGCCTGCCACCTGTAACGCCAGGTCTGCCAAGGCAAGAGCCAACTGTGGGAGGGGGGCACAGGACAAGGTAAGGTCAGGTTCACAAAATTTATGATGCTACATTCTAACAGGTCTCTTTAGATTAACTTTTGGTTTTAAAGCAATCTGAAGCTAAGGGCACAACCCGCTGTTTGTGCAAGTATGTGCTGTCGTGGGCAATCTTTTGGGATCCGTAAGTGTAAGTAACGCCTTCGTACAAACTTGTAGACGGATTTTGGAGCACGCAGACGCGCCGTAGAACTTTACGTACCGGCAAAGCTTTTTGTGCCATCGGACTGCGGATTCACCCCCCGTACGTGCCGGTCTGGGCGACGCGCCTGCCCTGTACAGGCTACAGCCTGCACATTTTCAGAAATACGTGGCAGCCGTGGCCTCCGAAGAAAACGTACGGACAAATTGCACGTACGGCGGGTTGTGCTCTTAGCTTTAGCATACCAAAGGTAGAATTTAGAAAGATGACTTTACAAGCAGTAAAGCATGGCATAGGTCAAATCTAAACAACTGTAAAGCTTGACCCCACTAGGGTGAACCTGCTGGACAGAGCCTCTGTGAAGATTAGCCGACTGCTGCATACCCATGTCAGGGATCCCAACAGCAGTATAATCAATTACTACAAATTACTGCTGCTACTACTGGTACTATTATTCGCCTTTCCAAGTCAAGAAAAGTATTACTTCTGCATGTCAGCATTTTGTGAAAAACAGTTCAAGTTCTACCAACCATAACAAAAACTACTGACCTGTGTGATGATGACAGGAGAGGCGTTTGACACCAGGTTCTGGGCGTGGTTCAACAGGGACTCCTTCAGAGACTGGCCAACACAAAAATACCCATCAATCCTTGCTATGTTGCCATGGCAACTGTACACGACGGTGCAATGGTTAGTTAGTGTTACATTGAGCCAATGTTTTTTTAGATCCATTTGTTTGATTGACGTGATTACAAACTACA
Organism: Branchiostoma floridae x Branchiostoma belcheri; assembly: GCA_019207045.1. NCBI lineage: Eukaryota > Metazoa > Chordata > Leptocardii > Amphioxiformes > Branchiostomatidae > Branchiostoma > Branchiostoma floridae x Branchiostoma belcheri. The sequence continues at coordinate 6,056,122 of CM033039.1, read as the reverse complement.
TTACAGAATAGAAGGCAATGACATGTAAACGTGCCAGTTCTTGTGACTCTTGAAAACAAATAGAAAAATTTCAACGCCTAAGATGGGGTCAGGGGGCATTGTGAGCAAAGGGTGGAACATTTCAAAAAGTTGCAAGAGTAATAAGTAGATAGCCAGGTATCAATTCCTACTTTAAGCCAGTTACAAATAGGCGAACATGGTCTCTCAATCTTTTATAGACCAAGACTGGAATTAGACTGAGCCAAGGTTGCCTACTACAATTTATTTTTCAAACCAAACTCCAAAGTCAGGAAATCTATAGTATGCTGCATGGGCTTGATCTTTAGTTTGTGATAGTAGAATAGGGTGGATTCGAGGCTACTCCCAACCCAGGACCAGTATTGGTTGGCGAGTGGTCAGTCGCAAAGTGGTGGAAAGGTCCTGAAATGTGTGACGGGCTTTGCCTGGACCAAGACAGAATGGATACCAGGCTACAACTGTGACATGGTTGTGACCACTTCCAATCTCTGTATAGGGACCACCTGTCAATTGGGTCAATTTTCCCATTACCCTATGTTAGTCAATTGTCTAGATCTATTGGTTCATTGGTTAAGTCCCTTGAGTAGCCTTTGTACAAAAGTGTCACAAGCAGGGTTGTAGCCGGCACCTGTCTTTCCGTCCTTTGACAGAATTTTGCAGCTGGGTATGGCAAAAAATTTTACCCATTCCATCCTCTGTGATGAACAGAAATCAATATGTAAAGATATAACAAGACTGTCTCCTTGCCTTGTGTAATTCCTCACCAAAACAGATGCCGTTGAACGGCTTAGTCTACCAGCAAAATGCATGAAACAGCATTTCAGAGGGTCTAGATCTCAGAATTTTCAATGGAGTATGCCCCCGGACCCCCTAGGAACGACACCCCTTCGACGCGACGTCTTGCTCGATAGGTTTCAAAATTGAGGGGATGGAAAATGATTTCTGGATGGAGTACAACCCTGGTCACAAGATCTGGCAGGTTTGTGTGTCTGCCTGAGTCTACGATGTGTTCATTACTGCTGAATCAGGTACCTGGTGCGCTGATTGTGGGAGCTCGTGGAAAGCATACTGGATCTGTGGGAGGGAGACCAACAGCACAACAGTTTATTGTCTGGTTTATTGTTTATTCGTACACAAAAAAGATAAACAAATCATGTAGTAACATCAATGAGAAAAGAATGGGAGGTCAAAAACCTGACCTTCTGAAAAACTGAAAGTACAAATGAATGAATGTACAGGTACAATGAATAACAATTACTGTTGATTGTGGCATACATGCAAAGCAAACAAAATTAAGCAAATAAAAGGAGTCAATAGGACAAACATATCATCATCAAAACATATACAACACATTAAAACAAATATCTATAGACACATGTATGGTTTGCATTATATATGTTTGATATTCTGTTCCAAATGAAAAGTACACAACTAAAAATCTTATCTCAACTTCTCCAAAATCTTTCATATAAAGATCGACCACAAGCAGTATATCTTAATTTATCTGCAAATTCATTAAATAATTCAAAGAACTAGTATGAAATCATTGGCAATATTGTAGCTGAGACAAGTCGTCCAATATAACCAGCTGCCTGTGTGTTTTACCTCCAAGGGTGATTACAATGATTGACCAATAAAGCTACAGGTACAGATATAATTGACTTATTAATAATCAATCATTAACAAGATAGCAAATGAACAAATGTCAGTACATAAGCTGTGAAAAAGACTGGGTAAAGACTATATGCTGGTTTTATATATGGTGCAAGTTTTATCATTATTTTGGCTAATTAAGTTTCTGACAAGCTTTTACTTTATTACTGCGATTATCGTAGATATGGCCCTAAAAAAATGATAAAATAAGCCTTCTCAATAGCCTAAAATGCAAGAGCTTCCGGGGGGCTTCGCCGCCCTGGGTCCCCCCACCGGGGCTCTGCCCCTGGACCCCGCGAGAACACTGATTGTCTTCCAAATCAGTAGCCTACTAAATGTTTAACTTTTATGTCTGAGACTCAACTTTGCAAGCCTCACCCTGTCACGTTGTAATGGAATTCTACATCTTTGCTTCTTGGTTTACTAAAATTCTTAGCATTAAAAATAGCAAAAAAACCTTTCCACACCAATAAACTTGGGATGTGCTCAACAAATGCAAATACAGTAGAAGCCAGTGAATTGCACAACGGATTAACGCACACTTCTGTTAACTGCACGGAATCCCAAAATCCCAAACCGCTGTGGTCCAGCTAGATAACTTCGCATCATTGCACCAGTCAGATAATTGCACCAAATTCACTGGCAAATAGGCCGTGCAATTAAGTGGCTTCTACTGTACAAAAAATATATTCCTTTTACCATCTGTCAATACATTTTAATTAGCATTACCATCTCCTGGCCCATGCAGGGTTATTAAATTATTTCTGTCCAGATGTCTAATTAAACACTATGCTAACGAGTCAGGGTCAGATTGTAGAGGTCACTGGATCAACTGTCCGGTCCCTGGACGTCAATCACATGATCATCACACACAGAAATTACAGCTGGACAATTCCCCAAACACCTACTTGTCATGGAAGGCAGTGTGACATTCACAATTTTCAAGGTCAGATTGACATTCATTAGGACCCAATGATAATGAAACTCCCCAATAATTTTTTATTGTAATATATGGCTCCTATTGTCTCATGTTGCATGACTTATATGCATATCATGCATGTGTGTGTGTATGTATGTACTATGTGTGTAGGGGAGGAGAGATCTCATGGGTGTGCATGTATACCTCTATATCTGTGCATGTGCCAATCTATGGGTGTTTGTGTATGTCTGAGTGTGTGTGTGTCTGAGGGTGTGTGTGTATACGTATGCATGTAAGGGATATGTCTGCATTTATATAAAACTTACAATTACATTGTATGTAAAAAAAATAAGAAAAACATTGTATGTACATGTATGTACATTTGTATGTTTCTATCTAAATGTTTGTAACTTTTACATGATACCATATACATGTACACATATCTTCACTTTTACTATTCATATCTATGGGACTGTAAGGACTATAACTAGTATAAGCAATATGGGTAAAGTGAAATTTGCTATCTCTGATTGCATTGTACTTATTTCTTCATCACACTTTTACATCAAAGACATAATATCCTAAATAATGTTTTTTTGTGAAGCAAAAATTTATTTACTACAAAAAAACAGATTGACAGAGAATATTCATTGTGAATAACCAATTACGACAAAAAAACTTTTATAAGTAAAAACATTGGCTTAAGTTAAGGTGGAATATTCTGCATTACTTGGCAGTGTCAATTTTCTATCACTTGAGCTCATGACACTTTCCTCTGTTGATTGCATGCACCAATTACATACTAATTACATAACTATGGATGACCTGGTTTCCTCTGACGCGTTTTCTTTACAATGGAAATGTTGGTTTTGCCTCCTTGTTTAGTGGGTTAACACATAAGGAGATTCAAATACTAGTATTTTCTACACGGGTTAACCAAAAGTTAAAACTACAGATGTATGTAAAACTAAAACTGTAAAAGCATGATAAAATGAACAAAAAATTGTGACTTGCCTAGCCTGTGTTCCAATCAATAGAGCTTTTATAAATGTGTACCCTGTACTTGATGATATATTTAAAAAATTGTTTATTTTCTAAAGATCAGTGGAATTACAAAAATCTACATACCATATCGCCACTGAACACACAATATCAATATCAACAATTTCCTGACATAAAATACATAAGGAATCTATTCGATAAATGATTAAATCTGTATGGTCCAATGAGATACGTTAAATACTTGTTTTTACCCCCATGAGGGATGGTCTGTGTGTTGATCTGGAAAAATTTCCAACCAAACCAAACAAAAGATAGGCCAACAACAAAGGACTGGAAACATTCACGGAAATGTCATGCTGCCCAAAATGTCAGCAAAACCCTATATCATCGGCGGACTTTCATGACAATTACGTGCAAAGTATGTGGGTGGTATAGGATCGATGAAAGGCGGTGTTAATGTCATTTGTAGTCTATGTCCCATTGGGGGTGGTGTAGAAATTTTCCTGTGCCGTGAAACAATGATGATGACTTTAATTCAATCTGACTACTTTGGTCTGTGTTCCGACATCGCAAATTAATCATAAATTGCCTTCTCTTGGGATTTGAAAATGATGTGAAAAAGTATTTATTGAATAGAAATTGTGGACCACTATAACGTCCATTTGAAAAACTGATTTTTCTTTGAGTTTACAAAACATTTGTGGCCTTTCACCTACATGTAGTTACTCTTATAAGTCTGAAATGACAAGTTTCCATTTATAACTATATCAAACATAATTGCTACATCACAATCGTGCTGTGGGTGGCCATACAAAGGACCATTACAACACGTATAATCTACAACTGTACATGTTTAAAATGTCTCTGTTCTTTGTCATTTCAATAATGTTTAATCAATTTATTTGAACATGAACATCATCAGTGGCTATCTAACAGTATAACCACCCTTCAGTTGTACACAACACATCAGCTTTGCAGGTGTGCTGCATTACAGCAGCTGGTTATATTATACAACCTGTCACGCCTATCCTTTGCATACTCTCCAAGCAGAGGTTCGGCTCCAGCTATTTTTGAAACATTTTAGACATTCTTGCCAGGTTTTCTATCTTGTATTGCTTTCTTTATACCTCGTTCTTTATACCTCGTTTGGCTATGACTATGAGAAAACGGTACAAAATAGAAAGCCAAACAAAAACACCAAAAAGCACATCAAAAACAACTAGAACCAAAGCTCTGCTTGGAGAGTAGCCTTTGCACATTTACATGTTTGTAGCAAGCATTGTTTAAAGCTATCTAGTGGGGATACCTCTACGTATACTGGACTTGGCGATAATAAGTTCAACTTACTCTATTCGTGACAGTTCTATTTCTAGCCCGGTAGGGAAAAAAATTGGATATCTCAACCCTTGGTTGATGACGGCATGACTATCTCTTGTTCTTTTCTGAACTGGTATATTATATATATGATACTTAACTAGTTTATTTGTAATACCGGTTTACCTTTGTCCTCATGGTCTGTGCAGCAAAATAACTGGTCTCCAGGTCCTGGCCATTCCTTAGCAGCTGGTCTGCTACTTCCCATGCAAACACCTACAACAACACAACATGCAAAATTGTAATGTAAGAAAATGTAGTGAGTCATATGGCAAGGTTTTAGTTTTGATTTTGATTTACAGTCACTTACATAGGGCATAACCCTGTTAAGTTCATGAATCATCATCAAATACCCCCTACACTTGTCAAAAAAAGAGTAGGGTTTATGAGTGGATCTTAACTAGTGTTATTCTGCAGAAGACAAAGTAAATCAAGCAACTGAATAAAATCTCTTTCTTAGAAGTTAGATGCTTCAGATGGCATCCACTATCTTTCAATCATTTTTTTTTACGTAACAGAGAATGATGAAAGACAGTTGGTAATTGCTTTTTTTTAAATGATAACTTATCCGGCTGCAGACTACAAGTAGTATCATTTTTTTCTGATGCAGCTTGTCATCACAGAACAAAACTGTTCAGTGCTACGCCTTGTACTTAGTTGTAGCAGTTTACATTTAACTACTGGATATTCGAAGCAAACAAACAAACAAAGGGTGTTGTATCTTCTTTCAGTGACATGTCCATGTAAACACAACTGTGTCATTGGTCTTCTTGTCTGGTTGTTTGAAAACAGTCTGCAAACAATTTGGACATTTCTATATAGAAGTACTTTTTTTCTTTCTGTGCATTAGATACAATATTGTAGTATCACATATTAAGTTATTAGCACTAATATTTTGACAATGACAGACTTTTCCTAGTCAGACATGCAAATAAATCATCATTCTGAAAAGAAAGCATATTTTGTAAAGCAGTCATATAAAGGGGATATAAAGATACTATACAAGTACATTGTCTGCAAATACATACAGACTAGGACAAAGTCCAAGCTGCTCGCTACATCGGAGCATGGACTAAACAACATTTATGTGTACATAGTTTATCAGTTTGCTAAATAAAGATATCTTTATCACAAAAATCGATTGGTATGCTTTCATTGGCACATTTCTAAGCTAACAGACTTTGTGATCTTCAGATTAAAAAATAATTTCTTTAGATTTTAATTTTGCTGGTGGGACACAGTGAGTGAGTGATTGATTCACAAAATTTTGTTACACAATTTTCTAAGTTGATATTTGGGATTTTAAGATTTCGAATTTGGTTCAAAGGAGAATATACTGCATACAATGAAATTAAAGATCGCAGGGAAATGATGACTAGGGAGTAGGGAGGTAATACTTTATATTTGGAGGCACGAGTAAGGCAGTAAACTTTGCCCCCAGCGCGGCATGCTACTGACCAAGCCAAGCTGACAAAGTCTAAAGGTTGCACCGCCAAAAATCCACTATTTGCCGCCAATCCAGGTTAACCGTTACGTCTAATTTTGAGGCAATGACCACATAACACTAGCGTAGAATCTAACACGTTGGTGGCTGTAAAATTTTATTAGATCTTGCGATATAATTTAGCAAAATTCTAGATGCCTGCGTTTCGCCCCCCTCCCCACGCCCGGGAAAAAACACATCCGGTATACATACCGATCGCTGTAGCTCCCCTAGCCAGGCCGACGCTCTCTCTTTGCAGGCCGGATCGGGGTTGTGGTACAGGGTTTGGATGGCCTGGACGACGGTTTCTGTACTGGGAGCCGAGTCCATACTGGAAGAACTTTGCGAGAACCAAGCGGAGAAAAAAGAGCGCACGGCGGCTAAAATCTGTGCATTGCGCTAGATTCAATGGCCGATCTCAGCGTGCGTGAAGCATGTCGGGAACTAGCGGTCAAAGGTCAGATATTCCAGAGGCGGGAAATTTGAATTTCCAGAGGTAGAAATGCTTGACCATGGTCTACTGCTTGATACCATGGCTTGACTATGTTGCAAGTAGGGGTGGTTCTGGTCCAAGAAGAGAAACAGGTTTTGTACCGGTACCCACCCCTGGTTGAAAACGTTTTCAAATGGACAACCTGGTTATTTTTGTTAGGAGTACATGTAGTTGACAATACTAGTATTCGACCCCTATTTCTGTGTATGATGATGCGAGAGCTAAAAAACGAAAGTGTCATCACACAGACTTAGACTATTTTCGGGTAGCCTGGTATCCAGCCGTAATATAGTTCCCGAGTCTCTTCTCTCCTCTCCACAATTACAATAATTGTGGAGAGGAGAGAAGAGACTCGGGAACTATATTACGGCTGGATACCAGGCTAATTTTCTGGACTCTTGGACACTTTAAGGATTTTCTAATAAAATTCTGTAAAATTGAATACCCTTGGCACTTGATAAAGGAGATGTCTGGATGTATAAAACTACCATGTTCAAATGTACCCTGTGTTTACACAAGCTCTCGCTGGCTGGGGTTAATTACCGCTTCCTAGCGCGGCGGCAATTGTAGGGCCGGCCGCTAGGGGTGCGATTTTAGTCAGGCTAGTTCAAATGGGTATGAAAGTGGAAAATCTGAAGAAAAAATAATGTCCTGTAGCTAAAGTATCATTGCTAAACCTTGCTGCAAATGTATTTTTTTTATGTTTTACGTGTGAGCCAGTTTTATGTGTCGGGGCCAGTGGCCATGCATGTTAATGTGTAATTTTGGAACAGATTTAGATGCACTTGAACGTGTAATTCTGTATTAGCAACAATGCAATTTAACTGAACTGCTTCTAAACGTTTTGTAGATAGATATTGTAAGTGAATCACGGGAATAGTGTGAAGGCTTTTATTCTACATTTTTGTCCCAGGTGAGGTAAGTACAGGTCACAACAAACACATGTTTACAAACAAACACATACTGGTGCAAGAATCATATATTCAGCATAGAGATTCAGCTTCTTTTGGGTTAATGGTGAAAATATAGGCCTAGGGTTCTATAGATCTAGCTACAGTCGCTTTTTAAAATCTAAAATTTATAAAGTGATATAACTGACAAGGATAGTTCGATCAGTAGCATATTAGTGCAATCTATGATATCGATTGATGAAGTGTGCTTTATCTTTTGCTACATTAGATCTAGAGGTAAAATACTTACAGATTGCTGTATAGTATTTGAGGGAATTTACTTTCGATATCAATGAATAAGATTGTCATATCATTAGCATAATAGTGCAATCTACCACTGATTAAGCATATAAGTGTACTTTATCTTCTACTGCATGTACAGACTCTCTATATTATGTGAGTTGGGCTCTCGTCTTAGCTCATTAAATGAAAACACGCATCATCAGTGACATAGCGAGTAGCCATTGATAGACAGCAGAATCCAGGAGACGTCCGGCCCCACTGGCTGGGTAGGGAACGTACTCATAGTTCGGCCCGTCCCACACGTACAGTCCGACCTGAAACGGTTGACAAGATTTCATCAGTTCTTCCAAAGAGGTATACCAATAGCTCTGCAGTATACATCATGTTCACAAAAGCGCCACCTGCATCGGCTACATATAGCGGAGAGTAGCAGAACTCCAGTTAAGCTAAGGGCCCGCCCGGTACGTGCAAATACGTGCTGTCTGTTGCATCTACTTTTCGGCGGCTCCAGGAATCGTCCAAAAACCTTACGAAAACTAGATATCCAGGATTCGTACTTCCGGTGCCGTCAATCATGGTGATTGACAGTACAGAAAACATTATTATGCACGCCCATATTTCCATATATGGGTCGACCTCGTGAGACCTCGACAGACTCAAGTTGCGAGAGATTAAAACCCGGAAGTGACCGCTGCCCTCTCCATGATAGGACGTCATCTGAATGCTACTAACACGTAAATAGAATGTGACGCTACACGAAAAACAACTTCAAACACACAACACATATATAGTCGTGCGACTGTTATTGTCTATCGTTGTGGACAACGGTTGTCTTTAGACATGCGTTCAGAGTATTACGGGGCACCCGCGGTGCAGGATACCATTGCGGTGCGTGCGTGACCCACAGTGACCGCTTGCTCGCAAATCAAAAATGGCGGGAGAATTCCTTATTTTCGTCAGGCGTTCAGGCCGTTTTCTGGATATCCAGGATTCGTCCTGAGTCTGTTCAAGCCGTTTTCTGGATATCCAGGATTCGTCCTCCTGTTCAAGCCGTTTCCTGGATATCCAGGATGTGGACCAGGCCTTGTGTGACAAAGGGACGCCATCTGGATGCTATTAACACGTTACCGTGAATGTGTCGCTATACGGAAAACAACAGTAACTTTATCCCATCTTGACTGCCATTTGTTAATTCATTACGCAAAAAGCATTTTTGGCTTGATACGTAAGTGACATGTAAACATCAAAGTATCATTATCAACATTCGTTTAAGTTCTGTAACACCAGGATCAACAGAATAAACTACACGATCTTCTTGCGGGGAGATACAAAGATGGCGGCTTTCTGACGAAAACAACATGCTCCCGCCCTCCGCATAGTCTCCTCCCTCGAAAACAGGAAGCTCCACCCCCACGTACATGTTCTGGATAAACACCGTCGTCTATCCAGGAAACGTCCTGTTTGCGACGATTTCTGGATATCCAGGAATCGTCCTTCTGCTCAGGACGATTCCTGGATATCCAGGATTCGGCATATTACGAAAGTTAGATACTGACGAAAGTTGGATACAACACTGTCTACCGTAAGAACTCGTGAGGAATCCGACGGATTTTGGAACACGCAAACACGTCGTAGACCTTTACGTGCAGACAAAGCTTTGTCTGCCATCGGGCTGCGGATTCGCCCCCCATACGTGCCAGTACGGGCGACGCGCCTGTCCTGTACAGCCTCAGAACGTTTTCTAGAAATGCGTGGCGGACGTGGCCTCCCAAAAAAACGTACGGACAAATTGCACGTACGGCGGGTTGTGCCCTTAGCTTTTAGAAGCTCTGAGGAACACGTCAATAATAGCTGATTTGCTTATAATGGAAGAAGACTGTAATGAAACGGACCCAAAACAATACTTTCGTCGGCATGTTTCCTCTCTGGGAAGGTAAACATAGATATCTCTTTTAGATACACTTCGAATAACTCGAGCTCCTCTTTATCCACGAAGTAACGTATATCTGTTGTTACTTTAGGTATATTAAGTCGACGGACGGACAATGGTTTCTAATTGCAATATTTTCGAAATATTGCAGTTATTTTCTGAATATTGCACCTTCTGTCAACTTGATATCCCCAAATACCCTGTCATTAAAAACAGCAGATATAGGTTACCCTATATATATAAAGGTAAACTAGCGTTGCATGTACCTGAGTGAATGCAGGAAACAGCTCCTGTACGTATGTGCTGTAGGTAAGATCTTGTTGGGAGAGAGAAGGAAGCCATGCTCCCAGACGTCCTGTTACATGTTTTTGAAAAAGACGGATAAATGTTACCCTGTGGATAAAGGTCACGTACCTGAATGAATGCAGGAAACAGTTCCTGTGCTGTAGGTAAGATCTGGCCAGGCGGGAGAAGGAAGCCGTACTCCCAGACGTCCCGAAGCTCGATGGCGTAAGAGTGAACTATCTCTGCCTTCTCATACGCCCAGTCCTTAGAACTGCCTGTTGCTACGTCTGTACAGCGAAATTTGTTTATTTGTTTATGTTTATTTGTTTATTGCACTTCCCATGTAAAAATGGTGGGGAGACAAAACAGGTGACATGCCACCTCTGCAAGTTGTCTCCCCGAAACAAAATACACAAGTAAATAATAAGAATCAACAGTAGTATATACAGTGATAATCGGAAACAAAATATGATTTATATACAAGTACACAGTCAACTAAATGATAAGAATAAAAAATGGTATATACAGTAATAATCGGAAACAAAATATAACTATATACAAAGTTCACAATAAATAGATACAAAATTAAATAGAACGAGCTCGAGATTTGATCAAAATGTAATGTCAGTATTCAACCCAAGGAAAAACAGGTTTTATCTGTTGTCTCTTAATCCTCCTCAAGATAGTCGGTGGAAAATCCTTTGTGATTTGATTTTTTTTTAGATCAAGCTTCATAATGGCATTGTCTTCCAAGATGGACGCATTTTTTGTTGCTTTGTAATAATAAGAATGATTTTATGAAAGCAAAATAAGCGGTGAATTATCTCATCGCCTAAAACAATGGTGAAGCATGACGAGTGTTGAGATAGCCTGGCTTTCGGATTTAGTCAGCGATTACACACTTCCAAATTTCAACCGTACACCATTCTCCTGCGCAGAAACATCCAACGGCGCAAGCAAACCGCCTCTTGTCTGTACTCTGCTATCTCCTCCGTCACCATTAGTTCCTGACCGCCCTGCTTATAGATATTAATGAGCTTACACTTATATATGCGAGATCCCTTTTGAAAACTGACCTATTCTCTGATTGACTGACAGCTGATTTGTGGCTATGCCCACAATAACTGATGGCGACGGTTGAGATAGCAGAGTACAGACAAGAGGCGGTTTGCTGACGCCGTTGGATGTTTCTGCGTAGTAGAATGACCATACAAAAGTTTTCTTAAACCTCTTGGATTTAATAAATAAAATAAAAAGTGACATACACAAAATGTCAGCCGTTCGGCCATGTTGGTACTGTTTGCCGTGCACTCTGTGGATGGCTGCGGTCGCTATTTCTGACAGCTTTACCTGCAGGGAGATATTTGTTTGTTTCATATATCCCGTATGATGCCATGAACATACACCATTACCACTGGACTAACCTCCTGCTGTAGTGATTGTACAATGTTGTGCGACTCAAGGGCTATTAAAACGAAGAGCGCCGTCCTGTGTAATTTTTCCGACTACTACTATATCTGCGCGATTCAACCTCTGCTTGGAGAGTACGCCCTGTGCACTGTGTGGTGCGGAAAGGCCTTAAATCATATATCATATACCTGGTTACCGTATTCCTTTAAATAGTATTAAAATAGTCGACCATACGAAAGTCACTGAACTTTCTGTTGTGTCAATAAAACTTCTACCATTATCATTTAAGTAGCTATAGGGACGTGAATAACAGCCTTGAACTAGGAATAAAGTTTAAACGAAGAAAGTACCGCAAAATATGAACGAGATTAACATATTATATATATATATATATATATATATATATATATACACACACACAATAAAAACGAACATAATCAACAAAACTTATACAATTGGTAAACAGAAAAGTAACAAAATTAACTGAGGTAATTTAAAGTGAACGTGAGAGATCAGAGGTCAAATTAAAACGTCAGAATTATGGTCTGGGATTTGTATGCAGAAAATAAATAGAAATAATGTATGTAACTTACATGATCTTTGTTGTCTTTGGGAAGTTTTGTTGCGTTGTAGCCGTACGGGTACATCCACAGTTGACCGTAGGAGTGGAGTGTCAGGTAAGCCTGTATCGCCCCCCGGCGCTGTAGGATGAAGTCTGACACTCCTTTGACCTCCGGCTCTGACACTGGAGACCGCCCGTGGTAAAAGTCACTACAAGGATCCGAACTCGACCCCATCGGTTCTGAAGACAATGATAAATTTATAGATGATAAATGTACATGTCACCACAAGGATCCGAGCTCGACCCTATCGGTTCTGTATACAATGATAAATTTATTGGATAACGAGGTTCTTAATTCACAAGCAGGATTTGTCTAAAATCAACAGCCGGCGTTTCGATGACCGTCTGCCACCTTCCTCGTGGCAATAAATGAATGAAAGACATTTATTGTACATTTATGCTCCAACAAGCTAAGTACAGGTCATAGCGATAAGGCACAATTTCATCTACAGAGACTACTGTGTGCTAGTATGTACAGGTTCAACTTCTTCTCGCTTATTAAGACAGTTGTAAACATAAGGGCAGATGTAATCAATAATACAGGATTGATCTAGTTGCATAAATAATATGAATTTTTCCTTACTATTTATATAACGGAATATGGGAAACATATCTTGCATGCAATCGAAGAGGACGTTTCTTTCCTTGGCGTATAAAGTACAGTCCATAATAAAGTGATACTCATCCTCTATCTTATTTAGATTGCAATATTGGCTACACACACAATAGCTAGGTGTCGCTCCCAAGCATACGACCCCAAATGTAGTCATATAAGTGGTCCCAATTATTGCCATCTAAGGATGACTATTTTGCATTTAACAGAACTGCTTCAATACTACGTAATGCTCGGGTCAATAAGACAACAGGAGATATTACCACCCCTAGAATTGTTTCTATTGTTGTACAGAACACTTGTGACAAGTTTATGCTTTTACCACATTTTGCACAATTTTTGCACCAATTGCCTAGACTACTAGTATATTGGTATGAGGACAAATGAAGGACAAAATGGGCCTCAAAGTGGAGTTTTATGTTACTGTCTGATATACACTGTATCCTTTTCAGTACAAACCTGCTGCGGTAGGCACTTTACCGAGTATACAATACAAACAATTATTTTGACCTAATACATTTGTACCTACCTTCCCAGTGCACGTCCCAATTACGATTCAAGTCCACGCCCAAGCAGGTGCAGTTCCGGACTGTACTGAGGCCAGCGTTCTCACCCGCACACGTGCTGTTGTCGTAAGAAGTCGACTTTCTCCACAGCCTCCTCTGTACAAAAGGTACATGTAGGCTTGGATTAGTGTATACGTAGTAGTTTGGGTGTCCTAGCGGCTTTCTATGGTTCTGCAATGGACTTTCCGATGTTTCTCTCTCTCTCTCTCTCTCTCCCTCTCTTTCTCTCTCTCTCTCTAACGATATATATATATATATATATATATATATATACATATATATATGCCCAAGTCCTACCTACCCCTGCTCTCTACTCCGCAAGGAGGCGGCAGCAGATGATCTACGCAAGCCAGACCTAGTCTCGTGCTCTCTCGCGAGATCAAGACTAGGTCACTCTCCGTGATCAAGATGGACTGTCAGCCGTAGAAATTTTGGAGGTACATGTATGTACCTTACCTTTAAAAACAGTCATTGCTTGAAGAAACTCAGTTTTTTATATTAGTGGCAGGTACGGCAACTTTTATTTCTATCAGTGGCAATTTGATGATTTTGAAAAAGACCGTTCGGTTGCCACTTACCACTTCTCCCGAAGCAGAGGTTAGGCTCCGGCTGTTTTTTTAACGTTTTTCTAGTCGTTTTTATCGGGATTTCTATTTTTTTTATATCTTGCTGTGTCAAAACCTAGCTGGCTGACGTACTTCAAGAAAAATGACAAAATAGAAAGCCCGATAAAAATGACTAAAAAAACGTTAAAAAAACAGCCGGAGCCTAACCTCTGCTTGGAGAGTAACTTACCGCAGGATGTGACCATGAGTAGATGTATCCGTCCACGTTGATGACCGGGGCGATGTACCAGTCTAACTTCTCCACAAGGTCTGTCACGGTCTGGTCATGGCCGTAACGCGTCACCAACTGAGGACACGTGGAAGTGACGTAAAACATGAAATAGAGAGTACAAACAGGTAAACCATTGAGCCGTTAGATCCAAATGCTCCCAACCGTAAGCCTACTTTCACCCAGCATATATGTACATTTTAATTATGTTAATTATTCCTTGTCCTGCTGAGAATGTTTTGCCAGTTCAACCCCCCTAAGCTGGTAAATCCATCAGACCAGTAAAACTTACCCTATTGTGTGCTGCTATGGTTTGCTATGGTATGCCGCATTTAGGGGAGAAATGGCCAAAGCTGTAAAGGTGTATACTGGACCCACAAACAGGTATCATATATGTACATACCGTATATACGGGCTAAGGAGGAAAAGGGGTTTCTCCTCGCTATTCAGAGTGTGAGAGTGTAGATAATTGTGAGATATGTTAACCTTTAGACCTTGTGAACGTGTGTTTGTATCATTGATACTTAGCAGGTGCATTGTACATTTTTTTAAGTAAACAATAATAAAATCCAATTCAAGTCTGTACCAGTCGGAGTACTCTGATACATTACCTGGTGAATGAAGTACAGAGCTGTAGCTGGTGCAATCCACTCCCGGGCGTGGACCCCGGCATCTATCCAAACCGCGCGTTTGGGAGTATTCTTTGCTACACCGATCTAAATTCATGAAGAAAGCCCGCAAACATGGTCAACAATATTAATATTCAAGCTATAAGAAAAATTTTCATTAAGTAAATGTTCATGATAACGCTGCTTCATCACATTTATCAAATTTCCTGGGGGGGGGGGGTCTCCTAGGGTCGGCCCCAGCTCGGACTTTTGTCATTTTGTAAGGAATATAACATTTCTTGTTTTTTAAAGGTGTAAGGCGATGGCTTCTTTGTCTGAGGGAGCTTCATACGTAAGCCTAAAGCGTCACATCTAGAAGTAAAAGGCCGCAACACACGTTTAGAATGGTAAAGTGAGCCGGTTGTTTTGGGGTAAAAACGCGGGCCGTATCGAGACCGCATTTCACTACTACATACAAACGAAAAGCAACCTCAAATTAATGATCATGAGGATGACAAAACGAAGAAGAAGCAGCTATGGTACAAAAAGGCCGACAAACCTTCAAAGCCAAGACTGGTCTTCCCTCAAATGTGTGCGCTACGGTCACCACAGTTGCCAGGTTAGAGTACCTCCCTGCCGTGTCCGTAAGGTATTGACGTATCTGCGGACATCAAAATGAAGAGGTATAACGTGTCACGTCGGCTTCTCTTTCTCACCCTGTAATAATCATCGTGTGTCGGTAGCTGTTAAAGAATTTCCTTTTAAAACTTCTTTTACAGTCACTCACTCGCTCAGTCCCATAGCAGTAGCCGTCGGAGCAGTCTCATTTGTCCACAAAAGTTTTCCAAATTTCTTTAAGCTTCATAAAAATTCAACGAGTAAGAAATGATTAAGACCTGATATCTTGTTGTTCTTGTTGTTAGTTTTATTTGCCTTTCTTAAAGCGTCTGGAGACGGTAAGAACAACATCATAAGCTATGGTATACTTAGTATTAGTGTAGTAGGAATGAACGGAAATCATAAACAAAATGCATTTATACATGTAACCCCTATTTGGTCGACAAACCAAACATTCTTTTTACGTATTTTCCTGTACTGTACGGTACTGTTAAAGGGGTACATGTAGTTTAGTATTAGAAAATAGATGGTAAACTCACCTCATCGTAAGGATGATATCTGGCAAAGTTGAACTCGCCGACTTTGTCGACTTCGGCCAATCGTATGTTCTCACGAAGATGTTCCTCGATGCTCTCGCGGTAGTCCTCCACGTAGACTTCGAAAGTCACTTTGTAGTGACGTAACAGATCCTTGAACTCGTCCGCGATGGAAGCTCCTACCGTTACCATGGAGTCGTTCGTGCCAGGAATGTCGCTGCTACCTAAAATCTAAGTAGCAGAACACAGTATTTATCCGAGAACCCCGTCCCCGATCCTGTCGAACGCTAAATCGAACAAATAGAACTCCCTCTTCTATTTCGAACACGCCCGTCAAAAACTGCCCCCGTGGGCTTAGGCACGATTTACACTTGTAGTTTTATCTGTAGTACTACAGATCGTAGTCTACTACTGTAGTAGCCTACAGATTTTTTCTGGGTGTAAACAGAAATGAAGTGTAGTCTACTACTGTAGTCTACTACACCCTCCGAGGCTGTAGTACTACAGTTCAGCGGACGTTCTATGAGAATTCGAACAGGGTGTAAACAGAAACTGTAGTAGACTACAGCTGACTGACGCCAACCGCGTCAGTCGCCTCCTGCACTGCATACGTTCTTGGCGTGTCTGGTTGAAAACCTGGGTAACACTGCAACATGAACATAATGACCTCCGCCTCTCCTGTCATTTTGATCCGTCCGGTGGTCAAAATTGGCACTTTTGACACAACAGGAAGAGTGAAGAAGACCAAAAAATTGATGCTGTTCGATCTGGTGTAATTCGAAACGTACGCGTGTTTTATTTGGGTCATCTGCGGTCAATGTACTATTTTCTATTGTCATGGCCTATTTTTCAGAGTGCCTTGTATTAGAAAAAAAAACTTTTTTCACAAATATAAGATTCCCGCGCCCGCCAAGTGTCAAAGGTCACATTCAGTCACTACAGTTTCTCCGTAATCAAAGAACAGCAGGTGTCCCGCTATGCTCTCTGTCAGTGAGTGTAAACCGGACGCGAATCTGTAGTCTACTACAGTAGTAGACTACGATGTGTAGTACTACAGATTCAAGAAACAAGTGTAAATCGGGCCTTATTCTGACGGAGGTGTTCGAAATAGAACCATGATCGAATAGGGGGCGGGGTTTTGGGATCGGTCCATTGTAGTTCGATACAAAGCAGTGCGTCCACACCGACTGTACGTCGATAAGCCGTACATATTCTTCTGTACGTGTCAGCGAGACCAAAGCTGTGGTGAGTGGTAGAGAAATACGCCAGTTAGGATGACGATGTTTCTCTGGGCAGGTTGAATTTTGCTCCCCAGTACTGTTCCAAACAAATTATGTGCGTCGGCTGCAGTAAGGTTCCCTCGACTGGGGGTCAAATAAAACTGGATGTACCTCATTTTCACATTATTTGTAGATTATACTCTAAACTTAAACATGCTAAATTCTTGTAAATTGCTTGTGCACCCTGCTATAAATTTTGAGACCTCGGGCTTTCTCACTTTGGGGCCCTTAACCATTTAAGCTCGCGGGGATTTAATTTCGCGGTAGCACCATGCACTGTAGTCTCTTACTGTTATGGAAAAATGTTCGCGGTGGTTTTAAATTCGCGGTGAAGCGGCCGCCGCGAAAACCGTGAACATTAATCCACGGCGAGCATTTCTGCATTTACAGTATATTCCCATAGATAAAAACTGTGTTCTGCTACCTTATGTCTAACGCTAGCAGGTAAAAAGACAATCGCAATACAGTCCTGACGATTGTGTTATCCTACATTTTCTCACATGTGCTCTACCATTGTTGTTATCATGACAACTAAATGGAGGTTATAGATGAAATAATCATTAACAGTTACCTGAGTGGGATCCGATATTTCGAATAGAATTATCTGTGTTACGGCTTCGATGGTGTTGTTTCCAAGATGTACCCTTAACCTCTGCATCCTAATAAAATAAATATCAAGACTACATTTTTACTGAAGTCACAAAACCCACTTATTTTGCAGGGCGTGGGACAGTTCATTAACCACTGCCTTCTAAGAAAAAGTCAAATCCAATAAGAAGATGCAACTTCAGCTGAATAGACATTAGTGCTATGTACTGTATTGTATTTTGTTTCCCTCGAGAATGTTCCTGCAATTAGCCTTCGGGCATGATTTTGCAAATAAACTTGATATCAAAAACCTTTGGGACAATGTATATTACATTTCAGACACACGCCAAAACAAAACAATCTTTTAACAAGTATAGAGTGGACTCTTTCCTTAGCTGATAAAAATCTTCCGCACCGTAGTCATCCTTCGTACTTCTGGTTCCACATTGTTCCAGCTTGGAACTTTTATTCAGCCTGTCTAAAAGTAAGTAAGCATAGACGTATCTATAAAGTTAGCAAAAATGTGACACAAGGGGTCAAGGCGTACAACTCACCCACGATACCCAGTGTCCAGATCTTCATCCAACACAATCTGACCCCTGGAAAACGCAATCCAACCGCAGACGAAAACAAACGAACATAGCAAAACCTTTAGAGCAGTCATAAGGACTACTTTGTAGTAGTTAGGATGGTAGATTAGGTGAGGAAATTACTATGCGATATTCCTAATGGTCGACCGCCTTCGTCGAGTGTTCGTAAGAAGTGAACAGTAAAATGCGTGGTGGCACACCAAAGAGCCCGTGGGAAAATCCAGATAGTATAAGCCACACTAGACACTGAAACCCCTTGCACTAACTAGAGATTAAAGGTACCAAAACAGAAACAGTCTTTGGAACGTAAATCGCCTGAGAATGTAGCTCCCAATAAACAGGTAGAGACAAACTATCTAAATTCATTTTGTCAACTTCTTCAAGTAGACAAGTTACCATAATATTACGTCAATCACATTTTACCTATGTTCCTCCGTGGTCTTCCAATCCACGTGGGAAATGTGCTGTAAAATGACACGTATACAGAATTAGATTTACGGGAGGCTTCTTTATAATCACATCTTAAATTACCCTACCCATTGAGTCTACCAACTGTAGTCTATTGTATAAACATATCTAAAACGCTGTCTTTGTTGCTCTCGCACCGTTACATATGTATCTGTATGTCTATAGGTCGGGTCACAAATGCGTATATATTTAAGTCCGTTTGAGGTGAGTATAACGCTCTTAGTCTCTACCAGGCTCCACTGGTCGCGGAAAAATAGTACAAATTGACCAAATATAGATGCATAACATACCAGATTAGTTAGCTGACCGAGAAGTATGGTTAGCGTAGCGACCCAGCTTACTCGTCTGACATGTTACCTGTTTACGTTTGTCCAATTTCTGTTATTTTGCCAACAACCTGTGGAGCCTGTTGGAGGCAAATACTCCCATGCGCGCCTCATACGGACTTGAATATATACGCAGGTGTGACCCCATCTTATCATGGAGGTGAGTAATAGTTAACCCGGATGTATATATATCATCCTATCGAGGTCAAGGCCCCGGGATGTCATACCGTCCGCCATGTTTGTCACCATGACGTCACGTAGTGACAAAACTGGTTCTGCAGGTGTCACCTTCAATACGCATGCGTTTATTCTAGCGTTGAAAAATATGTTTTAATGGTTCATCATACATCGAATCGTTGGTATCTTTTGAGATATAATTGACATCCGACACCACTAATGGCATAAACGTAAGTTGTCAGCTATTCAACATTTCCCCAAGGGATGTGCATGTAATATTAATGTTACAGAGCAACACTAAAAGAGACGACCATTGTCCCCTCCCCAATAATGCTTTTCAGAAACATGGCTGTCGATCTTTACTGTAATCAAGGCCATTACCGCGACCAGTGGGTATAAAGTTAACCCTACAATAGTTGCATTAGCTTGCTTTGATAGTTGGACCCTTGGTGTATATCTCCTTGCTGTTCATACAAGATAGTGTTTTTTACATTTATGTACTATGTATGTATGTATGTATAGTTAGACAGAATACACTGGCATGACTTTGCATTTTTATCTGTCAATAGCATCGCAACAGAGATAATTGTCTAATACATTTGATTGCATTTTCAGGCCTCTATAATGTTCTAGGATTCCGTCATCTTGTCACCATGGCAACAGGGATAAACCTCCAACCTAAGGTCGTCAATGGCCTGCTGACCCTTGACCTCAGCAACAAAGGCTTGACCTTCATTCCGCCTCAGGTGTTTCACCTTGTTGACCTTGAGAAACTCGTACTGTCAAAGAACTACCTGACCAGCATCCCTGCGGAGATAGGCGTGCTGAGGAAGCTTCAGGTACTTGTGGTGGACAACAACTCTCTGTCTTTCGTACACCAGAGCATCATCAACTTAGTCAACCTAGGGTACCTCTCATTCCAACGCAATCAACTCGCGAAGCTGCCCAATGGAATGTCGAACCTCCGCTCCCTCCATGGACTGTTCATCCGGGGCAACAGTTTCACAGAGGTGCCGGAAGAGGTTTGCTCGCTCCTCAACCTGCAGTGGTTAGGCGTTGGAGACAACCCGATCAGGCGCCTCCCAGACAACATTGTCCATCTCACCAGGCTGAAGATCCTCAGCATCACCGGTTGCCAGTTCGACGAGTTTCCGCAACAGGTACTGCAGCTGAAGTCCTTAGAGCAGCTGTTTATGGGAAGCTGGGCTGGGGAGGGCAGGCCTGCGCCAGTTCCTGAGAACATCGCTAGGCTAAAGAACCTGAGGGTCTTGACAGTTGACATCAGTGGATTGGAATCTCTTCCGGACGGAGTGGAGCACCTGTCAGCTCTAGAGGACTTCCGTATCCATGGTAACAGCTTCACCACACTGCCGCCACAGGTGTTGAAACTGAGGAATATCAAGAAGCTGAATTGCTCTCAAAACAATATCAGTCGCCTTCCAACGACCTTGTGGCGCCTGACCAACCTGAGAGAAGTAGATGTGTCCGGAAACCCCCTGATATACCCTCCTCCTGATGTTTGTCAGAGAGGTACGGCGGCCATGTTGGATTTCCTAAAGGAAGAAGAGAAGAGGCAGCAAAAAGAGAAAGAAGGTATTTTTCCATGTGACTACTCCATAAAGCTGCACTGGCATTTCTGTTGTTATTGCTATTAGCAAAGACTATGCGACTCTTTTACATTAGATGCAGATTAACAATGATTGCAACATACGAAACTTGGCTATGCCCATTTTCCTTATGCGGACATTCAAAACATTCGTTGGAAAGGGCGGGTTATGCCTGTATTTCATTAAGAGGAAATGATGCTTTTGAAATCATCAAGTAAAGGAAATAGAATCTGTCAAACTGCAAACTATCAAGCTTCTTTGCGTTCTTCACATCCTAGACCGAGAGATTCGTGCGAGCTTTGCCCGTCTCTCCCTCAGCGTGACCCCACCAGAGGTCAAACGGATGGCCAGGATGCTCGGACTAAGCAAGGAAGAAATCCAAACTATCATGGTGACATCTTAACCTGTCTTCCTAATCATTGAACGTTATGTCAATAGACAGTGTTTTTAGTGTAAATCAACACTCAGCATTCTCTGCGGTTCATACACATTGAATGTTCCAATATTCAACGAGCCGTTACTTCAAAGTTTGCAATCTTAAGCATCAATCAATCTATTCATAAAGGATCTTTTATAAAGTCAGTGATTGGATATGGTATTTTATGATTCTGAAATGTTGTCCTGTGATAGCCCCCTCACATGTAGCGAAAATCGATCGGACGACGAGTCTGCGAGCTCTAAATTACGAGTAGGCATGACCCTGATACCGACGAAGAAATGGCAGAGTTCCCCCTTACCGCCAGAGTCATGCCTCCTCGTAATTTAGAGCTCACAGACTCGTCGTCCGATCGATTTTCGTTACATGTGACGGGGTATAATTAACGACATCGTACTATGTCTCCTTATACCCCCCCCCCTCACATTAGGCGAAAATCGATCGGACGACGAGTCTGCGAGCTCTAAATTACGAGAAGTTCCACCTTCCCGTCAGGGTCAAGCCTCCTCGTAATTTAGAGCTCGCAGACTCGTCGTCCGATCGATTTTCGCCTAATGCGAGGGGGGTTTAACTAACGACATCGTACGATGTATCCTTACAGCAGGGGGTGTCTGTGTGGCGCAACGGCTAAAGCGTTGGAATCAGAATCAGTAGGTTCTGAGTTCATTACTCGCCATGCCCCTGCCGCCATGACGGTGGAGTGACGCCCACCGAGCCTCACGGCTAATCTGTCTAAAGGTGCCAAAAAACACCTACGGATTTGGTGCTGCCAGTGTGGCAACACCTGCACACTTGCCACTAAGACCCGTGAATTTTTTTTAATCCTTACAGCACGAGTCTCCCGACGACCCCGGCGACCAGGCGTACGACATGTTCCTGAAGTGGAGAGAGACGGACAGACAGAACAACACAGTAGACAAGCTGCAGCAGCTGATGGACGAGCTCAACACTGCCGAAACGTCACGGCAACGAACCAATCTGAAGGTCCTTAAATTATTTACAAATTTGATACAGTGGAAGCCGCTTAATTGCACACCCAATTTGCCAGCGAATTTCGTGCAATCATCCGGCGTGTGCGATAATGCGAAGTTACCCAGTTGGACCGCACCGCCACGGGATTTGGGGATTCCGTGCAATTGACCGAAGTGTGCGTTTATCCGACGTGCAATTAACTGGCTTTCACTGTATAAAGTAATTTTGAATGCAGCAACATTCCAGTCATTTTCAGCTTTAGTCTTTCTATCTTTACACTACTTATGTCAGGGTAGAGACTGCGATCTGGTAGAATCGAGTCTCTACTCTGACATATTTTGTCGTACGTACAACGCATTTTTATGTCCATTATCTTTAGACATTGGATAATATTTTACTTGTGTATTAGTACGATGGAGACGCAGGCGGATACCTGGTACCCAGGAAGCCATCTGGGGATGGCGAAGCACTGGGACAAGATCGGAGGAGATCGTCTGGAAGGTACATGTAATCTGGATATATAAGTCGTTGAGTGAGATTTAACCAAATGCAGTATGAGGGGCTACATCACAGAGGGAGCATGATCTGAATGATCTAGCAAACCCGTTGAAACATCATCTTCATTTGTAAACTTATGCTTGAAGGCTAATTGCAAAAGGATATCTAAGATGCGGTAGCGAAAAAAGTACAAAATTTTTACTTGTATAGATTTATCTGATGTTTCTACCTGGGCTCATGGTTTCGTTACTCGGCTCTCCCGCTGATGTTGTGCCACAATTTCCCTGACAGCTGAGTTCGACGCTCACCGAGCCCCTAAGATAATCTCTCTGAATGTGTGCCAAAAACGCACAGGGAAATGTGGTTAGAAAACAATGTTGGTTAGAAAGTGCCTTCGTCTACCTGCACAAGGTATGTGCCAACAAGATCTATATTGTTTCTTTTCTTGTTATATCTTTTATCACTTATATTGTAATGACTCGTAATCTTACCCTTGTTTTATCCTTTGATCACCAGTGTGACATCTGACGACAATCTCCCGATCATAGACAGTGGGATGTTGCGGGGACAGGACTGGATCGGACAGGGCGGGTTCGCCAGCGTCTGTAAGTCCTGGCACAGGGAGTGGAGGATGAACGTGGCGGTCAAGTTCATCAGCAAGCTGGAAATGGAGGCAAGGTGTGTGTACACATTTTCCCAAGATTTTACTCCCTTAGAATAAGGTATATGTTGCGTAAAATAGATCAGCGCTTTGATCCCGACCTACATGTACATGTGGAATTCATACATGTGCAAGGCAATTCTCAAGTACATGGGTATCGTTGTACCTTTTTTCTCATGAACGGTTTGTGTGCAGACAATATGAGCACCATGTAGTTTGTAATAAATTTTGTAATGACCGTTAATTGGATTTGGCAGTTTTGATTCTTATGTAGCCTTCGAAATAGCCAGGTTACTATTCTCCGTATGCTAACCAAGCGAAAGGATTGAGCCAGTGGTTACTACGGAGGATGGTACCGAGGCTATAATCAAAAAGCTTATCTAGATCAGAATTACTTACATGAATCCAATGAGAAATTGTACTGTTTCAATAAACGTCAAATAATTCATGACTTGTCATTATTTTTTTCCTACCAGTGAACAACAGCTGCTGTACTCCGAAGCCCGGAAGCTGAAGGCTGCCAGCGTGTCCCCCTACATCATCGAGCTGTACGGAGTCTGCCTCAGGCCGCACTTCGCGCTGGTCATGAGCTACATGGAGAACGGTTGTCTGGGCTCGCTGCTGCGACATGTGGATGTTCCCTGGGCGCTTAGGTAAATAAAAATAAAAGTTCTGTTACTATACTAAACTCTAATATCAATACTTACTCTAATACTAATCACACACACACACACACACACACACACACACACACACACACACACGCACACACACACACACACACACGTACACACACACACACGTGTGTGTCAATACGCCAAATACTAGAAGCAGTTACTCAAGCAACTGGATATGAATTTGGAATCCAATTGCTTGATGAGTAATTGCTATTTGCCTTATGTTTTATTTTATGTTCCTGATCTTTAAAAGATTAATGAATGGGCATAATGTGGCAATTGTTGCATTCAACACCAGTGATTCAGAAGCGAAGGATTCAAGTTTCGCAGTTGCTGAATTTAGAAATTGTTATACACATGTCCCTATACGTACATGCGACATACCCACGATATCATATAGCAATGACTAATGTTTATTGATGATGACTGTAATATCCTCTCCATTCAAACACTAGATGCATGTATGCTTTCAAAGTTGATCTGGCAAATATTGATCAAGCTGTTGATTGATTGACTGATTGATTGATTGATTGATTGATTGATTAATTGATTAATACAGGTGGAGAATGACGTATGAGATCTCCCTGGCCATGAACTTCCTCCATTGCCTGGACCCGCAGATTCTCCACTGTGACCTGAAAGCGGCAAATGTCCTGCTGGACGACGATTATCATGTCAAGGTTCGTGTCTAGTTATAAGTGAAACACTAAATTTACGTTAAACGTAACGTCCGTCAATTGACGAGGATCGCTTTTGACAGTCATCATTCGACTAGGTGGGTTGAGTCCCTTTTCTACCCACCGCGTCACCGTGCCAATTTTTCAAGCTCGCCATATTACCACTAAACCATCCACAAAGTACAGCTTTCAGTCAATGTGCATACTATTAGGTACATTTCAGTAGCTGTTCATGCTAATGTTTATGTACATTTTTCAGATAACGCATAATTTTTCTTTGAAATTTCTGAAAAAGGCATATATAGGTTCGTACCAGTCACCGTCTATCCCCTTGATCCCTTGATGCATCGTTTCTTAACAAATATCGCAATAGTACATAATAAGCACATTGTTTCTACTTTAGAAACGTTAATAATGTTTCCCATCCACTTCACAGATAACTGACTTCGGCCTGTCCAAATGGAAGAGCAGGTCCCTGGTGCTGACCACCGTCAGTCCCATGGGGACCACCATCACACACGCCCCGCCAGAGTTCCTCAAGGACGTCAGCCGTCTGCCTGACGCTTCTTTTGACGTGTACAGGTGCGTCATATACGTATCTCAAACATCTCACTTTAGTAGCATCACTTCTGTTGATGTTTCTAGGCCAAGTGTAAATCATAATTTCATTTGGCTGTAGGTATTAAACTGCAATGAGGAACTCACTGATTTGACAAAACGTTTAAAATCGCGCAGCTTCGTCAATGTAGATTTCTACACTTCTATTCCCGTGTCTTTAAACAAACGTATCAAGTTTAAAATGTGTGTATTTTTACCTTACTGGGTGTTTATTCAAGTGTAATGTCCTTACTGCTTGACAGCTTTGGAATCCTTATCTGGGAGATCTTGACGAGGAAGCAGCCATTTGCAAGTAAGTAAAACAATTTAGTCTAGTATATTCCATTTAGTCTTGGAATCTGGACTAACCTTTCTTTCATCGGTTGTACAGCTATCAACTGCTAATCTTATTGCCACTCTTGATTTCTTTTCTGAAGTATCACTTTTGTGCATTTTTTTTTTGCATTTCGTTTTCTAAATCTCCTTTGTGCCGTTTTTACCTGCATTGAAAATACAGGAGATAACGTTGGTTTTCAACAGCTAACATGTCATGTACAGTTGGCACTAGCATCACAATGTACATTTTCTACTAGTCATATTTTCTGTCCTTTCTGTCCAAAGCATATTGAAGATGAATTTCTTTTTGTAATGGAGTATTCTAGATACGCCAATTTGCGTAATGAGCTATTCATATTTCTCGAATCCAGTACAGCAGATTTCAAGAGACTCGATGCTACAGACAGATTGGTATATGTCTTTAGATGCCACAACTCCCATAATGCAAAGATAGGCAAAATATCTGTACTACTTTGCTATTAGAAAGAATAATGAAACTCATGATTAGCCCAACTCGATTGTAACACTATATCAAAGACTTGTGTTAGCCCTTCTTGTTATGTTAATTAGGATTTTAAGTCTTATTCTATACACCTATTTTGTACTTTGTGTAATAGTTGTTGCCATACATTGTACCATGTACAAATGTCGTGCATAAAGTTCTCTCTAATTTCTCATTCCAGATGTGAGCCACGCCGAGTACATTGAGATGGCGGTTAAGATGGGGCAGCGGCCTGACCTGCGGGAGGTCCCCACACAACCTTCTGACGTCACTGCCATGAGCAAACTGATGCAGGACTGCTGGGCAGAGAGGCCTCATCACAGGCCATCATTCAAAGGTAATATCACTGCGCGTTCTTCCAGGATGAAGTTTTAACTTTCAACACAAAATTAAATTGTGACTTACCAAAATTTTCAAATAAACAGTACCAGGTTTTTTAAGATATGAGCTATCTATTGCTTTTAAGATGTTCTTCATGAAAAGCAGGTCAGCAGTCGATCCAAAATTGCAAGATAGTTTATGGCGTTCTCCGCCTCTGAGCTAAAGCTTGATACACTGATGGCTCTTTTACTTACCATAAGATGGGCCAATCTCACATAGGCCACATAGGCCACAAATGATAGCTCGCATAGGTCATCCTATCAACAGAACGGATCTGCCAGGGGATGGAAATGTCTTCATTTACAGAGGATTTCAAATTTAAGTAGCAAAATATAGATGAAAATTGCAATGATGAGGACTTAGCTTAGGCATAGTCTGATACACTTTTCAAATTCAAAGTAACTTTAAAGACAATGGTGACGACGCTGTAAAATCTCTTCTCATAGAGTGCTCGGATTGGCTGCGGAGAGGGTACGAGAGGTACAAGGCTTACGTCAGGGATGCCATAACTACCGTGGAACGGAGACGGGTAAGATCTCTCTCTTCTTTCATTAAGTGTCTACAGTTTGAAGTTGTATCAGGCACCATGTCTTATGGCATCAACCATTCATTTTTTTTTAAATTTCTGTAAAATTGATATATGCTTCCTGCACACAAAGTAAATAATTGGTTGCTTGATTGATTGATGGATGGATGGATGGTGGAATAATTATCGTCACGGTGATTGAGCGATTTTAAGAAAAAAATCACTCTCCAATTCGTCAGACCAACTCTGGTCAATTCAGTCATCGTTTCCTGTCGATATGGTTATAACAAATATTAACTACAATCAAAGAATGTAACAGTTTCATTATAATTTTTGAATAATCTCTTTACATTTTTATGTTTCAGTCAAGGCAAAGGTCTCATCATCCATAGTTAGGAACTATATACGATTTGAAGCTGGCTACATGCTGTTCACAAAGATGAGGCTGTATGTTTACTTTGTGCACATGAATCATTCTCGATATCAAATAGAATATATTATATACATCGTATATGCATATAACAAGGTATTTTAGATATGCCACATACTACAATAATCATCCACTGTATTCTGTTGCATTTGCAATACGTAATACAAAACATGAAATAATGAAAACATTCTGTTATTGTAAGTAATCGAGGTGCTTTTCAAAATCATTTTTGATTGCAGTAAACATGACAATATAACACTCAATTTGCATGCTTAATGTGTGTTTGTAGCATATGGCAACCTTTTAAAGTAATGACATACAAGTAATTTTGACGAGCATCATTGACACGTGTTTCCAAGCCGACTGCAATATTCATTTATAGTCCAGACTTTCTGTAAACACGACGTGTGAATCGGTGTTGTCTTTTTTACCATGAAGAAAAACGTATTCATTCTTCGTCTGTAGCGCCTGTGATATGTATTTTTCTCACAATTTCAAACTCTTATCCTCGCTTTATTGCATTGTATACTTTCTTAGATCTATCCAGATGCTCTCATATGGAAAATTTATGTTAAGCTGCTTATTCAATAAAGGTTTCATTTTTTCAAAGATGATATTTTTGTTGGGTTATTTGTGTCGCCATAAGTCTCTAAATTTGTTACTTGTTGAAACTAATAGGCTTTTCAGGGTTACATACTTGTATGGCGTCTTTACAGTGTCATCATGTTATGATAAATCTTAACTTTGAAGGAAACATCAAAAGAAAGAATGCAACGTCCATAGTGCTGACGACGAACGACTCCTTCCTAGCTTATTATAGCCTTTGGGTTGGGTGAGTGACCATGGTAGAGGATCCGTCACCTTGTCCTTGGAAAGGCGCTTTCAACGAATTTCTTACCATTTGAAAACAATGGTACCTGACTTCGCGATTGTTTAGACATGTAAACGTTGATGGAAGGAAAGGGATGGGCCCAACCTTACAATACCGTGCCCTACGTATACACACCGGGGATTACAAACCACTGTCCCAAAAGTCCTTAAAATAGCTCAAGAAATACTTTAAGTTTACATTTTTACCCACCACTGAAAAGACGCCCATTCAGGTTGAAAAGTAACACTATTTTGCCCCATTCAACGCTGCAGACATAGGATTAAAGGTCACGTAATTTACCCCATCACACATGACTGCTCGCCACACCTTACATGATGAGGCCTGTGACGTATGGACAGAACCCGTCCGACAGGGCTGCACCTTCACATTGTGAGGTCAGAGAAAAATCCTCACAACATTAGCATCCTTTTTAGGACAAACATAGACCTCTTTGGACATATTTTATATGTATCACTGCAACTACAGGTGGGTTTGTTTTGCCATTGTTTCAGTCTATATAATGTATGTAGTGCAAGACAACAATGTATTAGATGTGCAGGCAATCTGAGGGTCTTAGTTATACTCTAATAATGGACATACTATGGGTGGGTGGGGGGCACGTAGACGTCGATCAGCAAGGGCTTCATTCTTACATTTTTATGGTGATTTCAAATATTTCATTTCTTGTTGTAATTGCTATCGTGATATCAATCGTTGCTGACTAATATACTTGGTGGCATGGCCTTATTTTTATTTGTTACTTTTTTGCCTATATCATATTCATATACGATAATTGAAATAGCTTGCTGGATACGGTTGTTGGAAAACGTGTCGCTATTCCTTGCACTGCAATGATCAACAAGTGACACTGTGTTCTATCTTTTTTTTTCAGATATGACAAGTAAAGGATCATACACATTCAAAAAGAAGCCTACGGAAGGCCCAGTGACCCTTGACCTCCAAGGTCGTAAGCTTTCTTCGATTCCAGACAAAGTCCTCAAGCAGAAAAACATCCAATGCCTTATCCTTAGAGACAACAAGATCAAGAAAATTTCCAAGAAGATCTCGAAATTCGAATATCTGCAAACTCTTGATGTAAGCAACAACCCTGACCTTAGGTTTATTCCAAAACAAATCGGCGATCTCCCCAAACTGTACAACCTGCACCTGGAGAACTGTGGACTGGAAAGTTTACCAGACGACCTGTACAACCTGCAAACCTTGGGCAGTCTAAACCTGAAGGGGAACAAACTGTCGGCACTGAGTAGTGAGATCAGTAAGCTGCAGTCTCTTAGGCAGCTGTTCATTGACAACAACCAGTTCATGGACTTACCTGAGGAGATCTGTACGCTAGCGAACCTGGAGGTGCTCGGTTGTGGTCAGAATCTGCTGACACGTCTTCCGGACAAGCTCACCATCCTCAACCTGAAGTCTCTCACCATCTCCTGCTGCAGGTTTGAAGAGTTTCCAAGGCAGGTCCTCTCGCTGGGGAGCCTGGAGAGGCTGTACATAGGGGGCTGGGCAGGGTCAAACACGTATTCCCCTATCCCGGAGGGCATTGCTCATCTACAGAACCTGCGGCTCCTAGCAGTAGACCACAGTGAACTGGCATCCTTACCCCAGGGCATCGTATACCTACAGATGCTACAGGAGCTGGATCTGTCCATGAATCTCTTCACAGCCGTTCCACCAGAAGTCTTGTCCCTCCCGAATCTAGTCTCCCTCTTCATGGTGGGGAACCAACTCACGCGGCTGCCCGTCGAACTGGGCCGCCTACCGGGTTTGCAAGATGTTGTAGTATTCGAGAACCCCCTGGAATACCCTCCAGAAGATGTCTGCAAAGAAGGGAGTGACGTGATCATCAAGTTCTTACGATCAGAAGCGGAAACAGTGCCCCTAGCAGGAGAGATGGGAGGTAAATGATGCTAATGGTGGGAAAGATCTGGGCACAGTTTAGTGTCATGTTTATGTCTTTCTATTCGTGTAGAGTTTCTGTTCGAAGATGTACTCCAATACTCCACGTCTTTCCGACTTAACATTTCATGTTTATTTTGGTACCGAATTTTACATCTTAAAAGCCTATAAAGAACTGAGATCGACTGATTACATGAAGGAGCCACATTGGCCATGAAACTGAAATTAAAAAAAAACTATCTCTCATAAAGCTGTGATTGATGAAAGGCATTTGACATTTTTCTAGGTTGTGTAACAAGAATTTCACGTTTGTCTAAGGTACAGTTTTATGTCCTTTATGTACATTCTAATGATATCTTTCTATCTCTAGCATCTGCAGCCCAGGACCATTATCCCACTCCAACGACGGAACTTTGAGTGACGATTCAAGAGAGTGAATACTTTGATATATGTAACGAGAGGGAAGGACTAATAACAGATATACCTTAGGTGTTAGGAAGCTTCAAAAGGAGCTTGGGATGCACGTTAGGTAGAAAGCTAGTCGTTCAATCTCCACATGTAAACTAGATCTCAAACATGTCACATTATCCCTGTCACTGACAACAATGTGACATGTTCGGGATCTAGTTTAAATGCGAAGATTGTACAGTATGTTGTTTGCTACTACTTTGATACCCCCGTTCTATTACTTTGAATTAATTTCCATAACTTGTATTATGGAATGGGGTTACTGACACCCGCCTTACGTAATGTATCTATAACAGTTATCTTTATCTGAATAAAAATGTCATGTCTAGCCTGACGGAATAGATGAAATAAATGAAACTACAATGCAATGCTTAGTAGTAATGCGGACGTGTATATGCTATACATAGATTTAGTGTGCTATACGATACACTATTTATTGTAATGTTGCAAATTTAAAATTATATAGGTTGATTAGTAGTGAGCCACATATAGTCACTTCTATTGGCTGGTTTGTCAAATGTTGTCATTAGAAGGAGTGAGGTTTACTTGTTTTTACCTCCATGAAATGTCTTGGAATGGAGGTTATATTTTCTGTTATGTGTCTCTGTCTGTGTAGATGATTACTCAAGAATGGCTGGATGGATTGGTTTCATACTTGTTGTGTTGGTGAGGTGTAATGAAAGCTCGAATCGATGAGATTTTGGGCGCCGTATCTGTCGTTATAATCGATGTAATAATATCAGAAATCAAACCTATATTTGAGATATATTGGTACAGGCATCGTGCTGTAGGTGTTTGTTAATGGGCTTAGCTCCAAGCAGATGGTGACAGCTGTTTGGGGGTGTCTCTGTCTGTATACAAGATTACTCAAGAATGGCTGGATGGATTGGTTTCATACTTGTTGTGTTGGTGGGCTGTGATGAAAGCTCGAATCGATGAGATTTTGGGCGCTGTATCTGTCGTTATAATTGATGTAATAATATCAAAAATCACCCCTATATCTGCGATATATTGGAACAGGCATCGTGCTTTGCTCCAAGCAGATACCCATAACAGTAATATCCATTACTCTTAAATACAACCGACCATCAACATACATAACATCCACAAAAAGCAATGAATATTTCATGGAGGTATGAGGTCCCCGAACTCTAGTTATATTTGCGCCATACGTTATCTAGCATCCAAGGAGTACAAATAGAAAGTCACTATAAGGATATTTTTCAGCTATCTCTATAATATGCACATAATACAACTTTAAATAAAGTACATGAAGTGGTGGTATATACAAGGACCTTGATGCAACTTCCTTGGTGAATGCGTTCATATCATCGTGACTCAAAACGTATGATAGACTACCGTGAGACCACCACAGTACGAACGTCTAACCTAAAGGCATTTACTCACCATTCCATGTTGGAATCCCTCTCCACCTTCCTTCCGGTAAATGTGCGATATATATAGCCTCAGGTTTCACTGTATCACTATACACTTCCCATATTATCAAAGACAATTATTTCTCTTATACAAGTTAAGTCCTCTTTTTTTACCATACCGACTGTACGAAATGAAACCATTTATTCAGTTACATTTGCTTTGTATTTGTCAAGGGGGTGGGGTGGGGTGGGGGTGTAGTGTATAAACAGTCTGATCATTCATTCTCGACCATCTCATAATTACGCAGCGCAGACTAGTACGTTTACTGCATGACAAGTGGACGTCTGGCCTGCAGAACCTGTCTGGTTGTTCAGGCACCTTAAAGTAATACACGTGCCACCTGTCATATGACCCGTATCATTGCTGCAGGCCCCATTATATGTGACTCACTAACCTTTTGTGTATACCTGTTGAGGTTAAAGTTCGCATTCGTCAAGTTACACTTGTCTTAACAATGTAACGCCGTGCTGTTTTGGCAAATTCTAGCGCACCATATTAAGTAAATACAGGCATCATAATATGTGTTACTCAAATGCTTAGAACACTGATGTCTTGGGCTCTCAGTGAGTCAAGTTCATGGCCATGAAACGTGCGGCTTTTAGTATTTTGGTGACCGTAAGTAGAAACAACTACCTCTTTCGCCTTTTAACAAAATGCTTCCTCTATCCACCTACTTTCAGCCGACGACAGCAAATCTATGGTCGTCTTTTATATATATCATGTTTGTAGTAGAATCTTTCTATGCTTTACTTGATGTACTAGATATCCCCGCATAATGAGAAGGTTAATTGGTATGTAATATTTTGATTCCGCTTACCATAGCTTAATATCTAACATGCCCCCCCCCCCCCCTTCTTTCAGATGGTGGCAGCAGCAATCGTCCATGTGGATACAAAGACAAGATGCAGATTATGCCAACCGGGTAATTCAGCTCTAAGACGTAGCATGTGACACAAATACTTCAGATATTCTCTTTGCGTACAGTCTAATAATAGAAGAGATAGAGAAGGTAAATTTCGTGGTAGAATAAGTTGTCGTTGTTCGATGTGGTCTTGGGCTTTAAGTGAGTTTGCGAATGTAACGGTAACTTGTGACAAACACCATTTCATTAAAAAGGTATCTTGGCTGTTCTGGCTTGGGTATTTCTGAAAATCTGTTTTCTTTGACTGTGTTGACGGACGTCTTTTACCATTTGTTTGCACACAGGGCCCCATACTTTTCTATTTCAAGATAAAAAAACCTACGAATCTAGTATGATAAATAGCTTTGCAAAGGGAATGACCAAAATATTTTACACAGGGTATCACATGGTAAGAAAATGCAAGGACAAACAGCCAAACACAACAAGATGTGCCAGGTGCCCAGCGAGTTCCTACACGGACCTTGCAAACATGGAGAAGGGATGTTATCCCCATCGCCAGTGTAACATAACCAGCGAGGTTATGGTGTTCTCTGGAAATGCAACACATGATGTCATATGCAAACCTTGTGATACGTACACCCAACCTTGTCAGCCCTGCCATGAGTGTCCACCAGGAAAAGGAGTTGAAATAACAGGTAACTGTCACTTGTGCTCTTTCCTAAATGCTTAGCATGGATATTGTAATAGAGTAAAAATAAACATGTATCATCGAATTTTTTTCAAACATTTAACATTAATGATTGTTACCAACATTGTATTAATTCTATAGAATCATTTACCCTACATTAGGAGGTTGTAAAGTATGTCCTTATGTAACTTCAGTTCAAATGTAAATCGGAAGTACGTATCCTGAGAAGATTAGGATTCTTAATGTCACATATTCCTTCTCATGCCCTCTTTGTCTTTTTGCAGATGCGGACCTTAGTATAGAAAAGGCTATTCACACATCTGAAGATGACTCTATCAAACTTGAGGAACGGAAATGGTTGATCATAAACACTGTGCTCACTGCATTGATATTGATTATCGTTGTTGGTTTCCTGGTTTTCATCCGATCAAGGGAAGAGTGCAGGCAGAGGACATGTGAGTACCCGGGGCAGAGTCCCGTAATATTCTCACCTCTGTTAATATTTGAATTAACGTTAGCAGACAAAGACAATGTTATCAACATGATATCACAATCTTTCATGGAGGGATCTATCATGTAGTTGAGAATGTAAAAACAGAATATGTATTTACGTAACTACATAAATGTTATAATTCTTTCACTTCGTTTTCTGATTTCATGTTAGAAGTTAAAATAGTTTATAATGTTACCTTTCAGATGAAGAAGAAGGACATGTCGCCTTGCCTGTACAGTGCGAGGACACTCATCCAAAAGAACTTGAGGTACGCTCTAAATTCCAAGTTTATAAAAATGTACTAAAGGGAACTTATGGAGGATTATGAGATATATATTTGATGTCAAGCCCATCAGTAACAAGTACAATATGAAGTAGCAGTCATCTAGAAAACAAAGTTGTATGATCATGTACCCACTAAACCCCTTGTTTACTTCAGGCTTCGTCATCTATAGGCTCGCGTTGGAGTGCTGCAACACATCTTCTTCCCGACCAGAGCACAACTGTGACACGACTCTCTTCATCAACACTTTCAACACAAGACGTGAATGAATGGTCACCGATGATTCCACCCGCTAACGTTGAAGATTTGCAGGTGAGGGTAAAATGTAGACAACAATCATTTGTATTGGTTCAGGCGTATTTCGTTTAATCAACTGATGGTT
Source organism: Branchiostoma floridae x Branchiostoma belcheri (assembly GCA_019207045.1). Taxonomy (NCBI): domain Eukaryota; kingdom Metazoa; phylum Chordata; class Leptocardii; order Amphioxiformes; family Branchiostomatidae; genus Branchiostoma; species Branchiostoma floridae x Branchiostoma belcheri. The sequence goes on along the minus strand of CM033039.1, from coordinate 6,020,838 downwards.
TCTTTTTGTATTATTGGTACAGGAACCACAACCTGACGGCAACCGGGGTGCTTGCTATGGTTTTCCAGTTGCGGATGGGTCTCACACACTACCAAAGACCTCCAGTTCTGCTCATATGGCTTCGCAGAGCAGACAACATTTGCCCTTTAGACCCATGTCTTGTTCTACAGATACGATCCCTTCAACTTCAGCCTCCTCCCACGAAACGTCGGCATCCAGTTTAGAATACAGGCAGAAAGTGAACTCTACACTGGCTCGGTCTTATGCAAACAGTATGTATTCACTTAGTTCATGCTATAGCTAGAAACCTCTGAAATTTCCTAAGACTATTGCTAACCTTGTTGTATCATTCTTTTACTTATGAGATCTTGTTTGGCTCTGCAGTTCTCACAGCTAGTGTGACCGAGGAGCTTAAAACCAGCCTTGGAGAACAATGGCCCGAGCTCGCGCGTCGTCTCAAGCTAAAGGAATACCAGATTGATCAGATAGTAAATGAAAACCGATCAGATTTGCAAGGTCAAATCTACAGCATGCTACGCTGTTGGCAGGATGGGAAGACAGGAGAAGCAACTATCCCTGAGCTTTATGGTGCCCTGAAACAGTGCAATCGTCTGGACATTATGCATAAGCTACAAGCTATGGAAGATAATTCGTGATTGTCATGATACAATAAAAAAAAAAATTCAACTTCAGGAAAAAACGGGAAAAGCCAAACCTATGTATTAGAGTAGTTTTAGAATCCATGTTCTAAATTAGAAGTCCTTTCAATGTCACCATTGTGTACTTTGTTACAACTTTTGTACCTGTATGCCTGTACTTAGCCCGTTATGGCGTGGATGTATATAATAAAGGCTACCATCATCATCATCATTGAATATAAATGTCATCATGTGCAGACGCTATGCACCTGTAACCTTCTTTCATTTTTCAATAAAGTTTGTATATTTCATGTCTATACAGCTAGAGGGTTATGTGTGCTTACACTGTAGCTAGACATCAATGTTTTAATGAATAAAGAAAGCATAAGTCTCGTCAGTTTGCTTATCATTTTTGATAAAGCCGAGAAATCTAAAGTAAAGCAACAGTCAAAATGAAACGGGTCTTCATACTAAATAATTCAAGAATAGAAATGATACCACATTGAACAGTTGAATCCAAGATCATGTTTTTCTTATGTTTTCTTAAAGTACATGTCGGAATTTTTATAGAATAGAGAGTAGTGTAGCAATATTGCAGCGCCACGTAGTCTTTAGGTAATAGCTACTAGTATGTGTAAGAAGATACCAGCACGTGTATCATCCTATTATATGAGCAAAGTCAGCATCAGCTTGTTATTATTGCATGGGATGCGTTGTAGCTTGATGTCCACTTTGTGTTGATACACAAGAAATGCCATCCAGTCTCTACATGTAAGGCGTTAGGATAATTTCAGGGTCACACAATGGACGTCTCGTTCAAACGCGGAACTGAACATGCTAGGTTCTTATCACCCTTATTGGTTGCCGTGACAAAACTGTGCGGTACAAAAGCAAACCAATTTTAGTAATACAACGTTGATATGCACGATAAGCAATTACCAACCAATTCTACTTTATTAATGCTTCGTGACGTCGACATCGATAATTCAGATATGAGATATTGACCTCTGTATAAGTCACCCAAACAGGTGTTCCCTGGACCTCTGTATAATTCACCCAAACAGGTGTTCCCTGAAACTATCTCCGGAGTGCAAAGGTCAGTGTTAACACGAAATTTTGGGTCATTGAAGATTTCGTGTGTTTTAAAAGTAAGATTTTACGAATGCCTGTTTCAAAGGTCTATCACAGTCTTTGAACTGCTGTGGAGGTCGTTCTCATTGTCACTTCCTTATTTGGAGATTCTTGTTTCATTGTGTCACATGTCACATGTTTTGAAACATTAATCTCGCTCAACCTTCCCTCGTGATTCAAAATGGCGGATATCGTAGGCGTGTTGCCGGAACCTTTCGCTCCCGTGTCTACGACAAACGGCCTTTCTGAGGTAAGCAGTGTCTGATTAATAATGGTCTCTTGGACAGCAATGCCTGGCTTTTCTCATTGTACGAATGTCTGGCTGATGTTATTCCTCAAAGATGTAACCCTTAATCGGAGATAGGCGGGACCTGTTTTAGGCAGCATGCTGCTCGGCTTGGAAAGTGTTCAAGCCGACGACTTAAAGTAGTGCCCAAGTTCAGCATTGTGGATCTGAATTACCTCAAGTCCTCGACTAAGTCAGAAGAGTAGAGTCGTAGTACGTGGGAGTGACGATAAGAGATTATGCATAGCAGACGTGTTGATAATGTGCTGTATTGGTGGCACGTTGGAGTGGCAAAACAGTCACTGAATCAGCAACTTGCTTTGTGCAGAAATTGAGATCCGATTACACTTAATTGTTTAACTACTGTAAAGTTAACACATTTTAGAAAACCCACAATGGACGATAGTTATGACTTGAGACCGTAACTGAGTCGGTAAGGAACGATCTGTAGCACGCTTTTCAAGTAGTAAGAATATAGACATGCTTCTCAGTGCCTTACAATCTACTACGAATCAAATATGCCATGATCAAAAGATGGAGAATCGCGAGTGGTTTTGTGCTACAAATGTATACATGCATATCATTATCAATGTGTAGTGAAAAAATAACTGTTATTAGATGAATTTTAACGTGGAAGACATCCGTCTTTGTTAGGTGTTTACACCTGTCACATACCTGGGAGCAACGTTACTGTAGGTCAAATAAAGGTTAAATTCCATCAAGGTGAGATCATTACCTTTCCAGCCCAGCTGTCTTGTATGAATATGAATATTCTATGATATAGGTTTTTCACATCATATATGTGGAAAAAAGATGTAAAAAATAGAAGAAAAAACATTACAGTTTTATTGTAATCAATGTTCTTTCTGTATTGTTTCCACTCAGTGGACTGACAGTAATTATCTTGATATTGACACTGATTACAGAAATTTTTGAATTTTTATTCGCAAAGTCAAAGTTACATACCAGAGACAGATGATAAAAATTTGTAGTAAAATATCAGCGACACTTAGATTATGAGCTATCAGCAGGATATTCAACTTACTGGTTTACATGATATTATTGAAACATTTCTTTTAGTGTTGATATAGAAATATGTTTAATAGCAAAATAAAAATGCTCGAAAATGAAAAATGTGATCAAAATAGTAAATTAAAACAAGCAAATACATTATCGATTCTATGTCTAAAACCATGTCATCACCAATACATCCGTTTGATGTTTCAACTCAGAAAACAGTGCAGACGTCATACATTGAGTGCAGATCTTGAATACAATTCAAGTTAAACCACAACGCAAAGAATGTGCAAAGGTAAGATGAAATACAACACAAAGGAAATTTCGGCCCCGTGTTGGTCGAAGATGGACAAATATTTTCATCTTATCAATTCATTGTCATTTGAAGCTCATTTGGATATAAAAGGCCATATCAAAAATATTCATGTAGTGTAATGATATTACTGTCCAGTCGAGTACAAAGCTAGCGAGCATTACGTTCAGTGTGGATGGTCATAAAAGTATAATATTATCCACTATTTGCTTTGCCAAGTACATGTATAACCTGCATGGAAAGGCAGTGACAATAAATAGGAACATCTATCATTGTAAGTGCACACCAAATTTTCTCTCAAGTCTACCAGAATCTTTGATCATTTCTCACTGTAATTGTTTTTACATCTTGTGTTTTTCGAAAGTGCTACATCGTATTATAACCTTGGAGCATCGTGTTCACAGCATCTCTGATCAATAAAAAAAGAGACAGCCTCGTTGTTATTGTCAACACTTACAATATTATATACATGTGGATGACCCTGATCTCACAAGTAGGGAGTACCGACGAACGTTTCCGAATAAGTATAGAATGTTTTTGATCTACTAAAGAGTCTCCTTTACACAGAACCCAAAGCTGATCTGACCTAAAATACATACAGATGATTTATATTTCTAACTGGTTGTTCTCCAATGCTACTTGCTTTTCTGTATCCTCTATAGCAATAGCATGTACTCATGGTGCATTCTGCTTCAGCTTTGAAGACGACGAGGCGAGACACAAAGTAAAGGCTGCTATTGAAGAGCGGATGCAGTGCATGATCTACGGACGGCAACCTGCGAGGACTAGAGCCAGGCAGCTGAAGAAGTTGTAAGACCCCATTACAGTGTCTGATTCAGGCAAGGGCCATATAAACACCTACTGTCATGTATGACAAACCATTTGTGTTCTGGAGTCGCCATGTTGTCACAGTGGAGGTCATGACCCTCATGCCTGCCATGATAACAAAAGGCAGGTGTTCGATTTGCCTGAGGTGTATTATGCGCTTGACACACATGACTGTCTACTTAAACGCGATTGGTTGACGAGGGGTTTGGTGAGCTAGGGTTCATCGGGGTCACTTTAAAGGGCTTTGTGGGAGTGTTTACCTTTGTTTACCTTTGGCGTAGTCGTCTACCTCTCCACTCCGTTGCGGCCTTTGATTTCATAATGGGAACATTACGCAATATATCAATTATAGAATGGTTTAAAAGACAAGAAAACACACAAAACATAAATCAATGAAATATCTTAAGCAATTTGTCAAATCTTTGTTCACTCAGCAGACACAGCACGGTCGCAGCCTCTAGTGGAAAGGGGTTGTAAGGCCCTTTGGAGTCAATGGCATGTAATGTTAAATATGACGAATGTGTGGTATTCACCATGTCCGGCTCAATTTTGGCAGGTTCTGAACTTTTCGACACCGATATGGATTCGTTATTACCCTCGCTAAGAAGGTTTAGAAGGTTAAAAGCTTTTAGTAGCGTTTGTATGTGTGGATGTTTGTGAATGGAGAGCATAATTCGAGAATACCTGAATGAAATGTATTGCTATTTGGTATGTCTTGATGAGACTTTGAAATGATTAGACCCCCCTCCCCGCTTGCTTAGATACATGTTTAAGACAGGAAAGTACTTTTTTTTGCTTTGTCACTAGAAAAGATAGTGACAGGTTTAGCTCCACCTGATTGTACAGAGGTTTTTCCTTATTATCCCATATTGCTTAATTGGTAGAATCGTATTATCCTATACTGTTTGATAAGTAGAATTGTAAGATATATTCTGTATTCTTTCTTTTTCTGTTTGTTGTAGTTTATAGTTGACCATACAAAAGTTACTGTACTATTTGTCGTGTACGTGTCAATAAAGCTTGTATCACAAAAACGTTAGATTCTATTCCGGAGTCAACATGATACACTGCGACTCTGATCAACTACAACGTTTACTGAAAAAAAAAACCTCGATGAGATCTGGCATGGTGAAACAATTCTTTAAGAAACTTCCGAACATTGGTTTATATTGAGTGATTAAAAATACTGAAAACATCGCAAATATTCACATCAGTGCTTTAAGTCAAATGAAAATATATGAAATGAAATGCATTTCAAAAAGTTTTCTCAAAACCTCTGTACCCAGGATATGAGAAAAACAAAGAAGGAAGACTCGAGAACCTACCTGTTTGTAGCTGTGGCCATTCTGGACCATGCGTCGGCAATTCTGGGGATACCAGTAATTCTACAAAAGTTAAAGGGTCCAAGAAACGACTTCAGAGTCGACGTCAATCTGCCGTCAGTAAAGCAAGCATGTTCCCTGGCCGTTCACAAGATGAGGACCTATAGTATGGACCAGGTCATGGCAGGGGACGTCGACGTAATGACAGTGGACAGGTACACTCTACGCAACTTACACGATAAATGACTTATATATCATGGATATGACTGAAGTTGAACGCATGTTTCCAGTCCAACACTAGTCTCGAATATCGATTAATACGTTTCAGCAACGACACTTTATAACCTATAATTTAAGATATTTTCAGAAAATTCCACTAGTCCTTAAATGAAATAATCATTGCATGATTTATCACCTCTAATGCTGTTTGCGTTTCTGTATCCTCTATAGCAATAGCATGTACTCATGGTGCATTCTGCTTCAGCTTTGAAGACGACGAGGCGAGACACAAAATAAAGGCTGCTATAGAAGAGCGGATGCAGTGCATGATCTACGGACGGCAACCTGCAAGGACTAGAGCCAGGCAGCTGAAGAAGTTGTAAGACCCCATTGCATGAAAGAATTCCTAATTAACTTCTGTTGAATGTTTTAATACAGCGTTTTCAATGTTTGATATTTTCAACTGGCATGATGAAAATTACCTCAAATGTCAAACAATTTTTTTTCGTGTAACATTCAACAGCCCAACGAAGGACGGTAGAGTGGCAATTACTCTGAGTTGTCCAGCGTTCAACGAACAACAGGGACGTGTTCTTGCTGTGATAGATGGGGAAGACCCTCCTCTCCCAGTCATGATGCGGAAGGTACATGATTGTTTCTTCTTTGCAACAGACTTTTTAAATATGGGTTTCTGACACACCCCAAAGTCATCTTGATGATAAAGCTGTAGACTTTTGTTATGTAAACTAAAGTGTGCCTATCTGTACAAGCCGCGGTTAAGAGCATTCGCGTTTTAAGCGTTTAAAACCTACGTATTCACGCACAGATGGCACAGAGCAAGAAATGGGGGAATGTCAAATCATTTTATGTTTATTCGGCCTAATATTCAGTTAACTGAATCTTGAAGTCTTCAATGTGTCAGACAGCTTGGGGTCTGCAAAGCCAACTGGAGGGGGGCCTGTGCCAAAATAAGAACATCCTAGAAAATCCTAGGCTCCATACATCATCATTGATGTCAGTGGATGATTGATTGATTGATCGTTTAATTATTGCAATTTACTGATATCATTTTCGTGGCACACCCCAGTCTGACCTGGATTTGGAATGGAGGGGAGGAGAAGAGTCTGCTTCAGACTTAGGAGGAAGGAAAAGGGGAGAAAAACTCAACGACGAGGAATTCACGAAGATGGTGGAACTTCTCGAAAGGGTGCTTCAAGGCATCCCAGGCTCTGATGTATGGGCAATCTATCCACTTTATGTAGCTATGTGTTACTATCCAGTTGCTTATACATAAACGTATCATGTATTTAGCACATGGGTTATCTACGTTGGTGCTTATTATTGAGCAAGCACAGTCTTGCTACTCATTCACTAGTTTATATTGCTCACAAGATGTTTCTATGAAAGGAGTTGACGAAACTGTGATGTGCATTTTGTTTACCAGTTGCAGCCATTCCCGGTGTCAGAGGATGGGAAGATAAGCATCCGGGATAAGCTTTTCCCCGTGAAGGTAACCAAGTCCGCATTGCTTGACTAATGTTGGTGATATGACACTGTTGTCAATTGGCAGACGATACAAAATCGCTTCATTTCATTGTGAAGATGTATTCAATACCTGTGTACATTCTTAGGAGGATGGAGGCAATGACGAGGATGAATCTTCTCTGGAGTATGTAGAGGCAATGCCCAATGATAGACCTCTATGTCTCGAAAGGGTAGGCAAATTCATTTTTTTCTTAATAACATATTTAACTTGGGAAAAGTTCCGAATGTATTAATTTCAAATTGAAGAAAGATACAAAACATTCGTTGATCTATTTTTCTTCACTAAACTTTTACTTTCATTCCCTTGGCCTTGAGATGAATGCCTTGTGATTAGAGCACTTCTATTTGAGCGCCTTACTCTAGCCTCTTTTACTTCTCCAGTTCTATTGACCAGCAGCTTAAACGTTTTTAAATGTTTTCTTTTGATTGCAGGGCTCTGTTAAGAAGGTTGCTGCTACAAACACCGAAGAACGCAAGGTGAATGAATGACTGTACTTTTTTTTCTTTCCAAAAGCAGGTTAAATTCGCCTGATCTGCTGAATGTCATCCTAGTTTGTTTACCGAGGCCCACATACTCGGTGGCGGGGTGACATCGTTTGAGCCTCGGAAAACAAACTAGCCTGACTATTGCTAGGCTCTTTTAGATGATCATTTGTTATAATATTAAGCAATTTAAGAAATTACTCAAATGACTTCAATAGATAGCAATAGATAGTAGTAGTTATTACTTATCTTAACTGGTAATATAATGATGCGTAGTAATATTGCGTATTTATCTTATGTCGTACAAACAACATGTCACCGCTACAAACTTTCATGCTTCCTCTGTATCTTCTCTTTTAGCACATTGTGTGCCACGATACCGACGACATTGGAGGTGACATGGCCATGTCGGGCAGTGCAGGGGAACAAAAGGTTAGTATACTTCTATACCAGGTTGATGTTATAATATAAAGAAAAGCTCACTTCATTGAGTTGGTTTAGAAGAACATACGTAATAGAATAACTAACGAACAGCTTACGCCGATGTAGGTTAGACATCCAGGTAATAAGATACACCAAAAAGTAGTTACTCAAGCAACTGGACATAGTTTGGGAAACGGTCAGATGTTTCAACTGGAATCCACCAGTTTTCGTCAGTGACACTGAAGTGATTTGAAAGAAACAGGTCTTTTCTACTTAAATATGAATGAAGACAAATTTAGATGCCTAATAGGAAACGTTGTAAGACAATTCAGACTGAAGACAATTTGGATTCCAAAGAAAGCAAAGGTAAGGCAAAGTCAAGCTGTATACTGAAGACAATTTTGATTTCAAAGGATAGCAAGGCTAAGGCACAGCTTTGTTGATTATACTTAGGAGGAACGCTGCCCTGTCTTCCCTTGGTGCCAACCGAGCGAACTCGCGTCGATGCTGCCCATTTTCTTCTACCGGCACCCAGGCCCACGGACTATCCCAGACGAGCTGTACCTGAAGTTCATGTGCATCGTTGTCCACATCTTTAGAGAGTGCGTTGACGAGTGCCACTGTCCTATTAAGGAGGCTCTTGTTCAAGGTAACCGGCATTTCCATGGATATTTTACTGACATTAAAGCTGGTTTGAAAAATGTGTAGTTCAATGTAATTCTGTATGTCTGCTATTGAGTTAGTTCTGATACATTCGTAAATACACTCAGTCTACGAAGAACGACTTTACTATCAGTGAAATATTACCAAACTAAAGCATGCAGACACGTTTTGCCGGTAATTATAATTATCAAAGCTATACTGTTCCTGTATGTGATAGTCAGCAACGGGTACAATCATATTATCTTTCCTTCACGCCATTTAGGATATGCTTCATTTGCTTCGCCCGGAACTTGCACAAGTTACAAGAAGTGTTGGACTTTCTACTGCTCGGGCTGCAAGACTTCAGATGCCCGGGAGAGCAGCAGCTTCCTCTTCAGAGCCATCATGGAGAACTTCCTAAACAGGGTTCGAAAGACAAACGGATACTTCTTCCACCCTTTGTCTGAGGTGAGTCATGAGCCACTGCGTACTGTGACAAACACATGTTAATGATGAACAATTCCATATGTTTAAAGTGATACAATATGCACAGAATATATGAGATTAAACATATTCTTAAGACCCTGTTCCCAATCTAATCTCCAAGCAGATCTTGCGGTGGCACAAGATAGTATCATAAGCTTGCTGAAGGAGTTAAGCCGGTAGAGGAGTTTCATTGGCCACCGCAAGCTTTGCTTGCAGATTACTCCCATAATGCTACATGAAAATGTGAGCGAAAGTGGTTGAAAGGTACCATATTAATGTCTTGCAGTTAATATCAAAATTATTTCTCTGATCTGTTTTCCAGCTAGTGGCAGAGCTGGAGAACCTGACGGACAATCAGGCATATGTGTTGCTGGCAGTGGTGCGGTTCACGGAGTTTCGATACCAGGAGACTCTAGACACAGTTCGTGAAGAAGGTCATGACGTGACTATAGCATCAGTTATCAAATGCCTACGGGCAGCAAGGGGACTGCCGATTTGGGCCTAAAGTTAACATTATTTTTTTCTGTTCCAACCCTTTGGGCTTCTCTATCATACGTTGCGTCCTGTTTTCGAGCTGCGAAAAATGTATCCATAACACAAGAAACGAGCTGAATACCACACTCAATCGATGTGGTATAGGGCAGTAGTGTTCTCGTACCCAGCACTACTGTAAAATTTCGGTATTACGGGTTAACTTACCTTTGTAGTCAACGTCACTAGTAAGTGTATTTGCAAAAGCATGCCACTACAGCTGAACACAATTCGCTCTGTTAAGCAAATCTTTGAATTCAAAGTTATCTTAGTCCTATTATCTATGTACTGAATTTTATAGAGAAGGCAAGAGGTGAAAATGTGTGTGCATGTAGAAAGTGTTGCTGACCACACTGTGATTAATATGCCTGCACAAAATACGTTCGTATATAAAGCACGACAGTTACTGTACTTCTGTTCTAAATATTTTGTTTCGTTATCACACTATGTACGTCAAATGCTGGTTTGCCTGTCAGTATGTATTATGAAAATGATATCTGTCCTGAGTTTACATAAACATAACTTTTTGTTGCAATTTAAACTTTGCATCCGTACACATGATAATAACGTTTTTATATTTGTCTATCTATTTATTTATCTGTTCCTATTTTTGATACCTCGTTTACAGACAGTGTCTCAACGTGTTTTTGTATGTTTTCAAAGTCATATATTAACAGCAACATTTCAATGCAATATATCAGAGGAACTCATTGGCATTGTGCCGATGCTGCTTCATTTATAATCAAATAAAACGGCTCGAAAGGGCAATCGGTAGTCTGTTGTGTTTGAGTCTGTGAGCGTTACATTAAAGCTTAGAATATGATATTTGAAAGGTCACGAAAATCCTGGATATCACCATATGCATCAGTACGTAGATGTTGCATATGTAGTAAGGCATAAGGCATGATTATCACTTTTCTTGACGGTTGAAGTACGGTATCATTTTGCTGTTCAACGTTTTCAACACATGGGTCGCCATACAAACCTTTACAGGGCTCCCTTGGAAATCAGTCTACTCGACTGAAGGGGCCACCGTGTAAGATCAATAAATAAATAAAACCCAGACTGTACAAACGATGTTACAATACATACACACGAATCGAACAAAACAATGGACAACTCAGCCTGGGACAACTTTGCTAACACCACGTAAGTTGAAGAAAAATTTCATATATGTGTATGTCTGCTTGGACATAACTGTAAAGAGCCCAGTTGTGGTGACTAAAATCGGTATGAAAAGTGGATATTGGGATGAGCCGTTGTATGATCGGTAAGATATAATTGATTATGATATCAAAAAACTAGCTATTACATTCGCCGAGAAAGTTATGTTTTCGGCGCCTTTGCACAGGCTGTCAAAGCACGAATTCTATGAAAAAACGCACGAATCAGTACGCGAAAACGTACGAATTTTATGAAAATATGCAAGGTGTAAACGTATGTGATACGCACGAACCAGCTGTTAATTACATATAAACGCATGAATCTTATGTGATACGTACGAACCTTATACGAAACAAACAGCCGCTGCTGGGGTCACATCAAAGACGCCATCGATCTTCGGCGACAGGAAAAATACGATCTAACGCGCCGTAAGCAAAACAGTATAGCTTACAGGCTATCAAATACGTCTTCGAGGCTATCAAATACGACCCTGGTTTGCATAAGATTCGTGCGCATCTTATAAAATTCCAGCGTTTCACATAATGATTCCTGAAGGTGGTATCTCACTGCACTTGGGGCACCGGTGCGGCACTGAAGTGTGTTATTTTCTCCGAGTTAATCATTCCGTAATTTTTTCATACATTTAGTACGTTTTCGCAAAGTGAATTGTGCTTTTGTCATAAAATTCGTACGAATCTCATATTATTCATTCAAATAATTTAACAGACATCCTTGTTGTAGATATTCGTTTGTTTGCTTGCTTGCCTATGGGTGTGTTTGTGAACAGCATAACCAGACAATCAGCCTGTGTGCGTTTTATGATATTCAGTGTGTGGATAGGTGTAGGCAAAACGAGGACAAGTTGGATTATGGACAAACTGACATGGCGGCTTTTTGTGGAACTGCAACAGACCCCTTAATTTTCATATTCGGTACATGGGCCGTGCGTGCGTGAGTGAGTGAGTGAGTGAGTGAGTGAGTGAGTGAGTGAGTGAGTGAGTGAGTGAGTGAGTGAGTGAGTGAGTGAGTGAGTGAGTGAGTGAGTGAGTGAGCATGTGGGTAGGTCTTGATGATACCTGGAAACTATTAAATTTTGGACTCCCTAGCGGGTTGTTACGGTACTGCAGCGGAACTTAGGGGTTTGATATCTCTGATATATCTTCTGGACATGTTGCGGTCATTATTTAGAATCTCATGGGGTCGAGAGTTAAGTGGTGAAGGTTTGGGCCCAGAGCGGCTTGTTTCGGAACTGCAGAGACTGTTAGTGTCAGAATTTGAAAGGGAATAAGTCAACAAGGGGTTGACGGATTGGTTGTAGGTAGCTTACATAATGCTCCAAATATAAATTATGATTATGCAAATCGGAATCTCTTTTGCATAATTAATTGTCTTTATAATAACCCACTCTCTTCCATCATAGGACTATAGCAACATGTCACATTTGTAACTGAGAAAGAGAAGAATGTTGAACATTTAGATATTATGCAAATAAATACCTCATTTGCATGATTAGTTATTTTGACATGCACTGCGAATGATTCATCAGGTCTTCGTGTCATTTCCGGCCTTTGAACTTTGACCCCCTGAAAGCTAGTCGCGTTACAGGCCTGTCCCATGGTCCGTCTGGTTAGCATTTAGTGCACGTGTTGAGTTCAGGGGAAGTTTAAGTAGGTGTGCGGTCCTGCAAATTCAAACGTCTTTTCTTCCATTTTTTCTAGTGTTGGTTGGTCTAATAGTGGCAGTACCAAACCCCCATAGTAGCCTCATTTATAACACTGTGCAGCAACCTTCGTCGGTGTTGTTGATATTGGAAGTTTTGTTTTACCGAAAGAGTTGTGTCTGACTAAATTTCGTCGCGAAGTCCTTTGTTAGTTTTTACCTTTGTTCATAACGACGGCTTCGGTGTGGCGTTGTGTACATTTAGGTACAGAGATCACGGTACGTAAAACAGTCCAGAGTCCTGTGATCTAGCTCCATTCAGAGTGGGGAGGGTGAACTTCGACTATTCAGCTCACAAGCTCAGAGAGGACTTCGAATTTTCAAAATGATCTTTTTGTGGTGCCACTGCTGCTCTCCTGTCAGATTGACTCGGACGCCTCTCCACACAGTCTTTGTAAGTATATATACACGTATGTTGATACGTTATGTTTCACCATGATGGCCTAATTGGTCTTAGTCTCACTGAGTCAATCTCCTTTCATGTGACTCAGGGAGGTTAAACTTCTTGCTGTAGCAATGCATGTACATTGTACGTCCAACCATGCGGATTACAATGTAAGTCATTTTAGATACCCCGGTGTCTGATAATCTTATGTTATTACATAAAACAAAGCCTGGCTGCATATGTTTCTTGAAACATGAAAGATAATGAAATTACGAAAGAGCCACAGTCAAAATTTCATGTTCCTCAACAGGTCACCACCCCTCCCTTTCATGTCGAAACAAGAAGTTAAGTATGCACGTGGCTTTCTCCTGACAAATTGTCTGAGTGGGCGTGATTTTGAGGTTGATTTTGAAACCAGGCAGTGCCAGCCTTACCATACCACTCCCAGACAGGATAGAAAATGTGCATATATAATACAGTTAAGATCCCAGATGGTTGACTAATTACTAGTAACTAATAGTTTAATGTTTTTGTTGGTTGCTACACGTTTTTCATATACATACATGGTTTTCTATAACTTGAGGAAACATACTGTTATAGAATCATCTACTTATGATGTATCGATATATGTTACACACCATCTCTTTTTAATCTGAACACACTGCTGCCAGTATGACTCTACAGTATGAGATCACAGATTTATAACTTTATTCCATTTATTTGACCTAGCCAACTCAACTGAAACAGGTGCAACAAAGACAACAAAATGGGTCAAATATCTCATCAAGGCTATGTTGCAGGCCCGTCTTGATGATTCTAGTAATGATCAACTAGTAATCTGTCATTGAAAGTAAATGACTAACACAGGAGTATCTAATAATTTTTTAGTATTCAGCCATGATCAGTTTATTGGTCAAGAGCTATTCACATATTAGAGTACCAAACTGGACAAAAATTCTCTACCATCACCTGCTACCTGCTACACCTTAATACGTAGATTAACAGCTTTGAATACTGCTTAGTAGATATGCTTCAATTACCAAGAACAAAGTCCGACTAAGGTTCCACCCTGTACCTGTGTCTACAACATCGTAAAGGTGGCACCACCCGGTTGTTATGCATGAAAAGAAAACAATAATGCAACCAGTGTCACACTGTGTGTCACAAACATTACGGTCAATTGGAATACTTGCCTTTTCTTGATTGTAGTGAATTTTAGAGTAGCTATTCCAGAAAAGAAGATTTTTTTTTTAAAATTGCACTTGAATACATTTAGATACCCTTGAAATACAACAGGAACTATGGCGCAGGTTTAAATACCCCTAGGGATTTAAAAGGGGAATCCCCTTGCTCATGCAGTGAATACAATATGACTTACCGCTGCAACCTTTTGCAGAGCTTGTGTTGACTCAAACCAACTAAAGGTAGTAAAGCATGGTGGACGCATGGTATTTCAGTACCTCATATGTAGTAACATTCCTTCACATCAAATTGCAAAATACTTAGAAGCTGACAGGAAGTGTTCTGCCCACCAGCAATGTGGGTGTCAATAGTTCACGGACACACCTGTCACAGCTATGTGACAGTAAATAAGATATTGCATATTAACGAAAAACATGTACTAGGTTATTAGTACTCCCTAGCTTCTAGATGTAACTGAAGTCACAGTACTTTACGAAGATGTTTCCGAAATGGAATAAATGTACTATATTGGCTTTAAAGTTTAAGGAGATATCATCTGTTGGTAATATTAGGTTAATTCACTCAATGTGGAAACATAAACACCTGTGTAGCTGACCTTTGAACCACAATGTATGTTTACTTAACAGTTGAAGTCCTTTAAAAGATTTGGAGTGTCTGTCAACATAAGAAGGAGGAAAGATAAGGCTTTAGCTTTAAAATTGTCCAGGCCTTGGGCGTGTACAGATAGGGTCAAAACCCAGCTAAGTTCAAGTTTTTATAATATCATCACTTATACATTTTAAAGTATGCTTCAAATGTTGCCACATTTGCCAAGGTATGAAATTCATGCCAAATCAATGTCAACAGCAGCACTGGTCTGCATTCCATAGGCTTTTAACCATATCGTTGACCCCCAGGAATGCTGATTTAGTTTCCAACCCCATTCAACACGTTACCTACAAAAACAAAGGTGAGAATATTTGGTTTCAAAGGAGAAGCAAGGAGCGGCATGCAAAGTTCCATTCAGCCACATCTTACACTGACAAGGAATGGTATTATATTCCAGTCTGAGGCAGGCAAATGGAATCTATCAATCATTCTAGTATACCTGATAAGACTTAAAGTATACTCAATTTACAGAGGGATATGTTTGTGAACTTAAAGAGGGGGGGCCCGGGGCATTTGTGCTCGGCTTAGAATGTCTGTCATGCTTTTGGGAGCTCCTATACTCACCCAAGTATGAGAGTAAGGGATCCCTCGTAAACTTCTGTACTAGGATGACACTCTGGCTTAAAATTGCTAAGGGCCAGGAGGAGGTTGATTCATCATTGTTACAAGTCTTATGTACATGTTACCATTTGCCATCAAACTAAAACTTTATAATAAGAAGAAAACATGACTGTCAATCATCTTTATTCAATCTTTAATATGCATAAACATAATGACAATAATGACTTATCTATACAGGCTGAGTTATACCCTATATATATTGTTGACAAGCATATTTCTCTTCGCCAATGGCGATGAGTATGTTTTTGTCGACTTGGGTCTGTATGTAGGTCAACAGCATATAACTCGAGAAATTGTGGATGGAACTTTGTGATTTTTGGTAGGTGTGTAGCGGTTGTCGAAAGGAATGCCAAGTTCGAAAACGATTTACCTGGCGTTTTCCTATGGTACTGCAGCGAGCTTGGTATGTTTTTTGCAGTTTGTTTTGGGCAGCATAAGTCAAAATCTAGCTGGGCGATTTTCAAGAAACTTGGTAGGTGTGTAGCGGTTTTGGAGAGGAAGGTCAAGTGCGAAAATGGTTTACCTGGCTCTTACCTACGGCGCTGTAGCGGGATTTGTATGTAAGTGCGTTTGTCTGTAAGCAAGATAACTCGAGAACCCTTGAATGGATCCTGATGATATTTGGTAGGTGGGTGGGGGTCAAGAAAACGAAGGTCAAGTTCGATAATGGGCCCCCTAGTGACTGCCTAAGGTACTGCAGCAAAACTTTTATTTTTGACACTTCGTGTTTTGGATATGCTGTGGTCATGATTTTTGAGTGGTAGATAGCCCTTGGGGCAGAGAGTAAGTGCTGTGAGTTTGGACCCCCTAGCGGCTTTTTGGGAACTGCAGGCACCGATTTCCTTTCAAACTTTGAACGAGAATAACTCGAGAACGTGTTGACGGATCATCAGGATTTTTTGGTATGTAGATAGAATGAGTACTTAAAATAATAATCTACATGGAAAGATGCATTTAATTGTAATCAGTGGCCAATTAACAGAAATAAACTGTTTTGTATATACATGTATCTCACTTGACCTATATCTATGGACACATCTGTTTGACAGATGTTTGTACTGGAGGAAACACTGACAAGCCGTGAGCTGGACACTGAAAAGCTTGAAATTCTGATTGACCAGGGGTGCTATCAGGTCATCTTGTACAATCAGGTCTTGTTTTGGTAGCATTTGTGGGGTTTGGGGGTAGGTAGTAATACATGAATAAGACCTTAAAGTCTTGAATAAAGGCATGATTATTTGGCGAAGAGATGGGTTCGTTGAACTCTAGTTTATATATTAATCAGTATTAATTTTTTCTATATGGTAGATCATTGTGATTGCATCTCCATTGATGACTGGAGCACCAATACCTGAGCCCTCAGCCCTGGACACTTCAAGGTACCCGTGTCATCCATGCCCACCAGGTGAGCAGTGATACAGAAGACATTTTTATTAATTGTCATTAATGTACATACAAGTATGTTGAATCTGAAGGTACTTTTTGGCAATGCCTTAGGGGAGAGGCAAATGGTTTACTATGATAAATGCTAAGCCACATATTGTTTATGAATCTACATTTTTGTAGCTGCAGATGTTCCCCTGTATTGGATAGTTCAGTAATACTGTTGTTGAATGATATATGATTATGAAGTTCAACTTGCATTGAGGAAGAGAGGAGAAAGACTGAGAAGTGTTTAGTCTTTGGTTGCAAAAGTTTATTATAGTAATGCTGTATTAATTGAACCACCTGTGAAGTTTACCTTGTTTTATCCTCTCCATCAGGTACCTTCATGGAGGACACCTGCCTGCCAGGTAAACCAGACACAGCCACCTGTGTTCCCTGCCCAGAAGGAACCTACCGCAGGAAACCTAACCATGCAAGATCCTGTCATCCTCACAAGACATCTTGTGATGCCCCCTATCAGATAAATGAACCGGTGCAGCCAGGTGACAGAACACATGATGCCGTATGCCACTGTGAGCATGGGGCAGTTAAGTAAGTGTAATACTATACTTTTACTACTCTGAATAGTACATTTTGTACAATCATAGTAACATGGCGTCAACGCATATCATTCTGGAAATAGTAGCATCATTTCCATCTCAGCATCATTTAAACCTTTGTTGGTGTCTGACTATGCAGATAAAGGCAAAGTTTTTTGCTTACATCTGTATACATTGAATATGTGGGCTTTTTTTAAAATACTCATGGACAATAAATCTATGACTCACAATTCCAGTTGTTGATTTCGTCCTTTTACATTTTTTCTTGCACTTCAGGGTGACTAATAACCAATGTGTAAAAAGACAGAAGTGTCCTCCTGGTAAAGGCATGACCAAAGGTAAGGGTTCTTATATTGTGACTATGGCAAAAAGGTTTCCAGCTTTTGAAAGTGATCACTCATGACATACATAGTTGTGCTAATTGATTTTTCTATTATGTACAACCTTAACAGATACTTTATAATTAATTTATAAAATGTACATTTGCTGTGACTTTATTTTGTGGCAAGAGGGAAATGGGCTTTTGTGGTGTTTTAGATTTTAAGTTGCCACAATTTTGTAAAGCAATAGTCATACAAGGGAGAAACATTCATCGTGTCTATAAGACTGTCATAAAAACCTCAAAATTTTAAGAGATTGACAGTACTACAGCATCCACAGAACACAGTAAATGGTGATTATGAGTAAATTGCAGTGTTTTGTGTTTGTATCATGTTTAAAGTGTGACAGTCTTGAAAGACATGATACAATTGACTTGACCAAGTTTCTTTGAAGACATGTTCAGCAGTTTCTCTGTCAAGCATGAGAGATACATGCATGCAATGCTTTATTTAGTAGTCAGTCTAATTTCTCATCAAAAAAATTAATACACTGGTACATGATTCCTCAAGTGATAAACATGTTTCTTACAACAGGTGGACAGTGCAAACAGTGTGAGGAGGGAACATTTAGTGACAGAATTTCTAAGTTCCAGAAATGCAGACCTATTTCAAAGTAAGTACTTGTAAATGTCTTTGTTAGATGATGATGTGTGGCATTTGTTTGTATTTATTACTATCTAGGCCTCAATTGTAGTTGTCTATGTACCTACGATTGCCACATCTACATGTACATGTCAGAACTTACAATGGATACAGCACATGTTTTATGCCAGTTTCATCAGGCACCTATTAACTGTACTAAAACAGTCCTAGTGTGGAATCTGTCAAAAAACAGATTGTAGCATTCTTCATATCACTGTAATTTTGGTACACTGGTGTCAACAACTCCTTTTTATAGAATTTGTTCAGAAGACATCAAGTGAACAAGACAAAGTAGTGACAAACTCTGCAATGTGCTTGACTGTATATACATGCAGCATGAAAAATGTTTAAAAAATGCATCCTTTTACGTATTGACAAAATGAAAGCAATAATGATTCCCTCTTGAAGTAAATATTATGTTGTTTATTTAGCATGCAATTATCAACTTTGTTGTTTCAGCTGTGCACAGGAAGGAAAAAAGACTCTTCACCCAGGATCTAAAACTTCAGATGCTCGCTGTGGAGATTTACTGACTCACAAATCATTCACAAACACCAACAAAAATCAGATCAGTGCTGATGATATGACAGAAAAGCAAGTGGATGCAGTGACTACAAAAGAACTTTTACAAAATAGTGATAAAGTATATAAGGAAGTACCAGCATCAGAAAGATATACGGCACTTCCAGAAGAGACGCCAACAGTTCCAAATATATATACAGATTTGGACAGTTTTACCATAGCAATGAAAATATTGCAAAGACTTAGTAAAAAGGGTAATGTGGCAATACAAGATGAGAATGGACATATGGACATTCTTGGACAGGAATTTAAAGTTTTGCCTGTCACAGAAAGTTATGATTTGCATACCTTGGATGCACAGCATTTGAAGATTTCAGCACTTGAAGATATGGTGAGAACAACAAATTCACCAGGTGAGCTTCATGTTACTAACTACATATGTATATCTAATGATGTTACTATACTGTTTTAGTACAGCAAATTTTACACTAATGACATAAAAGAGTATTGGATCACCCACTCACTTGAGTTACTTTTGAAGTATGCTTTTTGACAATTATGATTTGAATTGACAAAGAATCTAGGTCAACATCATCTTGTCATACTGGTTGCACGGATGTCCATGGCTCTCTTCCTCCTGCTCTCCCTTTCCTCTGTAGCTTTAGGTAGGTCATCAAAAGTTCAGCATGCATTTGTTGTGCATGGTCCCACTAGGCCTACTCAACTTAATTGGCATGTTTCTAAATGATAGTTGTCATCTATTCAGATCCCATCTGTTCAGCTTCAATGTCTGAAATTTAAAAGAGTTCCTGCATTCCATCTTTAGCTTTGATGGAATAGGAGCCATTGTCTGGTCTGTTATAATATCAAGAAAGTTTGATGATCTATATTTTCAAGTAACATAAGATTTGTCAGTACATTGATTACTAATTGTTGCCTTTGTTTTTAGTTTTTTCAGAGACGCCAGCTGACAACACAACACGGATAAATCTCATAATTGCTATAACAAGTGCTTGCTTTGTAGCAACTGTTGTTTGTATCGGTTTCCTAGTTGTAGTGTATAGATATCTGAAAATAATTGTGAAAAAACAAAAGAATTTGGAAGCCGCGCCTCTCATAGAGGAGAGACAAGTTGAAGGAAGAGACATTGGAGAAAATACAGGATACCAGGAAGGTAGGATTGTTCATGGTTTTTTGTATGTTTGGAATTTTACCAACAGTTAAGAATCTTTAAATTGAATTCTGCTTTAGATGTTGTATCCTTCAGTTACTCAGGGTTTACTGCACTTTGCATTTTACTTACATGCAGTCATATAAAGTCAAACCTGTCCTAGAGACCACTCAACGGACATGACAGAAGACAGGTGGTAACTTCAGTCAGTCAGTCTGTCATAGTCATATGGTGTATTACAGCACCTTTGTGGTTATACCGCCCCTTATGGGGTGGCATACCCTTTCTTCTAGCTGAATACAAGACTGGGATGCGCCAGGTCTCCCGTCCAGGCGGTGACTTACTTGTAAACATGTATAGACAGGATATTTGATTAGTTCTTGGGCTAATGGAGAAATTATATTTTTAATGGCTACAATGACCAGGTCATTATTTTGCAGAAGAGGTTGCTAGGTTTGGCTGTATTTTACTAATTCCATTATTCCAATAATGGTTTTAACATCCAAAAATCCATTACATTTGTACCAGAACTGGATAATTTGAAAAACGTCTACCTTTACAGATGTAGAAGATCAGCCTCTACTAAGCCAAGAGTCTGAGCCATGTACAGAGCCATCATCCCCACATGCAGACCTACAAGAGCCCCCAACAGGGGCAGAAGGCATGAAAGAAGTAGACAGTAGTAAAAAGGAAGTAGAGGTGCACCCATTAACAGTACCTGCTGCTGTTGTAAGGCCAAAACAAAGGTCCCTCACTAGTCAGCCACAGGCAACTTCTTCTGAGGAGGATTCACTACAATACACAGGTGTGTTTGAACTTGTGTTAAAAATGACTATAACCAATGCTTAGTGTCAAGTTTATTTAATCTATGAAAGCTGAAATTTTAATTTTATTGTACTAATTTCATTACAAAAAAATTCTTCATTTATTTCAGGGTCAGCCGATGATGAGACTGTACCATTACTTCTGAGAGGAAGCCAAGATATCAGTTCACCAATGGACCCAGCATTCAAGGTATAGATTACACTATACATAATGCTATTTACCTTTTATTTTTCATATAATCATTTAACTCCTGCATTTAGCCCCTGTGAGCAAGAATACACAAATAAGATTTATCATTGACTTGTATATGTTCACTGGAAAAGGTGGCAATCTCTGAGGATATGTTAAGCTATAGCCCTAGAATGCACAACTGTACGTTTTCATCAATATTGTGTAGTTTGAATATAGCACACTGACAGAATTGTGAGTCAGATTTTATGGAATCCAATGGCCTATTGGCATACCAGGAGCAAATTAATCTTTTACTCTTCCTCAACAGACTGTAGCTCTCCATCCAACTCCTCCCCTTAAGGAAGATGCAGGCAGCCAGTCATCCTTGACAGAAGATGCTGCAGAATATTCTGTGCCTAAACAGACTTTAGCTGAAGAGCTACAAGAGACTGAAGAACAGTCAACAGAAGATGTGCCAGATGGGCCATGTGATGCTGGTCCACAGTCTGAGCCTAAGGGACTAAGAACAGAAGAGGAAGATGAAGAAGAAACAAGTGTGAAACAAATATCAGATCCACCTGAAGAAAGTGAGAACATTCCTGATATAGAGGAAATTGCCAGAACAGCAATGGTGCGTGTCCCTAGTGACGAATTAAGTTTCCCAGTCCAAGAGAGCGCGCATGACTCGGATGGGTTAGAAGCCTTGGGTGCTGTTGGTGGGAGGTCAGAGTCCTTCAGTCCGCTGCCTACAAGTGATGTAGAGTCTGATGCGGAAAGCTCGTCAGGGGATGAGGCATATGAGAGGAAGGTGCGAGTTGCAATTAGGGACAGTGTGGCAAAAAGTAAGTTCCTTTTATCTGACAGTGTGTTTAAAGCATTTAAGAAACCCTAGCTTCCAACAAATGTTATTGTAGTATACCCTCAGACATGTACTTAGCACAATATAATGTTGTCTGTGACAACCCACATCATTTTCTATCAAGGAAGCTAATAGTTTGTACCTTCTTGACTCAAAATTGAGAACTAGCTATTGTAACAGAAATTTTTTACAAATGGGGTTTACAACAGTTCAGTTTTTAAGTTTAAATGTTTGGAACGAAGATTCTTGAAATTTCTCTGGCCAATCATTGTGCTGTGTTCTTATAGAAAATAGGTATAGTTGGAGTATCTTAGATCAGATTTGTGAAGACAGCATGATGATAACTTTCCATTCTTTGTTCTCTTCCAGGCCTTTTCACAGGACTTGCCCATCATCTCAGTAACCCTGCAGGGCCTGGCCCAGACTGGGTACCGCTGGCCCGGGCGGCTGGCATCACTGGGCCAGAAATAGATCACATTATTAATGAGGCAGCCCAGGACCTCGATAAAGACATTAGAAAGATGTTAGAGCAGTATGAGGAAGGTAAAACTGGTGATAGACCAATCAGTGAACTGTATGGAGAGCTTATTGCACGAAAGAGACTGGAGTTATATAATAGATTTAGAAGAGATCCGCCTAGCTAACAAAAGTAGCCACCTAACCAAACCTATTATAGCTACCAAGTCTCTTCATTTGCATTTGTGAAGAGACTTGGCAGCTATAATAGGTTTGGATACCAATCTGAAAAAATATGTAAATAAACCATCTGCAGGCTTGTAGTTTTACAGCATGCATTGTTATATAGTACTGCCTGTATATTTTTTGTGTATAACAATTTTATTGCTTTACTAGATGAATACAAAGTATGTCAGACAAATAAATGTAAAACTTTAAAGCAATGTCATACCTGCAATAGCCTGTCAGGATTGCTTAACTATTATGCTATAACTATATGAGGTGGATATATCGCCCTTGGTATAATGCATATTATTATTAAGTAATCTTTAATTTGATAAAGAAACAGCTTCATTGAAACAAAGGGTAGACATATGTGCCAATACACATTGTATTCTATGACACAAAATTCAAATATAGTTCAGACTATATAAATCCTGTTGCTTGGATTGCTAAAGTAATCAAAATTATTCCTTAACCGGTTATAACCCTGTCTTTCTTAGGAAAAGCTAACGCCTTTAATTCGCACACATAGAACAGCCCCATAAAAGCAAAGGCAGATGCCAGTACCGAAACAAAACTCAAAGAACTACTCTACAGTTCAGACTATAAAGTCTGTTGCTTGGACTCTTCAATTAAAATTCCAGTCTTGTTTGCATTTCCAGGCCGTCCTTCTTTTTCTCGCCCTTCTTTTCCTCGAGAAAAGCAACAGTCGCTGCTGCTCCTTGCTGTGAAACACAATAAGGCATTTTTAGGGTTGTTGTAAAAGCAAACACTTTCATTTGGTAAAATCACTCACTCACGGCCCATAACCACAGTGGTCGCAGGGGCTTCATGGCATCCATCAGGGGTGATGAAATGGTAAAATCGTTGGATTGAAATCATGCAGTTAAGACGCGCTTTTGTTGTAATTGTCTACGATCGCTCCTCAATGTGTATCAGTTGAAATCATTCACAGAGAGAGAGAGAGAGAGACTTGCACGTCTAGCATGCTCATTAATGTACATTTGGCACGGCAATTGTGTAAACATTTTGAGTGCTGGAAGAAGGTTTCATCTCACCCTCATAAGAAACTCCATGTCTGCAGGTGCCATGTCAAAATCCATGGTGCCCACATAGTCCACATCTATGGCGACGGACCTATGGATGTCCTCCTCCTGAAGAAAGACACATATAGGTTTGAAAACAGAACGTTTTAGATATGAGACGTCTTCAACGCCTAAAGGAGTTTTACACGTAACATGCAACGTGCAATGTATTCGCCGCAATGGTAGAAAAAATACAACAACAAAAAAGCAATACTCGTGTGTTTGGTAGAATGGAGAGTTCTTTACAACCATGGACATTGATCCGGCATGTGCGGTTATTGTCAACTTAACAACGCTAACTATGTAGCCATTACCCTGCAGCATACTTAAATGAAATAAAGCAATTGGATACATGTATGATCTAAAGTCAACTTACAGAGATGTCGCTAGTACGTCCCACGAATTCCAGCATGGTGCTGAAGTACTGCCGTGGGGTGGAGACAAGCCTCAGTCCTAGGTACTTGCGCCTGGCCAGCTGCAGAGGACCAACATTCTCGAAGACTTTCCTCAGTTTGTCTGTCGTCAGCTGGAACAATAGGAACCTCTCTATTAATGACAGTTTTTAAACTGTTTAAAAGACCACTTTTGGGCACCGAACTAAGTTGGTGGGACATATACATGTACACGACTATGCGAGAATATGGCGGTAAATGTTTTATTTGAAAGCTTTTGAGTTGCATTTAAATTATGATACAATATTAACGTAGCTGACCATTTGAAATGTACAAGGAAACTTCTTCAACACTGAAATGAAGAAAATGATAATTTACTTTTCCAGCATCATCCAGCATCATCAACTCAAACGCCTTGTCCATTGAAGGTACGTCCAGGAAACCGATGTCATCTTCGCTGAAAATCTGAAAGATAATTTGAACTGGTGATTCACAAGTTGTGTTGTAGTATCAGTAACTGTTGTACATAGGTATTACCATAGAGTTCGCGCCCACTGTCAACAAAAAGTTGACTGATCAATTTAGTGCCCCCCCCCCCCCCCAAATACAAAGTGAATTACGTCACCACTATACCTCGGTAAAGAGCCTCTTAGCTTCCCCTGTAGTTATTACGGCCGGTCGACCCATTCGGGGAATCGGTCCTCGCCTGAACCTGGGTCCATCAAATCCTTTACCTGGTATGTCCTGAAATTTGAAATTTCATATCAAAGATTAACACTATATGGCTAAGTGATAGGAACTTTTTAATTCTTCACGTCATGTCACAAAAAGCCAAGTAAACCAAAGGGCCACGGTAAATAATTGTTAAGCCAGTCTTGTAGATTTCCAGTCTAAAGTCAGAGCGCAAATAAAACATAATCAAACAAGATGGTTAAGAAACACAACATGCCCAAAATTGTCAAAATAGAGACTACAAAGGTTGCAGCTATAATTTCAATTAATATATTTGTAGTTGAAGCGACAAGGCATGGTATCACAGCCAAAAAACTTTTATTCCTGTATTAAAAAAGTGCAGACAGTCCCAGTATTGTGGTAGCCTGGTATCACCAAGCTATCACACACAGACTGCATTGAAACACCAACCACTGCTGCAGCTTCCGTTATGGGACCAGGATCTTCTCCTTCAATCTTCTTGATCATTTCCCTCACACCCTGGCCAAACAGTTTCCTAAAGGAGTCGATGCTCGCGTTTGATATCTCTTCGCGCTCGTCCTTGTATTTTCTGTAATTCCTGTAAAAGAATGATACGACATGAAGGGCATGTGTTTTCGCCCAGAATCCAGCGTAAAATGTCATAAAAATGAACTGCACTCTAACTCAAAGAATTGACCCACCGGAATTTTTGACCAAATCACTCGGTCTTTTTCAGCTGGCCAAATGTTGTATAAAAGTGTTTTTACGCAGGTTATAGACATCAAACCTAAAATCATTTCTTGCCACATCGTTCGCAGTATAATGCGAATGTACGAGAAATGCTGAAGGTAGTCCATGATAGTCGCTGCTTTTCAGAAATTTATCCAGGAATTAAGGAATGGATATTCCGTTTTGGGACACTGTCAGAAAATCATATCCCTAAAGCCGAGGAACTTGCTGATGATAACGAGAATTAGCAAAGAGCCCTACAAAACCTGAATATATCTGGTGCTTTTAATTTGGCAAAGAATACACACAGCTTACTTATATAACTCCGTCCTTTCTCTCTTTTTTTTCAAATTCGGGTTTGACCTCCACCAGCTTCTCAAGGCGCTCCTCAAACTGTTCCTGGTACATTTCACGGTCACTGCTGGAGAACTGCATATCAAGTACACAAAAATCAGTCGTCAGATCACTTCCAGCACTCTCAAGATATGGAAGTCTGATAAATGTCTTTGACAGCTTGTAATTATGATAAAATCAATCAGTCCCAAGGTGAATCCTACCATCAGGATGCCGAGAGTCTTGTTGTTCCTGGTGTCGAACCTTTCCTTCCTGTACTCCGGGTGGAACATCCTTCGAACCATCTTCCCATCGTCCTCCGTCAGCTTCTTGTGGAAGAATTTGTCTTCTTCCATGGACAGGTACCAGCCTACGGGTAGGATTAAACATAGTATTTTGTTACCATTTTGGCATTGAAGAATGAAAGCGGGCGACCTCAGATTGAGGACGAAGCATGGCGTTGTTGTTGTTTTTTTGTTAGCGGGCAGTGGCCAGTGCATTACGGTTTCCCTACGTCTCGCGTATATACATCTGGTCACTCCTACTCTTCTTAACAAGTGTGCTGGGTTCTTTTATGTGCAGGGGGGTGACGCTATAAGATCCGTCATACACAGGAACGTCGGCATTGACAGGACTATGCAACTCTATTCCAATCGTGTTCAGACCGGGCCGCGAACCTCGGTCGCTGGCTCTATTGAACTCGAATCAGGTTCTGTGATATTAGGAAATTAATAAAATCATTTCACATAACAAAGGACAATGAAACGACATGTATAGTTTCTTTTGTAAAATGATCGTTCTTTCAATATGTTCGAGGGACACTGACAATGGCATAGTGCCTCCAAAATCAGGAAATACCGTATAAAAGGCTAGATCTAAAGAGCGATGTATTGTACACACCATCAAACGCCCAGAGGGGATAGTTAGCGGCCAGTCCACCGTCAATGAAAGTATACGGATATATCAGACCCATCTCAAACGGCTTGAAGACGACTGCAAAGTGTTATGATAAAATGACATTTGTTATTTACACTTTTAACTCATCAAATCTGAAGATATTTCAAAAAGGCATGTTATTATTAATCTCCTACAAAGTTTAGATAAAGGGATATTCAAAGGATCAAGATTATAAGATTACATTATATCCTGCATCTTTTCGATGCTATAATTCTACCCATACAGCAAATATCAAAATTATAGCATGCACTGTTTGCTGAAGTAAATCTTTAGTTATAGGCTGGTCTAACCTGGAATAGACATGGACATGCGCACTGCTTCCCGGATTTTCATCATAGGCGTGGTTTTGACATGAAAATAAGTTTCATTGCCCAGAACCATGTTGTAAGCCACGACGCACAGTTCCACACCCAACGTGTGGTAGAGCTACACAAATAGAAAGTAACATATGCTGGAAGATGTTATCAACGTAGATACGTATTTTTCAAAGTGATAAAGTGAGAACTGGATGCCAAATGAGTAGGCTATAACAATGAGTTTCATGCTTCTAAATACGCATGTGCAGCAAAATGCATTGTCACTAATATTTCAAAGGTGAAGGCCTAAGAGACATAAGCAAACACGTTTGAGCATTTTTGTTATACAAATCAGATAGTGATAGAGACAAGAACTGTTTACAAGGCATAAGCCTTCACCCTTGACATAACGCAATTCGCTGCGCAGGGGTACTTATATAATGTGACTGTAAGAAACTTATCCCATACTACAACTTCTGTATTAGTTAGATATGTAAATGTAGATGCCATACTTTATACCCTGTACAATTGTTGTGCAATAAAGCTATCTCTCTATAATTAGGATCGTAAGCCTCCTTTTTGTTTTAACCCATCGTCTATCAACTGTCATGAAGGGGCATGAGATTCTAGCCAGCAATGTAGCAATTACTTGTTATTAATTTCTTACTTTATCGAAGGTGATGTCCTTGTTCAGCCCTTTCTTGTACATGTCCGGATGAAGACGCTCGAGGTGCCGATCTAAGATGTCTCCGAACCAGTCCAGAAACTCCTCCCCTTCACAGATACCTCTCTCCGTGACTGCTGCCAAGGCCATGGACATGTTGTCCACGGTCAGCCAGCTAGGCACGCCAGGGATGTGGGGGAACCATTCCAGGAAGCTGAACCAGCCTTTCCTCACTGGTGGATCTGGGAGATAATAAAAAGTCGAGTGGAATTGAGGAAGGGGGAGGGTGTTACCTTCACGCTCTAATACCAAGGTAATGTTTCCAAAATGGCGCACGGCCGAGATGTTTGCGGAAAAATAATTTAAAAAAAGTTTTTATCAATGAATATTTACAAATTATGCTGATGACTATTTTAAGGTTGTATATTCAAGGCTGTTGCCTTTTATATCATATTTGTCTTTCCAGCTGCCCGGTGTGTGACCGTGGCATCGATTAGTGATGTTAACATTTTAACTTTTCCACAGGGACAAGATTGTTTTGTCTAAAGAGGACATGACCGCGTGTTGTTATCACTAACCTAAGAGGTCCATCAGGTTTTTCTGACTGAGCTCATCCAGCAGGTCCTGCGGGCTCATCCCGATGGCCAGGAGGGCGGCGGTGATTGCGCCTGCGCTGGTTCCTGCAAACCGCCTGATGTTGGGCAGAATGCCGGCGTCATCCAGTACCTGAAGGTGAGAATGAAAATGTGTGCTTCGAGGAACTTCAGTAATGATGGATTTATGATAAACTTTATTTGGGCGTCCTTGCCCATATGGGCTAAATGTTAGACTATCATACAAAAGATTATAGGTAAAGTATCATTCGTAGTGCAAGTAAGAATATTGTGCCTTTTTGTTAATGGACAATGGGAGAAATAAAACAGTTAAAGCTAATGTTTCCAGTAAAATTTTATCATTTACATTTATGTTCCCACTTTCACAAGTGTTTTCACAAATTAAAAAAAAAGAGTTTTTGTTGCACAATGTTGTCAGAAGATGTCATATCAAACTCATATACAAATAATTTGTATATGCTGGTGATGTTAGCATGAAAATACATTTTTTTCTTTTCAAAAGCTATTTGATCGCAGTCATTACAGGTCATGTCACATTGCTAGCTGGAACTGTAAAGGCCATGTTGTACATGTTTACTCATTTTCCCGTTCCACACCGTCGTTACAATGATATCAATACCTTTGCTGCTCCGATGTAGGCAATTCCCTTTGCCCCTCCTCCTTTCAGTACCAGGTTCTCAAAGGGGTAGTGGCCGGAGAAGTCGAGTCCATTGACTTTGGGCAGCTGGGGCGGCTTCGGTTTTTCAGGGCGCCACCATCGCCTCACACTGGACATCCGTTCGCTTCCCCATTTCCACATCTTTATCGCCTCTAAATGGGCGGGGGATATGGAGATTCTTACTTGTAACATTTTCAAAGGTGTATGTATATACCTCTAGATCAGTTTCTGTTATACTTAAGATTTTATTTAGCTTGCTGGGTAGTCTTCGTCATGATGATGTTTTTTTATTTATTGATGAAACATCTCTAAATCGTAACCCTGTCTGCGTGAAAGGACATCAGTGCAATCCCGTACTTCAGCTTAGCTCGCTTGAGTGTACTATTAAAATACTTACCATGTGAACGTATGTGAAAAATTCGTATTGGTAATTATCAGTAAGCGTCCTATGTCTTACTTGGATTGTTTCCATGGTTCGGTCTTCGTTTCACAACTACAGACGCCCCTTCGCGGTGATCAGGTATTGCCGGATGCTTTCATGGCGGACCTTAACCAAGTGCTATGAACAGTTTTAAATCTCACCGCGGCCTATATAATTTCGGCGCCAATCTCAGATTTGGACATGCACAACTAGCAGCGTACAGTCGTTAAAAAATAATTGAGCGACGCCTGAAGCTATGAATGCTATGAACAATCACTCTAAAGTTAGACAGTACATGCCTGTAGGGACGATAGGACTGGTTGTGTAGGGTGGGTTTTGACCCATGCCTGACATGATTCTAGAGGTCATATACACCGTGAGAACCCAATGACAAGAAGACTTCTGCCCGTTTTTCAAACTGAAAGATAACGTTAAGAATAAAGTTCAAAATTAGATAAACCATGCATTTAATTTATTGTTGTACTAAAAGTGAAACGTACAACGTACACGCACTTCATGCGAACTATAGTCCTTCGAAGGGAGTTGTTTCGGGACGCCTTAGGCGTGTTAAAGAACAAGACTAGGGTTCCGCCCATGTGCCTAATGCAGCACTGAAAATCTAACCACTCGTACACAGGATTGATTAAAGCTATCCTTCGAAGTTCTGTTATATCTTTAAGTGTTGAGTGCTTTATGTAGGGAAATTGTCACGTGAATTATCATCTTATGGTTTAGAGGCAGTGAGTGGAAATGTCAGTAAAAACACACGTCCTGTAGTATAGCTACAACTATAGGATTCAAAATAGAAGTGGTTTGTGAGCCTTTACATTATCTGATAAAATTGTGGTCAGGCAAAATGATGCCTATGAGATTTTGAATGTTCCCAAATCAATAAGCTGTCACCGAGATTTTTGTCCTAAACAAACGTCTGAATTTTTGTCGGATGAACAGTCTTGGTCACACGAGTTTTGCTAGTGGTCAACAGGATACGTTAACAGACTTGTTTACTTATTACATATTTCCTACTGGATACGACGCAAAACTCTACATGTATAAGGTGGTCCAAAAAAGAAGAGCTATTCAAGAGCATGGAATGTCTCGAGCTCGCCACTTGACATTTTGGCGCCATGCCGCAAATCACCGGGTATACACTATACAC